>JBBGZY010000712.1:127500-567500 GCA_037952925.1 Lithobates clamitans | reverse complement strand
ACTTGCATTTCTTTTAGTTTGTGACAAAGTGGCTGGAGCTTCGAAAACATGTGGCGCTATCATTTCCATCAATCATGGTGTATTAAAGGTTACCTGTGAAATTACTCAGAAGAGTCACCATCTTTGGGTCAAACAGGTTACTCAAAGTAGACTTGGGGCAATATATATGAGCACTTTACCCCACAGTCATAGTTAAATAATCACATACTAAGGCTGGCCATACACTATTCAATTTTCCTGTTCAACTTTCCTTTAGATTTACCAAAACCATATAATAGGAGGTCAAACCTAAACACTTTCAATTTGGATGCAATCAGGTAGGCCCTTGTACTACATAGTTGAAGGTAAATCTAAAGAAAATTGAACAGGAAAATTGTATGGTGTATGGCCAGCTTTAGTCAGGTTAATCTAGTTCAACCAGTACTGGGATGGGAATATCTAGAGCCCAGGGCGAGGATGCAGAACTGACCCCACCCCCACCCCCACCCCCCGCCACCACTAACACATAACATAAAATGCAAAAAGGCCAAAATGTATTAAGGGACTTTTCAGGCACCACAATTGGAGACATACACAACTATTTGTATATACAATTATTGCAAAGTTTATTAGAAAAACATTGGAAAAAAATAGCAAATAGCATAAAAAACATGAACCATCACGTGGAATAAAAGATTTCTTGTTTGTTACCCCATATAGTCTGGCTCGTTTTGATTTTTGGGATCTGCTTGCTGTCTCTGTGTGTGTGTGTCTCTCTGGTATGTGTCAGCTCATCCACATCTTCCACCGTTAACTGCAATTGGGATCTGCTTGCTGTCTCTGTGTGTCTCTCTCTGGTATTTGGCCTTCTCTATCTGTTGCCCTGTGCGAACAACCATGACATTATTTGTTTTTCTGGACTGTCTTACCTAAGTTTTATGTGTTGATCTTGTCTTGGCCTCTTGCTATTCTGACTTTTGAAGCAAAAAGTTCACTTTGATTGCTAGGCACTCTTATAGTCACTCATGATTAATTAACGAACTTCAACCCCACCCTTATAACAGTATATATTTGAGCATCCTTAAGGGGGTAGCACATTGCAGGGGCTTCTATCCTTAAGGCGTCTATCTCCAAGTGATATGCACTTCATGCTCTGCACTTCAGTGATTGCACGAAGCAAATACAGCAATCTGCACTGGAAAGCAGCTAACAGACTGCAGGTGACCCGTCTCTCTATTAAGCTCTCCTTCCACTCTGTAACATGCACTCTCTACCACTGCTCCTGACACTCCTGTCCTCTCTCCTCAAACTCTCTTACCTTCACCCCCCCTCTCCACCCGCCTGCTTATACATATCACCCTGCCTTCTGTCTTCCCCCTACTACTGCTCTTACCAACTCTCGCTCATTCTACATCCATACACTGATAAAACCTCCAGTACTCTGAGACATGCCCCTTCACATAAATCACAGTCCCACATTACCTCCCTCACCCTCCTGCTTCTCCTAATCTCTGGTGACATATCCCCAAACCGAAATAAAAAGAAGACAAAAGCGCACCAGCCTAGTGCATTAACTTTTAAAACATTTATTTGATAAAAAATAATAAAGGAAATAACTCACAGGCGATTAGTGGAGGAGGCACAACATAAAATCGCACCGGTATACAGTCTGCGATTCGGAATGAGCAGAACCTTCCAGGGGTCGTGGAGGAACGCACAGACGCTGCAATCCGCTCGTTCCTCCACGACCCCTGGAAGGTTCTGCTCATTCCGAATCGCAGACTGTATACCGGTGCGATTTTATGTTGTGCCTCCTCCACTAATCGCCTGTGAGTTATTTCCTTTATTATTTTTTATCAAATAAATGTTTTAAAAGTTAATGCACTAGGCTGGTGCGCTTTTGTCTTCTTTTTATTTCGGTTTTCACTAGGATCCCCATCCTTGAGGGCAGCAAGGCCAGTGCTCAGCCTACTACATATGGTGATCCATCTGTGCGCAGGAGCTGCTTTTTTTCTCTTCTGCTACTGTATGACATATCCCCAAACCCTGGGCCACCATCATCTGTCTTTGCCCAACGCTCCCATCCCCCTACACCCTCTGGCAGGAGCCGCAACCCACAGAACTTGGTCCATATTCCTCTTTCCAAAACCAGCCCCCCCTTTTCCTGTGCCCTGTGGAATGCACGTTCTGTCTGCAACAAACTCGCCGCCCTCCACGACCTCTTCATCACAAATTCCTTTAACCTTCTTGCCATTACTGAAACCTGGCTTCATGAATCGGATACTACTTCTCCTGCTTCCATCTCCCATGGGGGCCTTCTCTGGACTCACTCCCCCAGACCAAGTGGACGGAAGGGAGGTGGAGTGGGAATCCTTCTAGCCCCATGCAGCACCTATCAGGTTCTTCACCCACCTCCCTCACTGACACTCTCCTCTTTTGAGGCACATTGCATTCGTCTTTTCTCTCCCATTTCTCTAAGAATTGCTGTCATCTACCGGCCCCCTGGACCGGTATCAGCCTTTCTTGATGACTTCTCCGCCTGGCTACCCTACTTTCTCTCTTCTGAAATCCCCACAATTATTCTTGGGGACTTCAACATCCCTGTCAACACTAACACTACTATTACTTCTAAACTTCTCAGTCTAACCTCATCGCTTGACCTGAAGCAATGGATACAGGCTCCTACCCACTCCAACGGCAACACCCTTGACCTTGCCTTCTCCTATCTGTGCACTCCGTGCAACCTTTCCAACAATCCATTCCCACTCTCTGATTACCACCTTATTAGTTTTGCTCTCTCCTTGTCTTCCACCTCTTCTCCCTCCAACCGCCTAACAATTACACGTAGAGACCTTCGCCACCTCAACCCTTCTCTTCTCTACTCTGCTACTCATCACCTCTATGACAAAATCTCCCCCCTGTCCTGCCCCAACCTAGCTACTTTCATTTACAACAGCTCACTGTCCTCCTCCCTAGACAAGCTGGCCCCCCTCACTACACACAGAATTAGGCCCCGACTGCTACAACCCTGGCAAACAGATGACACCAGAAGTCTCAGAAAACGTAGCCGCACTCTTGAGCGCCTGTGGCATAAGACTAAGACCCAGGAAGACTTCACACAATATAAATCTGCCCTCCTAAAATACTACTCCTGCCTTCACACTGCCAAACAGACCTACTTTATCACACTCATCAACACCTTCTCATCCAGTCCACGTCAACTCTTCTCTACCTTCAACACTCTACTCTGTCCTCCACTGCCTCCACCCACCAACTCAATCACTGCCCAGGAGATTGCCAATCACTTCAAAACTAAGATTGATACAATTCATGAGGAGATCGCCAATGCGCAAAAACCTCCCCCATGCAACACCCCATGTCCACAGATACAGTCATTACTTCCCTCATTCAACCCTGCTACTACTACTGAGGTTGCTAAACTTTTATCTAGCACTCATCTAACCACTTGCCCCCTGGATCCTGTTCCCTCGCAAATGCTACGCTCACCCTCTGACTCGATTCTACGCTCTCTAACTCACATTTTCAACCTCTCCCTCTCTTGTGGCATCTTCCCAAACTCTCTAAAACATGCGCTAGTCACCCCCATACTAAAAAAGCCCTCACTGGATCCCACCAATCTCAACAACTTACGTCCCATCTCCTTACTCTCCTTCTCCTCCAAACTTCTTGAAAGACTGGTCTACAACCGATTAAGTGACCATCTGACCATGAATAAACTTCTTGATCCCCTTCAGTCCGGTTTTCGCCCTCAACACTCCACGGAAACTGCTCTCCTTAAACTCTCAAATGACCTACTAATGGCTAAAGCCAATGGACACTATTCTGTACTACTTCTCCTGGATCTCTCTGCTGCCTTTGACACAGTGGACCACCCACTCCTCCTCGAAAAACTCCACTCCTTTGGTCTCCGTGACTGCACTCTTCGCTGGTTCTCATCCTACCTATCCCACCGCTCCTTCAGTGTCACTTACAACTCTACTTCCTCCTCTCCTCTTCCTTTTTCCGTTGGGGTCCCCCAAGGTTCTGTTCTCGGACCTCTCCTTTTCTCAATCTACACCACCTCCTTGGGTCAGTTGATTGCCTCCCACGGCTTTAAATATCATCTCTACGCTGATGACACCCAAATCTATCTCTCCACCCCCCAGCTCTCTCCATCTGTCTCCTCACGCATTACCAACTTATTAGCAGACATATCAGCCTGGATGTCACATCACTTTCTCAAACTCAACCTATCCAAAACCGAGCTCATGATATTTCCTCCCTCAGGTGCCACTTCCCCTGATCTCCCTGTCAAGATCAACGGCTCAACTATCAACCCATCTCCCCACGCCAAGGTCCTAGGTGTAATCCTGGACTCTGAACTAACCTTTCGACCCCACATTCTATCACTATCCAAAGCTTGCCGTCTCTGTCTTCGCAACATCTCCAAGATACGCCCCTTCCTAACCATTGACACCACAAAGCTTCTAATCCACTCCCTGGTCATCTCCCGCCTTGACTACTGCAACTCCCTCCTCATTGGTTTACCTCTAAATAGGCTATCCCCACTTCAGTCCATCATGAACGCTGCGGCCAGGCTCATCCACCACACAAACCGCTCAGCGTCTGCTACACCCCTCTGCCAATCCCTCCATTGGCTGCCACTCAGTCAACGAATTAAATTCAAGATACTAACTATAACGTACAAAGCCATCCACAACTTGGCCCCTAGCTACATCTCTAACCTAGTCACAAAATACCAACCTAATCGTTCTCTTCGCTCCTCCCAAGACCTCCTGCTCTCAAACTCCCTTGTCACCCCATCCCATGCTCGCCTTCAGGACTTCTCCAGAGCCTCCCCCATCCTCTGGAATGCTCTACCCCAATCCGTCCGTTTTTCTCCTACTTTATCCACTTTCAGACGATCCCTGAAAACTCATCTCTTCAGAGAAGCCTATCTGGCCCCCACCTAACAACTGTACATTTATCTTCTCAATCAGCACATCACCCACAGTTATTACCTCTTGTATCTCTTGACCTCCCCTCTTAGATTGTAAGCTCTAAGGAGCAGGGCCCTCTGATTCCTACTGTATCAAATTGTATTGTATTTGTACTGTCTACCCTCAAGTTGTAAAGCCCTACGTAAACTGTTGGCGCTATATAAATACTGTATAATAATAATAATAATTTTTGATAAGAAAGGAAAAAACTTGAAGCTGATGTAGCGCCCTGGGGTTTAGTCAGGGATGCTCTTCACAAGTTTACTTGCCAGGAGTAGTTACCCTGGTCAATTTTTAGAGATCTATTGGTCTTGTTGTACTTTTGGTCTTGTACTTTTCTCTTCTACCATTAGGTGGCCGGGCACCTGGTAGTACTAGATACTAGTACTAGGACAACAATGCAAGGTCAGGTTATGGGTATGTGGGGTATCTCAGCCGATGGGCAAGGGTTTTCTTGAATCCCTTGGCCTGCTGGGAGAGCCTATATATTCAGATGGAGTCAGGTAATCTGTGTTCTGTGCCACCTGGACGGCTGTCTGGGTGGACGTGTTTCCTATGCCCCGGGCTGCCAGGCCAGAGATTGGGCCTATCCCGGGGGCATCTGGCTGCCAGGCTGTGTGAGGGCCTATCCAGAAGTAAGAGGGCAGTGCAGGGTTGGGATTGCGGCTTGCAGTCCAACCAGAAGTGACAGTTCTGCCGGCCAAAGAACCTGTCCTGGTCGGAGGTGGAAGGGAAGCTGTTGCCACTAAGGGACCAACCACCTTGTTACCAGGGACCACAGTGCATAACTAAAGCAAGTACTGGAACAGTATTCTTACCGAATGGGCACGGTGGAGAATCGGGAAACTTCAGGCGGTGATCAAGTCAGGGACCCAACCAGTGGAGGTAACGCTTGCAGGGCAGCCTTGCGAGTCAAGTCAGGGACAGATCCGGCTAGCAGGGGGGTGAAGCTTGAGTAGTATCTGCAGTGCCAAGCCAGGGACTCAGCAGGGAAGCGTGGGTGAGCTTGAGGGGGATACCACCGCAAAGCTTTGAGGAGCTCCAGGGATTCAGAGTCAGTGAATCAGAGGGTCCAGTGAGAGACCAGGAGCTCAAGGGGCTGAAGAACTACAAGTAATAGTTGTAGTGAAGCAAAGAGGAATGTAACGATTTGTGTCCCCAACAAGGTGCCACATCTGCACATGCAGGATTGCTGTCTCCTATGGCAACAGTCTTTAACAGTTCATCATGACCCGACTCCCTGCCCTGCAGAGGGAGCCAGAGGTGGTCCCAGCATTTAAAGCGAAGAAGGATTTAACGTCCCCCCTCCTCCACGCCAAGTGCTCTCTATAGTCCACCCACCTTCTCTATGATCTTCTCCGGGCCTCCACTTTGGCATACTCTGAGAGAAGAAGGGAACTGAGGTGTAAGCCTGTAAGGTGAGGCCGGGCACAGGTCAGATTTATACAGTGTGTGTGTCATGTGCAGTCTGCAAAGCCACAGACCCATACAAAGAGAAGGGGTTAATGCTGGAACTTGTAGTCCTTCACTTTTGGGGGTTTTTAACCCCCCAAAAGTGAAGGACTACAGGTCCCAGCATGAGCCCCTCAGAGCTGAGGATGTGACCCCCCTTCCTGCCCCCCTCAACTAGTGAAGGACTACAAGTCCCAGCATGAACCCATGATATCTAAGGGGTTACATTCTTAGATCTCAGGGGTTCATGCTGGGACTCAGGCATGTACTGGCCATCGGGACTACTGGAAGTTTCCCGGTGGGCCGATGGCTCAGTGGGCCGGTTTCGGTGACAGCCTTGCAAAGTAATGACTGTGACCCTGAAACTGAGCTGCAGCACGGTGGCCAAGACTATACAGCGGTTTAACAAGACAGGTTTTACTCAGAACAGGCCTCGCCATGGTTGACCAAAGAAGCTGAGGTCACGTGCTCAGCATCATATCCAGAGGTTGTCTTTTGGAAATAGACGTATGAGTGCTGCTAGTATTGCTGCAGAGGTTGAAGGGGTGGGGGGGCCAGGCTGTCAGTGCTCAGACCATACGCCGCACACTGCATCAAATTGTTCTGCATGGCTGTCGTCCCAGAAGGAAGCCTCTTCTAAAGGTGATGCACAAGAAAGCCGCAAACAGTTTGCTGAAGATAAGCAGACTAAGGACATGGATTACTGGAACCATGTCCTGTGGTCTGATGAGACCAAGATAAACTTATTTGGTTCAGATGGTGTCAAGTGTGTATGGCGGCAACCAGTTGAGGAATACAAAGACAAGTTTGTCTTGCCTACAGTCAAGCATGGTGGTGGGAGTGTCATGGTCTGAGGCTGCATGAGTGCTGCTGGCACTGGGGAGATACAGTTCATTGAGGAAACCATGAATGCCAACATGTACTGTGACATACTGAAGCAGAGCATGATCCCCTCCCTTCGGAGACTGGGCCGCAGGGCAGTATTCCAACATAATGACCCCAAACACACCTCCAAGATGACCACTGCCTTGCTAAAGAAGCTGAGGGTAAAGGTGATGGACTGGCCAAGCATGTCTCCAGATCTAAACCCTATTGAGCATCTGTGGGGCATCCGCAAATGAAAGGTGGAGGACCGCAAGGTCTCTAACATTAACCAGCTCTGTGATGTCATCATGGAGGAGGGGAAGAGGACTCCAGTGGCAACCTGTGAAGCTCTGGTGAACTCCATGCCCAAGACAGTTAAGGCAGTGCTGGGAGATAATGGTGGCCACACAAAATATTGACACTTTGGGCCCAATTTGGACATTTTCACTTAGGGGTGTACTCACTTTTGTTGCCAGGGGTTTAGACATTAATGGCTGTGTGTTGAGTTATTTTGAGGGGACAGCAAATTTACAAGCTGTACACTCACTACTTTACATTGTAGACAAGTGTCATTTCTTCAGTGTTGTCACATGAAAAGATAGAAGAAAATATTTACAAAAGAATGGTTTACACAATTTTCAACTCTTTTTTCACATATTTTGTTCATTCACTTTTCACACGCTAGCATCCATTTAGATATACACGGCACTTATTATTCCTCTTATTGCATTTATTTTCACTCCTTTCACATAATTATCATTTTCCATTCACACACATTTGCCACACATACTCCACACACTAGCAGACACCCCACAACCAATCCATACACTTAACCCTTCACCCCCCCCCTCGCATCACAATGCACACTAATTTAGGATTTTGCATTTGAAATTCCATGAGATTCTGATATTTTAAGACAACTAATACTTGAATCGAAAACCAAATGGCATCTTATCAATAAATAACAATATATAATTCCAAAACGAACCAGTATATATGGACATTAAAAGACTCGGCATGTTCCACTAGTACTGCAAACGGACAAAGTGATAATTTATATTTTACTACACTTTTACCATTTCATTGATTAATTCATTGAGATTATTGTAAAACATTACAGGTGCTGTACATTTCCCCAACACAGGAGGGTCCACATGGGTCGCTCCTTGCAAGCCTTCTGGACCCAGGCTTCATCTTGAGGAGGTGGGAACGGTTTGTGGAGATTTTTGGACTGCTGGGATCTTTTTAAACAATTTATGGCTATAGGGTAGAGTTCTATTTCCTGAGGGTATTTATCAACTTACTAATATATCACATGCACAAATGCTCACAGAATATGAGGTATTGAACATATGGATGTTTTGATATATCCTTTTAGAGCCAAAAAACTCCCTGAAGAAGACTATGACCGAATAAGTTGAAACGCGTTGGGGTCTTTGTGTGAACATCAATTTTGTTATGTACTGTCAACTGATAGTTGTACTGTGTAATAATAATTTACAGCTGTAATGCGACATGATTGTATACACCTGTAGCCAGAATTCATATTTTAAATACTATTTCCATTTTTGTACTAATTTTGTCCAATAAAGATTTTACAATATTATAAACTTACTTGATTAGAATACCTAGCTGCTAAAAAAAACCCTTGGGGGAATCCGTCACTCTTCTTTTTTTTTTTCACTAGATCTCCTCTGTAAATCAAAACTGATAACCTGTAAAAAATTTTAAATGTTGCCTATGGAGATTTTTAAGGGGCAATGTTTGACGCCATTCCACGAGCGGGTGCAATTTTGAAGCGTGATATGTTGGGTATCAATTTACTTGGTGTAACATTATCTTAACAATATAAAAAAAATTGGGCTAACTTTACTGCTGTCTTATTTTTTTTAATTCACAAAAGTGTATTTTTTCCCAAAAAATTGCGCTTGTAAAACTGCTGCGCAAATACGGTGTGACATAAAGTATTGCAACGACCGCCATTTTATTTTCTAGGGTGACTGAAAAAAAAAAAAACACACACACACACATTAGATATAGATATAGATATAGATATAGATATAGATATAGATATAGATATAGATAAAATGTTTGGGGGTTGTAACTAATTTTCTAGCAACAAAAAAAAATATTATAACTTGTAAACCCAAGTCTGAAAAATAGGCCCGGTCCTTAAGTGGTTAAAAAAGCCATTTGTACTTACAGTGGAATGTTTTTACTTATTATTTTTTTTTGTGCAATTACGTATAGGTTTATATACTGTTTTTGTGCGTGTTTGCAAAATTAAAGTGGGCCGGTCTGGATGAAGTCCAAATTTTTGTCCCAGTCCAGCCCTGATGGGACTTGTAGTCCTTCAGTTTTGGAGGGAGTCACATCCTTAGATCCAAGGGGTTCATGCAGGAACTTGTAGTCCTTCACTTTTTTGGGGATGGGATCCCCCTAAGTGAAGGACTACAGCCAGGCCTCAGCATGAGCCCCTCAGAGCTGAGGATGTGACATCCCAACTAGTGAAGGACTGCAGGTCCCAGTATGAGCCCATGAGATCTCAGGGGGTTCATGCTAAGACTTGTAGTCCTTCAAATTTGGAGGGAGTCACATCCTTAGATCTCAGGGGTTCATGCTGGGACTTGTAGTCCTTCACTTTTTTGGGGGGGTCACATCCTTAAATCTTAGGGGTTCATGCTGGGTGACCCTCCCAAAAGTGAAGGACTGCAAGTTCCAGCATGAACCCCTCAGAGCTGAGGACATGACACCCCCCAACTAGTGAAGGACTACAAGAAATAACTCCTGAGATCTAAGGATGTGACCCCTTATATCTCAGGGCCCAGGGTTCATTCATGCTTGGACCACATAGCCACCACCAGGGACTCCACACGGCCCACCACAGACCCCACACAGCCCACCAGAAACCCCACATGTCCACCAGAGACCCCACCGGTCAACCAGAGACCCCACCGGTCAACCAGAGACCCCACCAGAGATCCCACCAGTACACCAGAGGCCCCACATGTTCACCAGAGACCCCATATAGCCACTTGACAGTCCACACAGGGGTGGATCTTAAACAGGAAGGGGTGGGGCAAATTTCAGTAAGGAGAACTTTTCACCTAAAAATCATAACATAGGGGACTTATTGTCCTCTACGACTATGTGATAGAAAATAAAGGTACCACTTCCAGCCCAAGCCAATTCTGGCATTTCTCTCCTACATGTAAATATCATCATTTTTTTTTTTTGCTAGAAAATTACTCAGAACCCCCAAACAGTATATTTTTTGCAGAGACCCTAGGGAATAAAATGGCGGTCGTTGCAATTTTTTATGTCAGATCATATTTGCTCAGCAATTTTTCAAATGCAAATCTTTTGAAAAAAAAAAAAACACTTTCATGAATGAAAAAATAAACAAATCAGTAAAGTTAACCCATTTTTTATATAATGTGAAAGATGATGTTACGCTGAGTAAATAGATACCTAACATGTCAATCTTTAAAATTGTGCATGCCCATGGAATGGTGCCAAACTACAGTACTTAAAAATCTCCATAGGCGACGCTTTAAAACTTTTTACAGGTTACCAGTTTAGAGGTCTTGCACTAGAATTATTGCTTTCGCTCTAACGTTTGTTGCAATACCTCAAACATCCTTTGTAATAGGAATAAGGCACGACAGGTCCTTTATATGGAGAGATCTGGGGTCTAAAAGTCCACACATCTCTCCTCTATGCTGATAAATCTGAGATAAAAAAAAGCGATCTTGGGCTTTCCAGCTAAAAAAAGTCAGGGTTTACATCTGCTGGCACCAGAAGTGACGTCGCTCCTGCCCCCCCCCCCCCCCCCCCCGAAGGTCATAGATATGGCCGGAGACCATCTAGTCCTTCAGTCATCTCTATGGTAAACGGCCGACACCGGCTGATTAATTCTCCAGGCTCCCAGATTGCACATCACTAGTGAACAGTTTTTATTATATTATGTTATAAAGGGCACAAACACTGGGCATGGAGTAGGGAGGAGCAGAATCTTGGTTTCATACAGTGTCAAGTAGATCCACATAAATTATTACACATTAGATTAGTCATTGGGGACGATAGTATAGACCACCCCTTTTTTTTTTTTTTTTTTTTTCACAAGAAATATGGAATAATGAGGAATAGACCCTGGGTTTGGATTGTTTTTATTTGATTTGATGCACGAAATATATCACAAACAAGGTATAGATATACAGGGATGTTAACAAGATTGTTTTGCAATATAGGATAACACGATGTATGATACACTATGGGGATAATAGATGGGAGGTGGGTTTATCTTTTTTTTTTTTTTTTTTTTTTTTTTTTTAAATTTCAGGAATCATGGAACTATGAGGATTGGATTTTGGTCTATGAGTGTTACTATATAGTTTGATCCACGATTTTATCACACTATAAGGTATAGATATTGGGGATATTAACAAGCTTGTTTTGCAATATAGGGCAACACAATTTATGTTTTATTATAAGTATAAGGATGGGAGAAGGGGTTTTTTTTTTTTTTTTTTTTTTTTGATAAATTTTAGGAAATATGAAATAATATGGAATGGATTTTGATTTATGGGTGTGGTTATATAGTTTGATTCACGTACTTATTATATAACAGGTATAGTTATTGAGGATGTTAATAAGATAGTTATGCAATATAGAGTAATACACTTTAGGAGGTATTACAGGCATAAAGATGGGAGGAGTTTATTTTTTATTTTTTATTTATTTTTTTTTTTTTATTTATTTATTTATTTTATTTTTTTTTTATTTTTTTTTCTTATTTATTATAAGATGTATGGATTAGATGCTGGTTTTTGGTTATTATAGTATAATTTGTTATACGCACTATTCTATACAATTAGATTGGAGCAATGTTTAGGAACACAGCATATGATATTCGCTGGGCGTAAAGATGGGAGGTGTTTTAAAGGGGAAGGAAAAAGAGTAAAAGAATGATTTTTTTTTTTTTTTTCCCCTCTCCTCTTCCCCTCCCGCTACACCTCTTCCCGAATTAAAGCAATTATAAGCAAATGTTATATAGGACAGGAGTGGGAAAATATACCTCTGAGATGTCTCCCCCACCCCCTTTCTATCCATATGCTCCCTAAAATTTTTTTTTTTTTTTTTTTGCCCGCTTTTGGAGGGGAGCAAAGAGAAAGAAAGAAGAAGGGATAGAAAAAAGGAAATAAGAGATTAAAGATTTAAGGTAATAGCATCTAGAATGCGGCGTGCGATCGCTGCGGTCTATGACTGAGCGGCAGATTTTGGTCGTCGGTGTCTGTCTCCCCTAGTAGAGGGAACTTACACTGTTTGTAAGATAGACTTTATATAAGTCAATAGTTTAGGGTTTTTGTGTGGGTGAGTGTGGGTGTGGTTTTGTTTTTTTTTTTTTTTTGGTTTTTTTTTTTTGTTTTTTTTTTTTTTTTCTCTCTCCCTTCCCTTCTCCCTTCTTCCCTCTCTTGGTATTAAAGAACAATGAAAATATGTTCTTATAACATTAGGGGTCTTAACTCAGCATCAAAGAGGTCTCAGGTTCTATACTCTCTCCATAAACAGAAGGTTGGGATTGTCTTTTTTCAGGAGACGCACTTCCGCACGGATCACATTCCCAATCTGCAAAATAGATATTACAATACATGGTATCATGATTCTTATCCTTATTCCAAGTCGAAAGGCGTATCCATTGCAATACATAAGACAATACCACATCAAGTGCTTGAAAAATGGTGTAATAAGGATGGAAGAGCAATATTACTTAAACTCAGTATATATGGTAAAAAATTTTCTTTCATTAATCTATATCTACCCAATCAAAATCAGCTTAAAATAGGGTCACAATTGATTGGTGAGCTCATGGAAAAAGTAGAGGGGATAACTATAATAGGTGGGGATTTCAATTTTGTGTTGGATAAGAGTGAAGATACCACAACACCCTTGATTGCACAGACAAGTAAAGAAAAAAAGAAATTTAAAGAACTTATGGCAAAATACCAACTGGTCGACATTTGGCGGGCGTTACACCCTGGGGTGAAGGATTTCACATTCCGTTCAAATGTCCATGGGTCTTATCATCGTATTGATTATTTTCTGATCAATCAACTGGGAGTGACAATCACTTCATCAGCCGAAATAGGCAGTGCTATATGGTCAGACCACACGCCAATATTTCTGACACTTGACTTACTCAAAGGCGAAAATGCTAGAGGAAACTGGAAGCTTAATGACAACCTGCTATACGATGAGGCGTGTGTACTAGAAATAAGGAAGGCAATAATGAATTTTCCACAGGACCATATTGGAGACACTACTCCTCTGCCGATTCAATGGGAGGCACTAAAGTGTGTGATCCGTGGATTATTCATTAAACATGGGGCCAGATTGAAAAAAATTAAAAACAATAGAATAACTCATTTATTAAAGGAAATACCGGAAATAGAAGCTCAACATAAACAAAGCTTAACACGTGAAATTTTGTTAGAATTAACAGATAGGAAGACAGAGTTACAAACTCTGCTGAATGAGCATACACTACGTATAAGAGATAATAACCGTGCCCTTTACTATCAACAGGGCAATAAGCCAGGTAAACTCCTGGCAAGAGCCCTACAAAATCGGTGTAAGACCTCGCCCATAGTTAAAATCAAGACAGAAGTAGGGGATATGAGATATGACCCAAAAGGGATCCTAAAAGAATTCCAGACATTTTATACAAAACTATACAATATATCTAATCACAAGGCTATTGATAACCCAGTGGGTTTGCAACAAGATATCCACCAATACATTAAGGAAACTGCACTCCCCATATTAACACCATCAGAAGTAACGCAGTTAGAACAGGAATTTTCAGAAAGTGAAATACAAAGGGTAATCGAAGCATTAGTACCAGGGAAGAGCCCAGGTCCGGATGGTTTTACCCCAAGATTCTATAAATTATTTAAAGAAGAGCTCACCCCCATTATTAAACGGATGTTTAATGTAGTGTCCACAACGGTGCCTCTTGTCCCACAAAGTTTACAAGCATATATTTCACTCATACCAAAACCTGAGAAAGATCTTACTTTATGCGGCAACTATAGGCCAATATCCTTAACAAATATTGATTTAAGATTATATTCGAAAATAATCGCGAATAGACTCACCCCCATGATGCCCGCATATATACACCTAGATCAGGTAGGTTTCGTAAAGGGAAGAGAGGCAAGAGACAATACACTGAAAACACTCACACTGATGGAATTTGTACAGAGGGGCTCCATCCCATCCTGTTTACTTGCAATAGATGCTGAGAAAGCATTTGACAGGGTGGGATGGAGCTTCCTTAAAGAGACATTGGTACAATGGGGGTTGGGTCCGGTATTGTTGGACAAAATCATGGCCCTATATCAGAACCCAACGGCTAAGATTCGAGCAAATGGTGGCATATCGGAAGAAATCACTATAACAAACGGAACCCGACAGGGATGTCCACTGTCTCCTATACTATATATATTAGCGATGGAACATTTATTAATTGCGATCCGGGAAAATAAAGACATACAAGGAATCAAAGTGGGTGATGTAGAGTATAAGATGTCGGTGTATGCCGATGATATACTGCTATATATTACAAACCCCCTGATATCATTACCAAACTTGATATCAGAATTTAAACGTTTTGGGGTAGTGAGTAATTTTAAGGTAAATTACAATAAATCTGAGGCACTGAATATCAATTTGTCAAATACTATGGTGGAGCTGCTTAGAAAGGATTTCCCCTTTAAATGGCAGGCTAATACAATTAAATATCTTGGTATATATATCCCCACAGATTTGAACAAATTACAGGAATATAATTACGTCCCGATGGTACAAAAAATAATAAATACATTACAAAAATATGAAAAAGGGACATTTTCCTGGATAGGTAGAATCAACATCATAAAAATGGATATACTCCCTAAAATATTATATACTCTACAAACAATTCCCATTTTTCCCGCAACAACGATCCTGAAAAAACTACGTAGAGCGATTGGGCAGTTTGTCTGGGCGGGCAAGACACCCAGAATCAGCAGAATAGTGCTAAATAAGACCAAGAAAGATGGCGGTCTTGCCCTACCAGACATAATAATGTACCTCAAAGCTATATTTATAACTAGAATAGTAGATTGGTTCCACAACAGGGACAGTAAACAATGGATAAAACTAGAGGAAGAGATTACAGGCCTCAAGTTGAAATCACTCCCTTGGATCAAAAGAGGGCAGAGACCTTCGGAGGGCGTTATGCCCTCTTTAGTTGTATCAACATTGAAAGTATGGGATATTATGATAAAGAGAGGGTGGGGATCTACTTATAGAGGTCCTATGACCCCATTATTTAGCAACCCAGAATTTCCAATGGCACTAGAAGCCAAGTCATTCCTTAAATGGAGAAGATGCGAAGATACCAGAATAGTAGAAACAATGGAAGGAAATAGAATCCTTCCACTGGAAGCTATAGGTGGAGAATATAAAAAGGATTGGATGCAATATGGACTACTCCAACGATATATTTCATCTCTGATAAAAGAATCTGAACTGGATAGGCCCCTGACATCACTAGAGAAAGTTCTCATACAAGAACATAGACCCCTCCATGTCTTATCTAAGATTTCTAAATATTTGAGCTCAGAAAATAAAATTCAGGAGTTACCATATATTAAGAAGTGGGAGGCAGAGCTGGGGATTGATATCCCAAGGAAAAAATGGGAAAAGGCTATTATGGTAACTCATAAACTTTCATTATCTGCTAAACATCAAGAAAGGAATTATAAAATCTTAGCCAGATGGTATAAGTGTCCTGTGGATATGCATAAGATAAATCCCGTTCACGGGGAAGAATGTTGGAGATGTCTTAAAGCTCAGGGCACAATGTCACATATTTGGTTCTATTGCTCTAAAATCCAACCATTTTGGCAAAAAATTTTTGAGATTTATAGTGGTATGACTGGGACGGATGCATATCCGGATATACAAGTAGCGGTATTATCTATGATCCCAGGATCACTGAAAAATATAAAGAAAGGATTATTGAAATATTTCTTGACAGCAGCACGAACTATTATAGCTAGAAATTGGAAAAGCACAAGTGCGCCTTCCATGATAGATTGGGAGCGGGAGATGGCGGAGATGCGTGCTCTAGAAGAGAGAAAAGTGTTAGAAGAAGGGTTAAGTAAACAGATATTAAGTACATGGTCTAGATGGAGAGAGTTTAGAGCCTCTACACAGCTCTTTAGAGTGGCTGAGGAACATAGTGAAACATAATAAGAGGGGACCTCTTGGGAGAGAGGGAGGGTTAGAACCCCTGCCTTTTTTTTTTTTTTTTTTTTTTTTTTTTTTGTGTATGATGGGGGGATGGGTATGGTATGGTTGTTGAGTATATGGGATACACATCCATGAAGCAATTCTGTAACGACCAACATAGAGACAGAAGAGGATTTCGAGTTTGAATAATGGGTCCTTTTTATTGATTGGATGTGTATATGTTTTGCTTTGTATGTAAAAAATTGTAAAATTGTTTTGATAAATAAAGATTATAAAAAAAAAAAAAAAAAAAAAAAAAAAATCTCCATAGGCGACGCTTTAAAACTTTTTACAGGTTACCAGTTTAGAGGTCTTGCACTAGAATTATTGCTTTCGCTCTAACGTTTGTTGCAATACCTCAAACATCCTTTGTAATAGGAATAAGGCACGACAGGTCCTTTATATGGAGAGATCTGGGGTCTAAAAGTCCACACATCTCTCCTCTATGCTGATAAATCTGAGATAAAAAAAAGCGATCTTGGGCTTTCCAGCTAAAAAAAGTCAGGGTTTACATCTGCTGGCACCAGAAGTGACGTCGCTCCTGCCCCCCCCCCCCCCCCCCGAAGGTCATAGATATGGCCGGAGACCATCTAGTCCTTCAGTCATCTCTATGGTAAACAGCCGACACCGGCTGATTAATTCTCCAGGCTCCCAGATTGCACGGCCGAGTCGGGAGAGGCACCGGAGAGCAGTGAGAGTGGGGACACTGCAGGCAACATTCAGATTTAACCACTTAAAGTCCCGGACGTCATATGACATCCACCTAGAGTTAAGTGTAAAAAAAAAAAAATATTTCTCAAGTCATCTTCCAGGACGGCAGGCCTGAGAGATGAGAGGCTCCTCCCGACAGGAAACACAATCAATCAACAGCTGTTTTAAGTCCACACCCTTCCCCTTGATCCTCAGTTTTTGATTGTGTTTCTCCCTACACAGCGAAACTGTTTGTTTTTTTCCAAATGACCGAAGCCTGGGGCTGGTGGTCTCCCCCTGGGAGCCGGACCAAATGCCTGGGAAGCCTCTGGGTCTGGCAGGATATATTTATCCTTCCCGGGGGGTTCCCCTATCCTTTCTTCAGGGGGGGCAGCAAGAACTGGGAAAGCCCCCCGATAGCTGAAGGCCCCTGGGTACAGTGGTGTACCCAGAACTTCAGGGGCCCTTATCCTGTCTCCCCCCTTACCTGTCCGGGCGTCCGTTCAGACGGGGGTGCTGGCCGTCGGTTCTTTCCAGGGGGATCGTATCCCCTGACTTCTGGGCCCCTGGTAGCTCGCGTGGGCTGCTGGGGAGGGCACTGCCTGAACGACCCGCGTTCTTACCCAGAAGGGAAGGCTGAGAGTCAGCAGGAGCAGGCGCCCACATCCTCCTTTCGAGGAGGCACCAATTCACTATGGTAATTGTCTGCCTAAACCACCTCAGATGGGAATGAGGAATGTACGGCATTGCCCCCCCCCCCATGTGTATATACTGACTGGTACAGTGCAGGACACAGCCTAATCTTGCAGCTCCCTAAAGGGACAGCAGTTGGAGGGGGGGGCACTTTGGCGGCTATCCTCCTTGCGTGTGGACCATAAGGATGGAAAAGCAAGCCCGGTGGCTGTGGCAAAAGGGGGAAGACGACAACGGTGAGTCAAAAATCCCCAATCCCAGCCAGATGATTTCTGGGCATTTGAGATCATCTCCCCTGGGGTCTGGATTCAAATAGCCCAGAAGCTTTTGCTAAGAACACCAGCCACAGCTCCCTCTCACATCAATGATGCTGTATGGTGGACAAGTGGTGCAGAGGAGCGAATGTGCCTAAACCACCTCAGATGGGAAAGAGGTAGGTAAGGCATTTTTTTTCCCCTTCCACCTATATTTAGTGAGTGGTGCAGTGCAGGGCCTGGGGTCTGCATAACAGAACAGCCCAGAAGCTACTGCTAGAAACCACCAGCCACAGCTCCCTCTTATAGCAGAGACACTGTGGTTATCACAATAGTAGGTTGCCAGCCTCTCCCTACATACCCGGTTGTGGTA
This sequence comes from Lithobates clamitans, assembly GCA_037952925.1. Lineage (NCBI taxonomy): Eukaryota > Metazoa > Chordata > Amphibia > Anura > Ranidae > Lithobates > Lithobates clamitans. The sequence goes on along the minus strand of JBBGZY010000712.1, from coordinate 548,856 downwards.
CATTAGTAGGGGTGACCTGGTAGAACAAAGAGTTCCTTACTGGCCAGGTATACCACTGAACAAATTATTAATGGTGCAATGGTTGAAGGATTCAGGAGTAAGCTCCCTTGCTCAGCAGGTGCACTAGGTTATCTGGCCCTATTAGCCCAGCTGCTAGGAATCTGAAGTTGCTCCAAGATGCTTAAAAGCTGACCTAACCTTCAACAATGTGGCAGGGACCAAGCTTCTGTGTGGCACAGTAGGGGTTCCCTTGTGACAGATCCTCCTTTTGGGGGTTGCTTGCTATGGGTAACTTTTCATAAGCTCCAACCTCCCACTCCACTCTTACATTGTGGTTATATTTTAATGCAGGGGGTAAGAAAAACCTTTTTGTTGGTTTGGGCTACAGTCCACTCAGTGACAGATCTAAAAGCGATTTACCATAAATCGTTTCCCTATATCCTTTGAATAAGGATTTTCTGTGCAAACATATGCAAGAGCTAGATGGCTATATGATTGCTTGTTTAAGGCCTGCAGGTGGCTATTTACCTCCAGGCTAAATTGGTAACCACCCTTTCTAGGGGTCTTAAATTGGTCTCTAGGGCTGGGCTCATTGAGACTTTAGTTACTAATCAGCCCCACCCGTGTATGAGCTGGCTAGCGTTTGCTCAATCTACGGAGGTAAGGTAGGACAACAGCTACTATAGTAAGGTGTCCAACCATTTTAGGATTGGTTCCTTCACTGGTGGTGAAGGATTAGTATCTACAGCCCAGGCTAGACCTATGAAATAAATTGCCCCTGTTTTGGTTATTTCATAAAGGGATACACCATGACTCCTTGGCTGCTCACCAGTAGACCTCAGTAGTGAAGGTTTGTCCTTGCTGGGGTGTTTGGTGGCACAGCAGAAATACACATTGAGATTTGTGACATCTCTGCTCATAAGGGGTATATATTGCTGTACATCAGAAATGCACTGCACTGAAGCTTGTTAGGTGTCCTTTATGTCCTAAAGGTACTGCTTTGTTTGGCTACAGATCAGAAAAATACAACAGGGAAGGTGGTCTGTACTTTCTGGTTTTGTGCCGCACGGCAGAAACGCACATCATTGAGTCTGGTAAAGACATCTCTGCTCATAAGTGTTATATTGCTGCACATCAGACCTACACAAGATTGAGGTCTGTCTGTGGGGGTTTTGTGTCCTGTATTACTGCCTTATTGGTTGCTTATCAGAAAGGCAGCAGGAAAGATTGATGGTCCTGATTTGTCGGGCTCCATAACAGAAGTACAAATTGAACCTGGGCCAGGGGTAGTACATATACTGCCTTTGGTAATCTGTACAGCACCACAAGGTGGCGTCGTGCTGATTCAGACAGTGCTATTAACGGCAATGGCTGCCGATTTTAGGCATGCGATTTGACATGTTGAGTCGCATGCCAAATCGATTGAAGATGGATGTGCTATCTCTATTCAGAATTGTTAGATTGTTGCACATCAGAGATATACATGACTGAGGTCTGTCTGTGGGTCCTGTATTACTGCCTTATTGGTTGCTTATCAGAAAGGCAGCAGTGAAGATGGATGGTCCTGATTTTGTTGGAAAATACAAAATTGAACCTGTGCCTGGGGTAGTACACATACTGCCATTGGTAATCAGTGCAGCACCACAAAGTGGTTGTACTGATTCAGACAGTGCTATTAACGGCAATGGCTGCCAATTTTAGGCATGCGATTTGACATGTTGAGTCGCATGCCAAATCACTTGAATATGGATGTGCTATCTCTATTCAAAATTGTTGTTGCACATAAGACGCATACAAGATTGAAGGTTGTCTGTCCTTTATGTCTTACATTTACTGCCTTTTTGGCTGCATATCAGAAAGGACACAACAGTGAAGGTTGTTTGTCTTTTTCTGATTTTGTTTTTGCTGCTCAGCAGGGAGACACATTGAGCGTGATGGCATCTCTGCTCAGTATTGGTATATGCTACACATCAGACATACACAAAGATTGAACATTGTTTGTGTCCTGTATGTCCTATATTTACTGCCTTATCGTCTGTATATCAGAAAGGCACAGCAGTAAGTGGTGTTTCTCATTGATCTTCCTTGCTGTTTCTTAGGTATACACAGTAGGGGGTTGTTGGCTGCACTCCTCCAGGGAGCCACAGCATGGGGACCCCTTGTTTGTTCAACCTGAAAACTGCTTTTCCTGCGACCTGTGTAATCTTGAGGTCTGTGGTTCCGTAAGCAGGGACTGCTGGAGACGCTGCGACCTGGAGTCGCACAGTAACGAATGGTACCCTTTGGAAGCCATAGTATATGACTTCTCAGGCGTCTTGCAGTCCCAAGTGGCAGGTTGGGTCGCATGGGTGTGGGAACCCTAAGCTTATCTGTCCCTCCTGTTGAGGTTTTGCTACGCAGCAGGGATACTCATTGTGGAGTTATTGCCTTATTTTGCAGTAGACCAGAAAGATAGCAGCTGTAAAGGCTGTCTGTTGTTTCTTTATTTTTATGTTGCTGCACAGCAGAAATACTCAACATTGAAGCTTGTTGGTACTTTCTGTTTTATATTGCCTTACCTTATGGCACTTCAGAAAAACCCAATGCTGTAGGTTGCTTGTGTTCTTTCTGTGTTGGTTCTATGTAACTGCACTACAGAACTGCATAACAGAAAGGATTGTCTTATAACTGTACTTGGTGGTTCGTCATAAATACGAAGAAGTTTGGGTCTTTCTGTCTTCTCTTTAAGGCCTTGTTTTGCTGTACATCAGTAAAACACCATTGTAAAAGGGGGTTCCCGTCCTTTCTGTATTTACCAGTTATGACCTAGCTAGCTGCACTTCAGAAATGCGCAGCATTTAAGGTGTGTTTGTGTCTTAATGTTTACATATTGACCGCACATCAGAAAACCAGACTGTGAGGTTCAGATTTGGGTCTCTTCCCATGTTTGATATGTTGGTTTAGCTAGTCACACTCAGATACACAACATTTTTGTCTGTTTGTGTCCTTTCTGTTTAAATCTATTGTGCTATGTCCACAATCTATGATTTTTTCTTTTTATTTGCGATATTAATAATACATGTATCACCTTTTGTATTTCAGCCTTCTCTTCCGTGGAAGGGCCAGGAGTTCTGGCTGCAAATGTCACATGTCAGAAAGCCTCGACCCCTTACTTTCAGGGTTGCCAGAGCCATTTCCTAGGGTTGAAGCCCGGTAGAGTTATGGGTCACTGGAGGAAGGCGATAATGAGTCGCCCTGTAATAAGAACTTGGGAAGTTCGGTTCAGAGGAGTTTTATGGCCTGAAGATGAAGTATAAAGATGTATACCCGACCAAATAGGTTACAGCTCGGTGCATGGCCTTCATTTTGCCCTTCTAGCAAAACTAGATGTAGCAGTATGAGTGTTCTCCTCCTGCTACGGATGTTAATCTCCTGAGTAGGCTCTCAGGCATAAGTAAAACTATAGATTGGGCATGCCTTAAACCCAGGGGTTAAGTTTTTGTTAATCTATTTCCCTTAAGTAGGTTTCCCTTCAATCTTTGCTGACGTAAAGATAAAAATGAACAAAAAAGGTTGTCTGTCAGGGGCCCCCCTTTTGGCAGTTTTATTTCCCTGGACGGGGTTGTGTTAAGACAGGCTCCCTTATTGATCAATGTAGTGTCCTTGTCTTACAACACAGCTCTCCGATTAATCTTTTTAGTGGTTCTAAGCAGCACCTATAGGCAGAATAGGCCATTGTTGTTAGATGTGTGACAGGCAACATTGATAACCTACAAGTTTAACATGTTTTCTGATTCCATCTTTAAGAGCCCACTTCACCTAGATCCTGCATCCGAAGCAGAGAAGGCAGGGACACCGGTGGAGTAGACCGGCAGATCAGCCGCATGATCCAGCTAAGATACCTTCATCAAGCATATGGAGTGAAGGTAAAGCTCACTGCAGAACCGAGGTTCGCCAAGAGGGTCTTGCAGTGGTCCCACCCTAAAGGTAGGCCTGAGCTACTTGATTATCCTCTCAGGTGTGCCGTCCTGGAAGATGACTTGAGAAAAGTACTAGTTACTTACTGGTAACTGTCTTTCTAGGAAATCTTCCAGGACAGCAGGCCTACTTCCCACCCGTTGGAGGAGGGAAAATTTTAGAACACTAGAAGGTGAGTACCTATGAGGAATGATTTCCCTTGTGAAACAGGTTCAGGAGTTACTTCTCTACAAACTGAGGATCAAGGGGAAGGGTGTGGACTTAAAACAGCTGTTGATTGATTGTGTTTCCTGTCGGGGGGAGCCTCTCATCTCTCAGGCCTGCCGTCCTGGAAGATTTCCTAGAAAGACAGTTACCGGTAAGTAACTAGTACTTTTTAGCAAAAAAATAACATTACATCCAAGCAAATAAAATCCCCCCCCTCTTCCTGAAAAAATGTTGATGCCCCCCCCCCACCTCCACATATACGGTTGTACGAACGTAAACGCGTGCATCGGGGGCGTCTATGCGTGAAAACATTGATAAACGTGTCGCATGTTGCCACGCACGCTGGAGTGAGAGCAATAATTCTAGAACCAGACCACCTCCGTACCACTGAACTGATGACCTATAGGGGGCTCTTGAAGCGCCGCCCACAGAAAATATAGGGCACTGAAGTTCAAAAAGTACCTCATGCAAATGGGATTTTAAGGGCAAAATCACTTTGAAAATATTATGCTAAAAAAATACAAATTTTTTATTTTACAAAAAAGATTAAAAACAATTTATACAGAAAACAAATATAAAGAAAGCTCAATTGTAGTGTATTACAGTAATGACAAAAAAATCAAAACCAACGTGTTTCGAAATGGTTAATTATACAATCTCCCTCAGGGATAATTTTTGCCATTTGCCATTAGGCAAAAATTATCCCTGAGGAAGATTGTATAATTAACCATTTCGAAACGCGTTGGATTTGATTTTTTTGTCATTACTGTAATACACTACAATTGTGTTGTCTTTATTTTTTTTTATTTTTTTTTAAATCTTTATTTAAGTTTTTCACAAACCATACAAAACTTGAGAGAGTAGCCAAGACAACAAAAAAAAACAAAGAGAAAAGAGTAACAAAGACATTCAATAGTCTCAACATCCTCTCTCAGAGACCCCCCCCAACCCACCCACCTTTCCCCAAACCCTTCCCCCCTTCCCCCCGGCAGACATCAGTTACTTTTTCCTTTACTCGAATGAAGCTACTGGATCACCCCGTGGGACGGCTTACTTCATCATTAGTTCGGCGTAGGAAAGAGAATTCCTGAAGGTCATCCACATTGCCCATCTTCCTCCCCTCGATGCATCATCTTTAAATGACCCCTCTTTCTCCCCTTTCTCTAAAGTATACATTCCCTGTATTTTAAGCAACCAGTCCCTGACCTTAGGGCCTTCCGTATTCTGCCAATTCTTGGGAATTTCACTTTTTGCTGTATTTAATAGTACTGGGATTATAGACGTATTGTACTCCCGCTTGCCTCCTTCCGCGCTGTGGAACAAACAAATCCATGGGTCATATGGTACTGATTTGCCCGTAATCATCTTAATTATTTGAATTACTTTCTCCCAGAACTTTTTGACCACTGGGCAGCTCCACCATATATGAGCCATGGATCCCGGCATCCCACATCCCCTCCAACAATTAGGGGACCTGTCTGGTTGGTATTTATTGATCTGTACGGGCGTGGCATACCATCTGGATAGGCATTTATAGTTTGACTCTATTGTTTTTATATCAGTTGCCGTGCTGTGTGTGGCTATTAGTGTGTTGCCCTTTGCGTTTTCATCTAATGGTACCCCAAGATCTATCTCCCATTTCTTAACGAATGGCGGCGTTTCCAACTCCTCCCAGCTCGATAATATTTTATATATGGCCGACATGTGACCTTTCAGCTTATTGCTGTTAAATAACTTCTCTATTGGTAATAGATTGTTTTCTTCCCGTATCGGTGCCGGGAGACTTTTAACAAAGTGCGATAGTTGGGCATATCGCCATCCGTTAAGCCTCATTAACTCTCTATGTGTGTCTATGTGCTCATAAGTGCCTAATTTCCCTTTCTTCATAATGTCTTTAACTTGTGTTTTGTTGTTTAAGATCCAGTTACCCCCCACTTCCTCCATCCCTGGGGGGAACAGCTCGTTGTTTTTTAGAAAAATCAGTGGTGAATTGTACTCCCACCCGTTTAATGTGTGCATCCAATCCCAAATTTTGAAAGTGTGCTGTGTAATAGTGTGTGTATTTGGACCTAGTGTTCTGCAACGTGGGGGATTCCAAAGTACTGTGTTCAAACGTGCTCCACTTAAAACTATTTCCAGGTTGACCCACCTTTTGGTGGTCTCTCCCTTAACCCAATCAACTGCCCGTGCTATTGCTATTGCGTTGTGATATTTTTTGAAATCAGGGAGGGCCAGCCCCCCATGTGCTTTCCCTCTGCATAATTCTTTGTGTGCTACTCTCGGTCTCTTATTTTTCCAGATAAAACCCTTTAGTATTTGTGTTAACTTTTTAAAATAAATTTGAGGCAATGGGATAGGCAACATTTGCATCTTATAGAATACTTTTGGGGCCAGCACCATTTTTACTGAATTGATTCGCCCTATCCATGAGGTCGGGCAGTGACTCATCCTTTTCGCCTCTGTTCGGACTTCGTCCAGCAGAGGCAAAAAATTCAGGGCATACGTCCTCTGTACAGAGTTTGTCAACTTAACCCCTAGATATTGAATATTGTCCCTAACTGGAAAATGAAAAGTGTCCCCGATCCAGACCTCGTCCCTCTTGTCCATGTTGACACTTAGAGCCTCTGATTTTCCCAAGTTGATCTTATAATTTGATAACTCACTATATTTCTTGATGACCGCTAGTATGTTAGGGATCGAGATCCTCGGGTTTGTGATGTATAAGAGGACATCGTCGGCATATGCAGCCAGTTTATGATCCTCTTTCCCTACTGTACACCCCTTAATGTCCGGATTTTTACGGAGAGCAGCTAACAAAGGCTCCAGTGTCATTGTGTTGTCTTTATATTTGTTTTCTGTATAAATTGTTTTTAATCTTTTTTGTAAAATAGAATTTGTATTTTTTTAGCATAATATTTTCAAAGTGATTTTGCCCTTAAAATCCCATTTACATGAGGTCCTTTTTGTACTATTTAGGGATGGTGGTAACTCTTCACACCAACTTCTGAGAGTCTATCTTTTTTTAGGGTACTGAAGTTTGTCGCCATTTCACAGGCACACAAATTTAAGGTTTGGCCATAGGGTATCTATTTTCTCGACGCAACTTCTGCTTTTATATTTTACCAAAAATGTGGGCAGTTTATCATGTTTGTTTGCCCAAATAATCACTTTAGTGTGTTTTTTACTGAAATTTTGCATTTCCTAGACCTTTGCGGTAATATTGTGTGAGATGATAAAATGGAACTACCGCTATTTTATTCTCTAGGGTGTCTGCTTTCAAAAAATTTATAATGTTTGGGGGTTTTGTGTAATCTTTAGGCCTAAAATGCAGTGGCGGCCCTTCCATTGTAGGTGCTCGGGCGCCATCCGGCCCCCTGATCTACATGCAGGGCGCCATCCGGCCCCCTGATCTACATGCAGGGCGCCGGATGCATGGATTTCAATGGGGGGGGTGTTTTTTTTTAAGCACGTGATTACAGCCACAGGTTCTAAAAGGCTTCAAAAAAGGGTGGTCCCGGGGAGCAGAGCACTGCGCCCCATTCCTACCCAGTTGTGTGACAATAGCGAATGAATATTCGCTATTTTCACACTAAATATCCTCCCCGCCAATCAGGAAGCGGGTTGTGAGACCCCTTGTGCCCATTTGGCCAAAACGTCAGGCGATCCTATTGGACGCCTAGCGCCTAGGAGGAGGAGAGAGGAGACACACGTTGAAAGCTGCCGTGCTGGAGATGAGGATGAGGACACCGGAGCCGCCCGCCACTTAGATGGGGTAAGTCCTGGACCACCCAACAGCGGGCGGGGGGGTAGTGCCGGCGCCAGCTGGCCGCCCGGGGGTTTTTTTGACCCCCCCCAAAAAAAGCACCAGCCGCCACTGCTAAAATTATTTTTTAAACACGTGTACAAAAACGCAAAAACAGAAATGTAGGAGAAATCTCTAAATGGGGACATTCAGTCCAGGAGAAGTTTCCTCTCACTTCCTGTTGTGTCTATTGGACAGAAGTGAAGGGAAATCACTTGAATGGGGTTCAGATAGAAAAGTAGAAAGAAGCTTTAACTATTCCCTATATGTTCTTATTGAAAAAAAGAAAAGTTTTGGTATTAGATACACCCTAAACATTTTCTATGAAGGTACTTACCTGTACCGAGTCCTGCAGCTTTTGAAGCTTTATCTGTCTCGAATGTGTATTTATACACAGCTGTTTGCTTCTCATATTACCTCCGACTACCGAGGGTGGGGAATCTGGCATGGATTAGAGCTATAAAGTAACCCAATGCAGGATTATCTTGGGAAGAGGTTGGGGGAATATCCATTGTATAACCAGCACTGCAATCAAAATAAGGAAACTAATATTCGATATGAGAAGATGGATGACATTGCAGATAGGTTCCAGCTGATCCAAGTGGACGAATGCCCATAGTTCAGAACCCGAATAGGTTTGTAGACCTAAATTATCACCTACAGTACTGTGCAAAAGTTTTGGGCAGATGTGAAGAGATGCTAAATGCTTTCAGAAATAGAAGTGTTAATAGTTTATTGTTATCAATTTACAAAATGCAAAGTGAAAGAACAAAAGAAAAATCCAAACCAAATCCATTTCTGGTGTGGCTACTCTTTGGCTTCAAACCGACATCAGTTCTTATACTTACACACTTTGTACACTCGCACAAAATCAAGGATTTTGTAGGATTAGAATCAGGTGTATGATTAACCAATTATACCAAGCAGGCTCTAATGATCATCAATTTCATATGTATATTGAAACACAGTCATTAACTGAAACTGAAACAGCTGTGTAGGAGGCCTAAAAGTGGGTGAGGAACAGCCAAACTCTGTGTCAGAAACTGTGAAATCAGGCCGAGACAGAAGTACAGTTAAATCGCACTTGTTTAAAAAAAAAAGGTAAAAAGAACAAAACTTGGTCAAAACATAGCCAAAGTTCAGTAACCGGAACGGATAGTCAGCCAAGCCAGAAGTCAGGGATCAATGTAGTAGAACAGCAAGCAGGATCTGGAGCCAGAAGGGACGTCAGCAAAGCAAGTCTTGAACAGGATCGCAGGAGATAATTTCTGTGATGTTGACCAAGGCGAAGGCAGAGCTCCTCTGGACTGGATGGCTTAAGTAGGCAGGACTGACGAGCAGGATATCATCAACAGCTGAGTAACTGTGGAGAGAGAGCTGGCAATTAGCCGACAGCTGAGCGGCCAGCTCAGAGAAGGAGGGGCTGAGCCCGGTCCTGACACTCTGCTACTAAGGTGAGGTTGTGGAAGACAGTTTAATGTCACAGGTCATACACCATGGCAAGACTGAGCACAGCAGCAAGGCACAAGGTAGTCTTGTGTCTTGTGTCTCAAGCTACCCATCACATTTTGCTACCTGCTGGAGTGCGAATGCGCGATGCCGCCATATGCGTTCCAACACTGTTGTAAGACACCACTTTGCCACAGGGCTCAGCATAATTATAATCTAACTCTATGTTTACTTGGATGGTGGGGCTTGAACCTGGACTCAGGGGTGCAGCCACAAAATTCTGCGCAAGCGCAGATCGCCACAGTGTTGGAACTCATATGGCAGCGTCGCGCATGAGCAGTCCAGCGGGTAGCCAAATGTGATGGGTCGTCATATGTGACGAAACACTGCCACTGAGGCAGATACTTATCCATCATGCTTGTCTTGCAGTATAATGTAACAAAAATATAAATTGAAGTCCCACGTCACTGATAAGAGGTCCAAATACAACTTTATTTGAATAAAGGTGAGGGAGACAACCTGTCTGTCTGCCAAACCAGCTGGTGGGATCTGTACTTGTTATCACACTCAGAGATATAGCATTAAAGATCAGGTTCAGTTCTAGTCCATCTAGAGTGCCTTCAAAAAGTATTCATACCCCTTGAAATGTCCCACATTTTGTCATGTTACAATCAAAAACATAAATGTAATTTTATTGGGATTTTTTGTGATAGACCAACACAAAGTGGCACATAATTGTGAAGTGGAAGGAAAATGACAAATGGTTTTCAAAATGTTTTACAAATAAATATGTGAAAAGTGTGGGGGGTACATTTGTATGGCACCCCCCGGAGTCAATACTTTGTAGAACCCCCTTTTGCTGAAATTACAGCTGCAAGTCTTTTTGGGGATGTCTCTACCAGCTTTGCACATCTAGAGAGGGACATTTTTGCCCATTGTTCTTTGCAGAATATCTCGAGCCCTGTCAGATTGGATGGCGAGCGTCTGTGAACAGCAATTTTCAAGTCTTGCCACAGATTCTCAATTGGATTTAGGTCTGGACTTTGACTGGGCCATGCATATGCTTTGATCTAAACCATTCCATTGTAGCTCTGGCTGTATGTTTAGGGTCATTGTCCTGCTGGAAGGTGAACCTCCGCCCCAGTCTCAAGTATTTTGCAGACTCTAACAGGTTTTCTTCTAAGATTGCCTTGTGTTTGGTTCCACCCATCTTCCCATCAACTCTGACCAGCTTCCCTGTCCCTGGTGAAGAAAAGCTTCCCCACCACATGATGCTGCCACCACCATGTTTCATGGTGGGGATGGTGTGTTCAGGGTGATGTGCAGTGTTAGTTTTCCGCCACACATAGCGTTTTGCTTTTAGGCCAAAAAGTTAAATTTTGGTCTCATCTGACCAGAGCACCTTCTTCCACATGTTTGCTGTGTCCTCCACATGGCTTCTCACAAACTACACAAACGGGACTTCTTTTGGCTTTTTTTCAATATTTATGATTTTGGTTGTAACATGACAAAATGTGGAAAATGTCAAGGGGTAAAAATACTTTTTCAAGGCACTGTATATTGTTTTCAATCTCAAGCCCTGATGAAGGGCAATTTTAGACTCCCAAAATGTGTTGGTTATTAAGTCATATCTCAACCTTTTAGCAGTGGTGTGGCACTTCAATTTACATTTTGTTAGATAACATAACTTACCTTGGAGGCAAGAACCCTCTTCACAGCAGGTGAGATAACAACTTATACATCTCCCCATCACCAGTAGAGCTGATTCTAGTACAGACCCCCCACCAGCACAGTTCCCCCTGCCAGTAAAGCTGCCACCAGTACAGCTTCCCCCAGTACAGATCCCCCTCACACCAGTACAGATTAACACCCACACACCAGTACAGCTCCCCCCAGTATAGGTCCTCCCCACCAATACAGATCCTCCTTACCAGGATACCTCCCCTCAGTACAAACCCGACCCCCACCATTAATACAGATCTCCTGTCCCATACCAGTCACCCCCCCCTCCCCCAAAAAAAATCCACTTACCCAGTCAGGCACCTTAAAGTGAAATGAAGTCCCAGGCATCCCAACCTGCAACCCAACCCAATCCCCCCCCCCCCCCCAATGGCAAAATATTTTTTAAATCACCTTTTTAATATTTTTCCACAGTGCTTCTGGGGAAGGGGTGGGTGGTATGTGGCAGTGGACAGTGTCAGTAGTTTTTTTTATTTTTAATAATGGATTTTTTTACAATTTAATTTCTTTCTTAATTTTTTTTTCACAAAGCTTTTTGGGGGGAGGGTGTTGGGGCAGTGGACAGTTATGGTAGGGAAGGGTCAGTAGTTTTTTTATTTTATTTTTTTACACTTTTTAATTTTTTTAGAATTTATTTTATATTTATATTCAAGTTCTGAAATAAAGTAAAAAAACATAACAAATAAACAAACAGTGTGTATGTGTATATATGTGTATATATGTATATATATATATATTTTTTTTTTTTTTTTGTCCTATGCTGTAAGGAGGTGTTTTTCTTAGGAGACTCAACACAAGAAGGACGTTTGTTCTCTAGCGTTCGAGAATACTCCCATTAAAATCAATGCAATTTGGTCCACCACAAAATGGCCACCAGCCGGAGCCCTGATTACAAGGACAGATTGTTTAGTGTTGATGGGGATGCTAGGAGCAGAAGCTGTTTGCAGAGACGTCTACGGGGACTAGGGTTGCCACCTCATCCCTTTAAACCCGAACACATATTAATTACACAGGTTCTGTGGCTTATTAAGATGGTAATTAAACTCACTTAGTGCCTTACCTGCATTCAATTAGCTACAGAACTTGTCAAATTAATATGTGTTTGAATAATAAACAGAAACTGAAGGCTGTTTAGCCTAGAGAAGGGGGGGAGGGGAAAAATCTTCCCCAGGGACTTTTAAGGTGCTATTTAATAAACAGTATATTCAAAAAATTCTATACAATCATATTGAGTAAAATTAATATTTATTTGTATTAAATCACATTAAAATATTATGCCTCACTTCAAGAGTGAGACATGTTAGTAAGAACAATACGACATAAACAATGTCACCCAAAAAAATTTTTATCACATTTGGACAGTGCAACAAGAAGCAACTACTTAAAGGTGCCAAGACAATCTGCCGCTCGACATGTTTCGCTCTAATACGAGCTTCTTCAGGAGTTTAAAGGCAATGATTGTGGCGGACTCTAAATGATGGGAAAATAGACAAAAATCAATACATACATTTGAACATGTATAGAAAACATCTAATAAATTTTTTGAATTTACAAAAATTCCATTACCAGAGTAAAGATTGATACAGAGAATTTAAATGCATGCATGTAGGTTTCGATACTAAACACTTTAACCAAATATATGTAAACAATCAAAATTTATACATCTTACCAGGCTGTAGCACATTAATCCGATATAAATACTTCAATAGAATGACAATACTGCTGCTAGTTTCAAACCGGGGAGTTCTCATATGTGAGGGGTATCGCTGCCATGCTATGACCACAGGGGAATATAAAGTTTAAGAAACGGCCCTTTAAAAAGCAAAGTAGATTCAAGAATTAGAAGAAGGGGATCGCAACCAGAATCTTTCATGATTTAATTTTGGGGGGATATATACCCTAAGGTAGAACCAATTCAGGATATATTACCTGGAACATAAAAGTATCACGGCAAATATTATCATGTAGGTGGGGATGGCATCATAATCAAGTGAAAAAATTCACTAATGGCTGCAAAGGAGAGCGATCACCAGCAGAGATGTTTTCTAAGTGTAGAAAGAGAAAGAGCAATAAGGACCAATAGAGAATCCAAGGTGTAGCTTACTGTCAGCTAATGACAGTGTTACACAGGGAAAACTTACTTCACAGATAGTGGTCCGGCACGCAGACTTGGGGGAGCATCACGCTGCCTCCGTAGGATCGCACCGGTGACAGAACTGTGGGCGGTGTGTAACCGCCTTTATATACCCCCATCACGGCGGCGTCTGATCTCGCCGCCGGGATGCGGACGCTCAATGAGATTGACTACGTCAGGACGTGGGGGAACGCGGTGACGTCAATTCTGACTTCAGCAACGTATGTAGAGGTTACTGCGCATGTCAGCGCGGTTCTGGAGCCCGTGGAGCATCAGGGCGCCAAAGGCGCCATCTTTGTTGAAGGAAAGAGAGAGGTAAAAACAAATGGAGATAAATTGAAGCATTATACCTGCTTTTGTTCTGAAAAACAATAAGAAAATATATGTATTCCCAATGAGTTCTTAATGGAGGCTCATATATATCAATAATTAGGTATCCAAAACCCAAACCAGACATGATCAGGCTCAAATTTAGGGGCCACCAGCCATAGGGGCGATTGGTTCAACACCCCAAATGGTGGGTGCCCAGGGCGTCCGTGTGGTCTAAATTGACAAAGATAATCCCAATATGAGGATAATTCCGGCGAGCAGTTGAAAATAAAAAATATATAAAACCAAGGAATCTTTTTAGGTGAGATTTGCAGCCACAGCCTGCAAGATGTAGTACAGACAAAACAGTGGAGGTTCAATGATATCAAATGTAACATATGTAGATATATATGGTCATATTACAACTAATGCTAAATATCATCTATGGCTCAAACATACAAGTGATGCCACAGCACAGCATTAAAATACTGAGTATAGTAAACGACCAAGAATAATAAAAAAGGGACAGAAGGATGAAAAGGAAAAAAAAGTAAAAGAAAAGAGGGGGAGGGGGGAGAAAAAAACACAAGAATAATGCAGGGAAGAGGATGCGACCACATCAAGGTTGAGAATATTGTAATTATTCAAATAAATGGCTTGAAACTGAACGCATCGTTCATGCCTGGGTGCTGGAGAGCTGACAATTTGTGTATCCAGCGTGCCTCCTTTTGTAGGAGGAGCCTATCATAGTCTCCTCCTCTAGCACCAGGGGGAATATGTTCTAAAGCAAAAAAGTGTAAGCAGTTAGCGTCAAAATTGTGTTGTAGGCCTACGTGTCGGCTGATAGGGGTCTCCATTCTTTTTTTCTGTATAAGGGAGACATGATCCCTAATTCGACAGAAAAAGGGCCTCTTAGTCTTCCCGATGTAAAACATTTTACATTCGCATAGCATAATGTACACTATACCAATGGATTGACAAGTTACTGCAAATTTTGGCTTGAACAGATCCCCGTTAGGTAACAAAAGGCTTCGAGTGGCTAAAATGTATCTACAGTAGGAACAACGATGGCAGGGTCTGCTGCCTCTGTCATCCTCTTTAGTTTTAACAACATGGTTTTCATAATGGCTCTGTACCAATGAATCCCTCAGGGATCGACATCGTCTGAAAGTGATCTCCGGGTATGGGTTAAGGTGTTTAGCCACTTTTTCGTCTCCCATTAATAAGTACCAATATTTATTGAGAATGTCACGTATTTGTTTATGTTGACTAGAGTAGGTGGTGATGAGTCTGACGCCGGGATTAGCTTTTTTGGGTCTAATGTTGTGTAAAAGAGAAGCTCTATTTTGATTTTTAGCTCTAAGGTATGCTTTTTTGAGGCACTTTTTGCTATATCCTCGGTTGAGGAAGCGTAGACGTAGACATTTAGCTTCCTTTTCAAAGTCAGACTCATCACTACAGTTGCGTTTGGCTCGCAAGTATTGCCCATAGGGCACACTTGTAATCAGGGGGGCTGGGTGGGAACTGCTGGCATGCAGCAGGGAGTTACCTGCTGAAGGTTTATGGTATAAGGTTGTTCTGATGCTACCGTCAAATTTAACTGTGATTTGGGTATCTAAAAAAGTCAGACTGGATTGACTAAATTCCACCGTGAATTTAAGATTGTACCTGTTAGTTTTTAGGCTTTCCAAAAAGGACAAAAGAAGATCTTTGGGGCCTACCCATATGAAAAAAATGTCGTCAATAAACCTCCTCCATAGGGGGATTAGTTCCATATATTGTTGCATATCATCTCGGGAAAATAATTCCCGTTCCCACCCCCCCAGATACAGGTTGGCATAAGAGGGGGCACATTTGGTCCCCATAGCCACCCCCTGTATCTGGAGGTAGTGGGATCCCCCAAATAGGAAGATATTGTTGGAAAGGATGAACATCAACAAATTCAAAATGAATCCGTTGTACTGAGAAGATGTCTCATGGTTTTGAAAGAGAAAATCTTTAACAATTTTCACCCCCTGCTGGTGGGGGATAGAGTTATATAAGGCCTCCACGTCGAGGGCTACCAGCCACGCGCCCACGGGAAGGGAAATCCTATCAAGGGCGCGTAGCAGGTCATTGGTGTCCTGAAGATAGGACACCAAACCCTCGACGTGGGGCCTAAGAAAGTCATCAATTAGTTGACTGGCTGTCTCGGTGAGACTGCCATTACCAGAGACAATCGGGCGGCCTGGGGGTTTGGTCTGACTTTTATGAATTTTAGGGAGAGCGTATAGTGTAGGTGTTCGTGGAGATGTGACGTTTAAAAACTCCCAAGTGGACTTGTTGATGAGACCACTTCGATAGGCCGAGCCTATTAGATATTGGTAACGGTTGATTGTCAAAGTAACATGAGTTGGTGATACTTTGCGGTACCACTCATGGTTCTGGACAATAGCTAGTACCATGGACAGGGGACAATATGAGACGACATTTTTTTCATATGGGTAGGCCCCAAAGATCTTCTTTTGTCCTTTTTGGAAAGCCTAAAAACTAACAGGTACAATCTTAAATTCACGGTGGAATTTAGTCAATCCAGTCTGACTTTTTTAGATACCCAAATCACAGTTAAATTTGACGGTAGCATCAGAACAACCTTATACCATAAACCTTCAGCAGGTAACTCCCTGCTGCATGCCAGCAGTTCCCACCCAGCCCCCCTGATTACAAGTGTGCCCTATGGGCAATACTTGCGAGCCAAACGCAACTGTAGTGATGAGTCTGACTTTGAAAAGGAAGCTAAATGTCTACGTCTACGCTTCCTTAACCGAGGATATAGCAAAAAGTGCCTCAAAAAAGCATACCTTAGAGCTAAAAATCAAAATAGAGCTTCTCTTTTACACAACATTAGACCCAAAAAAGCTAATCCCGGCGTCAGACTCATCACCACCTACTCTAGTCAACATAAACAAATACGTGACATTCTCAATAAATATTGGTACTTATTAATGGGAGACGAAAAAGTGGCTAAACACCTTAACCCATACCCGGAGATCACTTTCAGACGATGTCGATCCCTGAGGGATTCATTGGTACAGAGCCATTATGAAAACCATGTTGTTAAAACTAAAGAGGATGACAGAGGCAGCAGACCCTGCCATCGTTGTTCCTACTGTAGATACATTTTAGCCACTCGAAGCCTTTTGTTACCTAACGGGGATCTGTTCAAGCCAAAATTTGCAGTAACTTGTCAATCCATTGGTATAGTGTACATTATGCTATGCGAATGTAAAATGTTTTACATCGGGAAGACTAAGAGGCCCTTTTTCTGTCGAATTAGGGATCATGTCTCCCTTATACAGAAAAAAAGAATGGAGACCCCTATCAGCCGACACGTAGGCCTACAACACAATTTTGACGCTAACTGCTTACACTTTTTTGCTTTAGAACATATTCCCCCTGGTGCTAGAGGAGGAGACTATGATAGGCTCCTCCTACAAAAGGAGGCACGCTGGATACACAAATTGTCAGCTCTCCAGCACCCAGGCATGAACGATGCGTTCAGTTTCAAGCCATTTATTTGAATAATTACAATATTCTCAACCTTGATGTGGTCGCATCCTCTTCCCTGCATTATTCTTGTGTTTTTTTTCTCCCCCCTCCCCCTCTTTTCTTTTACTTTTTTTTCCTTTTCATCCTTCTGTCCCTTTTTTATTATTCTTGGTCGTTTACTATACTCAGTATTTTAGTGCTGTGCTGTGGCATCACTTGTATGTTTGAGCCATAGATGATATTTAGCATTAGTTGTAATATGACCATATATATCTACATATGTTACATTTGATATCATTGAACCTCCACTGTTTTGTCTGTACTACATCTTGCAGGCTGTGGCTGCAAATCTCACCTAAAAAGATTCCTTGGTTTTATATATTTTTTATTTTCAACTGCTCGCCGGAATTATCCTCATATTGGGATTATCTTTGTCAATTTAGACCACACGGACGCCCTGGGCACCCACCATTAGGGGTGTTGAACCAATCGCCCCTATGGCTGGTGGCCCCTAAATTTGAGCCTGATCATGTCTGGTTTGGGTTTTGGATACCTAATTATTGATATATATGAGCCTCCATTAAGAACTCATTGGGAATACATATATTTTCTTATTGTTTTTCAGAACAAAAGCAGGTATAATGCTTCAATTTATCTCCATTTGTTTTTACCTCTCTCTTTCCCTCAACAAAGATGGCGCCTTTGGCGCCCTGATGCTCCACGGGCTCCAGAACCGCGCTGACATGCGCAGTAACCTCTACATACGTTGCTGAAGTCAGAATTGACGTCACCGCGTTCCCCCACGTCCTGACGTAGTCAATCTCATTGAGCGTCCGCATCCCGGCGGCGAGATCAGACGCCGCCGTGATGGGGGTATATAAAGGCGGTTACACACCGCCCACAGTTCTGTCACCGGTGCGATCCTACGGAGGCAGCGTGATGCTCCCCCAAGTCTGCATGCCGGACCACTATCTGTGAAGTAAGTTTTCCCTGTGTAACACTGTCATTAGCTGACAGTAAGCTACACCTTGGATTCTCTATTGGTCCTTATTGCTCTTTCTCTTTCTACACTTAGAAAACATCTCTGCTGGTGATCGCTCTCCTTTGCAGCCATTAGTGAATTTTTTCACTTGATTATGATGCCATCCCCACCTACGTGATAATATTTGCCGTGATACTTTTATGTTCCAGGTAATATATCCTGAATTGGTTCTACCTTAGGGTATATATCCCCCCAAAATTAAATCATGAAAGATTCTGGTTGCGATCCCCTTCTTCTAATTCTTGAATCTACTTTGCTTTTTAAAGGGCCGTTTCTTAAACTTTATATTCCCCTGTGGTCATAGCATGGCAGCGATACCCCTCACATATGAGAACTCCCCGGTTTGAAACTAGCAGCAGTATTGTCATTCTATTGAAGTATTTATATCGGATTAATGTGCTACAGCCTGGTAAGATGTATAAATTTTGATTGTTTACATATATTTGGTTAAAGTGTTTAGTATCGAAACCTACATGCATGCATTTAAATTCTCTGTATCAATCTTTACTCTGGTAATGGAATTTTTGTAAATTCAAAAAATTTATTAGATGTTTTCTATACATGTTCAAATGTATGTATTGATTTTTGTCTATTTTCCCATCATTTAGAGTCCGCCACAATCATTGCCTTTAAACTCCTGAAGAAGCTCGTATTAGAGCGAAACATGTCGAGCGGCAGATTGTCTTGGCACCTTTAAGTAGTTGCTTCTTGTTGCACTGTCCAAATGTGATAAAAAAATTTTTGGGTGACATTGTTTATGTCGTATTGTTCTTACTAACATGTCTCACTCTTGAAGTGAGGCATAATATTTTAATGTGATTTAATACAAATAAATATTAATTTTACTCAATATGATTGTATAGAATTTTTTGAATATACTGTTTATTAAATAGCACCTTAAAAGTCCCTGGGGAAGATTTTTCCCCTCCCCCCTTCTCTAGGCTAAACAGCCTTCAGTTTCTGTTTATTATTTAATCATGGGATGTGGTGCCTTCAGTTGACTACCTCTGTCCTCCTTATACTTTATTAATATGTGTTTGAGTTTAAAGGGATGAGGTGGCAACTCTAGCGGGGACAGAGTCGGTCTTCACAGCTGTTCCCCACACCGATCATTCCCGGGAGATCGGGAGGCGCTTGAGGGTGTGCGGGTGCCACCGCAGAAATGCGGGAGTCTCCTGCACCTCGTGGGAGACTGGAGATGTCTGAAGTCCTCCCTTGGCTGTGCCGTGTGATCAGAGGTGAGGAGGCACTAAAGAGAGTGTCCCTCGCTCAGAACTGCCATTGTTTGTCTCGAAGTTCTGAAATCACAGGTTTAGGATGCATGGCTTGCCGGAGCTCCCAGCCGGCTTGAAGCGGGGAACACATTGCGACAATTGGAGCTGTGATGAGGGACAGCCAGGACAGGCACTCAGGGATAATGTAGAGACAAACCCAAGACAGAAGCTTAGTCAGAGGGACAGCCAGGGTCAGCAACGAGTAGGCAACAATGTACACAAGCATCAGGCAGAGACGTGGTCAGGAGTGAGCCAAGGTCAGGAACCGATGAGCAGAAGCATAAACAGGATCCAAGGGCAGGTCAATAACAAGCCAGGTCAGCAATGGAAATAATGCAGGATACAAGCAGAACAGAGAGGAATAGCTGAAGGTCAGTCAGCAATGAAAGTGAGCATCCCTTAAACAACCCATCTGGTGTTGACAGGAACTGTGGACACACTCCCACACGCATACATGCGCCTATGCCCAATTCTATGAGCATTTCTATGTGCGTGCGCACATCTGTGTGATCAACGTCTCTCAGCAGTCTCCTGACATCAGCAGACCAAAAACTATTTTCCTGTACTTGATGCAAAACATGGGGAAATGTGTATGTAATGCAGAGATTTACAGAGACATATATTTTAACTTCTATGGAGAAAAAAAAACACATATAATGTGAACAAATGGCTGTGTACACACACTACTTTTGGTTAAAGGGTAACTCCACTTTCTTGGGGAGAAAAAATAAATGTTCTGTACACAGAATGTTGACAGACTGTTGTCCTAAAATCTGACCGTTAGTACGCTCCTTTTTTTTTTTTTTTTTTTCTCTTTCAATGTTTTTATTAAGGTTTTCAAAAAGAACATAAGAGCAAGCATATATGTAAAATTGTCATACATTAGGCGTTGTAAGTGATCATAATACTAACAACTTGTACTAAGTTAGTTAACAGTCATAAATCATGCGTATGAATAGTATCAAAACATGTCTAGGAATGAGGAGTGTTCCTCCGCTTCCCTCGCCACCCCAAGTAGGTGCAAGCTGTGGCGGGGGAGAGAGAGACACATCCCCTTGTATAGATACCAAAAAAAAAAAATAGGAAAGGTTCAGAGGAAGGATTAATTATCTATTGCTGTATGTGGGTGACAGTCTAACAAGAACAATAATGAACTGAGGACAAGGGTAACAGATCTTGCCGCCATTCCTGTAATTAGGTTGGCTGTCTACGTATATCAGCGTATTCACTATATTGACGTAACAGAGGTACACAGAATAAGTGATCAGAACAACGTGAGCAACTATATAACATATATTAACCTTATTGTTTAGGCTTGTTAAACACTTCTTTGTACCAGATGGACCAGTGAGACCACTCTGCTTGTGTGGAGCGTAGACGGCCTTTGCTTGATGCAAACAAACATTCATAAGTACTGTGTAATTGAGTAGTGGTTATGACTTCTGAGCAAGAAGGACTTAGTTTAGAGCGCCAATTACGTGTGATGATCAATTTAGCCGCTAATAGTATGTGTGTAATTATACATCTGAGTGAGTAGGGGAATTTCTCAATTCCCAAATTTAAAATGGCAAGTTCTGGAGAGGGATTTATCTGGATGTGGGTGACACTTTGGATGAGTGTGAAAACATCAGACCAATATTGAGTGAGGAATCTACAAGACCATAGAATGTGTAATAGTGAACCATGGGAGCCACACTCTCTCCAACACAATGGAGATCTGGAGGAGTCCATTGTGTGTAGGATATATGGGGTTCGATACCATCTGAAAGCAATCTTATACGATAATTCCCATACATTGGCTGATTTGGTTGCTTTATATGGCGCATTTAGGGCCACTCTCCATTGCTCTTCTGAGAATTGTGTTCCTAGTTCTATTTCCCATTTATTCTGGGGTTGGGTTTTAGTGAAGAGTGATTTATTTTTTAACGTTTGGTAGAAAGAGATATACCTTTAATTTGAGGGCTTTCCTCAAACCAATATTTCAATAGTTGGCTAGGAACGTTTTGGAATATTGCAGATGAGTGAATTAGGCAGTGGGTGATTCTGAGGTATTGATAATACTCTTTGTTAGGGAGATTGAACTCCTTTTGAAGTGTTTAAGAAGGATTTAAGTGCCCCGGATGTGTATAGGTCCGAAGCTAAGGTAATGCCTCTCATTGTCCACGTTGAAGTACTGATGCCCGGTGTTAGAAGAGAGATCGTTTTTAGTGGGATGGGGATTGGTGATAGGGAGCCTCTATGTGGAGATTTGAGGATCAGATGTTGGAAGGCTGACATGGACGCTAATACGGTAGGGGATAGGAGTGTATCTTTCTTGTGTTTGTGAAGTGTATTGATGATCCAGCTGTGGAGGTCCTTGCCTGGAACTTGTAGAGTTTCTAAGTTCCTCCATAGACACTGCGTGTGTGGCTTAAACCATACCTTTAATTGTGCTAATAGTGTGGCTAGGTAATAGTCCCTGAGGTCGGGTAGTCCCATGCCTCCAGCTGCTTTATGTTTGATGAGTTTAGCGTGTGAGCATCTCGCTTTTTTCCCCTGCCATATAATAGTACGCTCCTTTTTGACAACTGTTGTCCAACTTTCCGCCAACAAATGTTGGATGACATGTTAGTAAATTTTTCGACGGACAATGGTCTGTTGTCAGATTTTCTGATGGTCAGTACACAAGTCCGTCACACAAAAGCTGAAAAGTACAAACACGCATACTCGGAATCAATGCTCACCAAACACGAAATTAGCAGAAGGGGCCCAAAGGGTGGCACTCAAGAGCTGAAATTCCTCAAAGTACATCACTACGTTCGTGTTTGTGGCACGACAATTGTGTGCTGTTAGTATGCAAGTTAAGATCCCGGCACACTCCCTTTTGACAAAAATCAGACGCTCGGTTCTGATTGTGTGTACGAGGCCTTAGCCACTTGCCGAACGCCGCACACAGATGTACGTTGGCAGAGTGGCACAGACAGGCAAATGGGCGTATCTGTACGTCCCTGTAAATTTGGTGCCTGTCGGGCACGTGTGCCCGCGGGTCCCGGGAACTCGATGTTCGCCAGCGGCCCGCGATTGTGGTGAGGTGAGGCAGAACGGGGAGATGCCTTTGTAAACAAGGCATTTCCTGAACGCCGCACACAGATGTACGTTGGCAGAGTGGCACAGACAGGCAAATGGGCGTATCTGTACGTCCCTGTAAATTTGGTGCCTGTCGGGCGCGTGCGCCCGCGGGTCCCGGGAACTCGATGTTCGCCAGCGGCCCGCGATTGTGGTGAGATGAGGCAGAATGGGGAGATGCCTTTGTAAACAAGGCATTTCCCCTTTTCTACCTAGCAATATGACAGAGATCCACTGATCGCTGTCAGGTCAGTGGTAGCCCCTCCCCCCCACAGTTAGAATCACTCTCTAGGACACACTTAACCCCTTCATCGCCCCCTAGTGTTTAACTCCTTCCCTGCCAGTGTCATTTACACAGTAATCAGTGCATTTTTGTAGCACTGATCGCTGTATAAATGACAATGGTCCCAAAATAGTGTCAAAAGTGTCCGCCATAATGTCGCAGTCCCGATAAAAATCAAAGATCGCCAACATTACTAATAAAACAATTATTAATAAAATTGCCATAAATCTATCCCCTATTTTGTAGATGCTATAACTTTTGTGTAAATCAATAAATATATATACCATTATGCAAATTTTTTTTACCAAAAATATGTAGAAGGATACGTATCGACCTAAACTGAGAAAGAATTTTTTTTTCTTTTATATATTTTTGGGGGATATTTATTATAGCAAAAAGTAAAAAATATTGCTTTTTTTTTCAAAATTGTCGCTCTTTTTTTGTTTATATCGCAAGAAATAAAAACCGCAGAGGTGATCAAATACCACCAAAAGAAAGCTCTATTTGTGGGGAAAAAATTTTTTGTTTGGGTACAACGTCGCACGACCGCGCAATTGTCAGCTAAAGTGACACAGTGCCGAATCGCAAAAAACGTTCTGGTCAGGAAGGGGGCAAAACCAAATGTTAACCAAACGTTTGAAAAAAACGTATATAAAAATATATGAAAAAACATTTTTTTTCCTCAGTTTAGGCCGATATGTATTCTTCTACATATTTTTGGTAAAAAATAAAAATCGCAATAAGCGTTTATTGATTGGTTCGCGCAAAAGTTATAGCGTTTACAAAAGAATAGTTTTATGGCATTTTTATTAATTTTTTTTTTTTACTAGTAATGGCGGCGATTTTTATCATGACTGTGACATTATGGCGGACACATCGGACATTTTTGACACATTTTTGGGACCACTGTCATTTATACAGCAATCAGTGCTATACAAATGCACTGATTCCTGTGTAAATGACACTGGCAGTGAAGGGGTTAACCACTAGGGGGCGGTGTAGGGGTTAAGTGTGTCCTGGGGAGTGTTTCTAACTGTGGGGGGGAGGGGCTGTGTGTGGTATGTCACTGATCTCTGCTCCCGATCACAGGGAGCAGAGATCAATGACAGTGTCAATAGGCAGAACGGGGAGATGCTTGTTTACATTAGCATCTCACCGTTCTTCCTCTCCGTGAGACGATCGCGGGTATACCCGCGGGACCCGCGACCTGACTTACGGAGCTTGCCGTCGGTGCGTGCGCCCGCAGGCCGCCTCTTGAAGGGCCACGTACAGGTACGTGATTCTGCCTGTATGAGCCCTTCTGCCGTAGTATATCTGCGTGAGGCGGTCGGCAAGCGGTTACATATAAATCAGATTTCAGGTATCCCTTGCAACAAAAATATCATTTTTGGTGAGAAGCTCCCAATAAGAACAAGTCAAAAGGGATGCAGGCCCAGCAGATTTCCTCATCAGAGCTTTGCAGGTGCACAGCTGATTAATAATTATGAAACCACTCCCATTCGACACATTCCACACAGAGGCGCAGACAAACACACAGGGATTTCTTCAGGATAACAAAAGGTAGGAATAACAAAAGGTTGTTATAATCCTTGCAATGTACATAGATCACCCAGGGGGGAATGTTTTCTTCAAAACAAAAGTAGAGTTACACTTTAAGGATACAACAGGAAACTGCTTTCTTCACTTGTATCCAGTTGTTTCTGTTGTACCGTTTATCTAAGGTGGTCAGTCCATAAAAGGTTTTTTTTTTTTACATGGAAATAATTGCTCAATTAAAAATTTTACAACATCAGACATTATCTAAACAACATTTCTTTGTGCAGGAATTATATAGTGCATTGTGTGTCATTGTTTGATTATAAGGATGGCAAAGTACACATAAGAAGTTTGTATTGTACATACTACAGAAATTTGCTGCAACTTTCCAGTGGCACAAATACAATACACAGCCAAATGTTTCTAGGCACACCGCCAATGGATTAAGTGTTTCCAGGGAAGAGTACTTTTAAAACTACAGCCTACAAAACTAGTGATGGATCTTTAGCAGAAACATGTTGGGTGGACCCTTCACAATTACCGCTATTTTATCTTTCTGCCTATGATAATCTTCTAACATGTGAGTCTATTTTTGTATTTTTTAAATAAACCAGTTTTACGGTATTATGCTATGTGAGTTTTCTATCCATTTCTCGCATAGGTTATGATTATCCGTTCGTGGCATTTTTGGAATCTAATTTCTATAAAACGTATAGATAACTGTGGAGGTTGAATTGCCATTCCTATTCGGAAGTCATTGAGGATATTCGAGAAAGATCTATCATCTTGACCAGGTGGTCATTAAGCTTTTCTGACTTGGATGACGTAGGTCTTTTCAAGTCAACAACCTCTGGTAAGCCTCTTGTACCTTCGGTGACGGCTCTTGAACCATCAACAGCTCTTCTGTTCACCTTTGCTGTTCCCACACTTCCACTTACCTGTTTTGGTCCAGTTGGTCCTTTAATCTTAACGTCTAGGTGGACATTGGTCACTTTTGTTATTTTGCCTTGGTAAGCCCCCTAAGATCCTTGGTGGTGGCTTTTTCACCTTTATTTGTCTTAACTAACATTGGTGGATTTTACTTTTCGCATTTTGAGTGGTGTCAACTCCAGTTGGACTTTCTGGACTTTATTCATTAATTTTTATCACCATTTTTTATTTCATTATTTGTATTTCAATATGTATACAGTACACTATATTTAGTTTGTAAGCACCTTTTATTGTTTTTACTTTGTTATCGATATGTACACAGTTATTGTACTTTTCAGAGTACATCATAGTTCTTGATGCGAGCTGTTTGTCCCATAATTCTCACTGTGTCCAACGACATTTAAATTTTTTTCTTTTTTGGGGTTTATAGCGCCACACTTTTTATATATATTTTTTTACACTTGGGTCTATAGGTGTGTTGGCTGCTATTTACCTACATTTTCTTACGTTGAATATATATATATTTTTATCCTACAAAACGGAAAATTGTATCATACTTACCGTCATTTTCCTTTCCTGACGCCAATCCATGGCAGCATATTAGTGATAGGCTCCGCCTTTCTCCCCTCCCTCAGGACCAATGAAATAGCATAAATTAAAGGCCAGTTAGGCCCCGCCCCATTCTTAGTAATTAGTTAGATATCCCGAAACGCACAAGGGTGGGTCCGTATGCTGCCATGGATTGGCGTCAGGAAAGGAAAATTACGGTAAGTATGATACAATTTTCCCTTTTCCTGACGCCACCATGGCAGTATACTAATGATACATATCCTAGCTGACAGGGTGGGTTCTACTTAACAAACCAAAATAATTATTTTATATATATATATATATATATAAATTTTTTTTTTTTTTTTTTTTTTTTTTTTTTCAAATGGGACAGAAGACTGAACAGTCATATTCCTCCGAAGCCCACTGATGACAAGAAGACCAAAACAGCTGCCACCAGAGGTGCAGTAAGAATAATATCTTGCCATGCAAAATAGAAAAAAAAAAAACACAAGTTTGTTCCAGATCTTGGCATAGAGTGCCTTTCGCACCCCCCAAAATACAGCTCACTCTTGGAGTAACTCTGGAGCAATCTAGGTTCTGTGGCTTCCCATTCCCGCCATTATGCTTGCATATCTGGTCTGTGCATGTGTGCAGGGGAATCGACTTCTGTATTCTGAAGTAGATAGCCAGGAAGCACCAAGACTCCTGTGGTCAGAATGGAGGGGTGGTCGTGACTACCATGCTCATTCTTGACAGCTTCCAGAAAAATTTCATTATGAGAGAAGTTGGGGAAAAACATATACAGTAGGCTTGATTGCAGTTTCATGGAGAAACTCAGCTTCTGTTCTCTGCTTTGGGGAGTGGAAACTGAGTCAGACCTCTTCTTAAATTGGCACTTGCTGTGAGAAGCAAGAAGCCAGTCTGTGGTAGGTCACCTGTGGACAAGCCTCCCCCTCATGCTCTGGCAGGCTTGCATGATGGACAGTATGTCTGTGTATTCCAGTCCCCTATGAGGTAAATTGCTTCCTGAATTTGCTGGTGATCTTCCTACCCAGACATTCTGGGTTCTACATCTCTCAATAGCATATTGCCACGAGATCCTCCCTGGAGCTGAAAATATGCAATTGCTGTCCTGTTGCTCAACCGCAAGATGACTGGTCACCCTTGATTCTGTGTAGCAAGTTCAAAGTGATAAAAAAGGCTGCCTGACCTTCCAGCGTTTTCGAGACTACCTTCCTTGGCTAGCAATCTACGGTTGCCTTGACTGACAGACTCTCGCAGTGCACCTTCCAGGCTGTCTTGCTGATATGATTCATCACATTGATCCAGTCAGATGGTTCGTGACATCCTCAAGGTCTTTCCATCACCGCGGACCGCTATACGTACTGCGTGACACTGACCATAGCTGCGCCGGATCCTGTTTCCTCCGTTGTAGTTGAAACTAGCACCGGTGCCCATGCACCCAAGAAACTGTTAGGCGCCCGTCTTCTCCTTGTGGCCTAGGCTCTTGAGATGGCTCAGTGGAGGTCCTCGCCGGCGGTTAATCAATTACACATACACACATCAGGTATGCTGAATGATTACAATAGTTTATTGAATGGTTTGCCGTTTTATGCTGTGCCTCTACAAGACTCTGCCCCATTTGGGGGCCAATCAAAATGAAACATCATTAGCATATTTAGTAATTTCTTAATCTTGTGATTTTCCATATATTAGTAATGCCTTCATCTTGTGATCTTAATATTCATCTTGTGACCTTAATGTTAACCCCTATAGTTCAAGCTAATAGGTCATTGATTCCTTACTTTCTGTCATCATCTGCTGACCATGAGATGCCCAACCACAACTTCCTAAAAAAGCTAATTCTAGCCGCCGTTGGCCTTTCATACCCAGCAACAGTGTACAGAGATAAAAACCACAGACAGATGTTTCCTAAGATGAAGACATCAGACAGGAATAGACAGACAGGGTTATATTGCAATGAGATAATTCAGTCATTAAGTAATTCTTGTCATAAGACAGATTCTCTAAAATGTACCAAGAAAATCTTTTTAAATCACTAAGCAGATAAGCAATCCTGAACTTATATCCTCAGGGTAAAATCAATAATCAATCATAATGCAATGTAATATGGAATCTCCTTACAATCCTCCCTTTGACCATTCGATATCATCGAAATGGTCATTCTACCTTTTCGTCACGCCTCAAGGATTCATATCCCTCGGTTACCTTTTCGTCACGCCTTAAGGATTCATATCCCCCGGCCTCATTTTCCTGGTTCTCGTACCATACCGTGGGATCTCTGGAAATGGAAGTCAGCTTCATGGTTTCGGAATGTGCTTCGCTACCCTTTTTGCAGAGGCATTTGAGTAACATGAAGCATGCATACAAGAACAATATGAAAAGCAGTATGGTAAAAATTGTCATTGCAGTGTTCTTAAACCATGAAGTGAGACCTCCCAAACTGAAACCGGTAGAGAAAGGGTCCCATGTTTTCCCAATATCCCTTGCATCCTGTTGTAGCTTGTTTACCTCTTTTCTGTGTTGTGTAATAATGTCATAGTAATCAGGGATCTCGATACTCGTGTTGTGTATCCAAGTGCAGCATTCATAGTCCTCAGTAATTTCACAGAGGCCAGTGAGGGCTGCACTCATGCTTTCTATAGCCAGGTCATGTAACCCTAGTTGTTTTCTAATTGCTCTGGTTTCTAGGTTTAATTTTGAGATGTCATCAGAGTCCTTTTCCAAGATCTCATCAATGATTGAGGTGTAGTTATTTAGTTTCTTCATCAAATCTATTCCCCAACCTGTCCAGGAAGGAAACCAAGCCCAGGTCATATCTTTTTCTAGGAACATTTCTCTCTTTCCAAGATGTTTTAGAGGGTATCTTGGGTGGGTGCTAGCTTTAAGTAGGTGTCCTTGCCCATTATCCCCAACTACTCCCATTACAGGAACTATTTTAGCAAGGTAACACCACCCCTGGGGTTCTTCAGGAATCCATGGGTAACAGAGCTTGCCACAACAGATGTAGGTTGTGTTACCTAATGCCAAGGGTCGTTGACTAACAATGGTCCTTGCACCCTTTGAATGACCAGATGCCATCAGCAGAGCTAATAACTGTGCGACCGTGGAGTGGGAACTAGAATTAAAAAGGTCATAGATGGTAGCATTTATCACAGGGTCTGAGGTGCGAAAAAGTGAGTTATCGGTAAGGGAAGCCATGGAGACATTAAGTTTTGACCATTTGCACACCTCAGCTCCCCTGGAAATGTTTCCCAGTATGAAACACCAATCTGGAGCGTGGCTCCTGCCCACAATTTGAAAACTGAGGGGCTTATTGGGACTTTTCCTTATGACATTGGCAAGAACTATGGGGGGAGTTCCATTCAAAAAAGGAGTGATGTTTAAGGGAATGGCCATCAATGGGATTCTGGCTGTACTGGGGTGGAGTTTGCTACATATCCAACATTTCTCAAAACCAGACTTTTGTGCATAACTGTACTTAAACTTCAACAACAACATCTTGTCAGTGAAACCTGAAGGGGGTTCAGTGGGGGACATACTTCTTTTATATTTTATACTAGGTGCTTTGGCTGTCTGGGCATTTCCACATATCCCTTTTAGTAGCCCTAAACCTTCTGGATGGTACACACAATTCGCTATTAACCAAGTAGGTAGGAATACTATCAGAATCAGACATGTCCAGAGGCATAATGTTTTTCCTGACACAAAGGTAGAAATCATTTTGTCAGGTACTGTGTGCAAAGTTCTGTTACTCGTTTCTTCTTGTTGGTGGGGGATTCGTCTCGTCGTCCACAGAGATTTGTTTTATGCCTTCTTGAATGTCCTCCAAATCTGGTCGCTGTTCCTGAAGAGAGGAGTCTTGGGATGCTGGTGGAGGGTCAGGGGTCTGGGGTTGCTGTGGACACTTCTTTAACTGGCTGGCGTGGATCCAGGTGTTTCCTAGATCGGTCAGTACAGCAGTTCTGGAAACCTTCTCTATTTTCCAAGGTCCAGAGAAAATGGGTCCAACCTTCTTTTTGTGTGCCAGTTGTTTCACCAGTACTTTGTCTCCTGGGATGAAGGGATGAGTAGGTTCTGTTGAAAGAGGAGAAAAGGTGACAGAGACTTGTTCGTTCATATCCTGTAGCATACTTACCAGATTTTTCACGTACATTTCCTGTTGAGAATAGATGTTAATGTCAGTGTTTTGATCTAAGAGGGGCAGCTCTATGTTTGCAGGAACTCCCATCAAAATCTCAAAGGGCGAGAGTTTTGTTCTAGCATGTGGTGTTGTCCTGATCTGGAATAGGACAGAAGGAAGGTAATCCAACCATCCTTTCATGGTGCCCCCCGTAGCCTTTTTTAACTTGTCTTTAATGTTCCTATTCATTCTTTCCACTACTCCTGCACTTTGTGGGTGGTAAGGGATGTGCAGTTTCCACTGTAAGCCTAGTAGCTTAGCTAAAGTCTGTGTGACAGAGGAGCTGAAGGCAGGCCCTCTGTCTGACCATATGGCCGTTGGTATTCCGAACCTACAAACCCAATGGTTCAGTAGGCATTTGGCAGCAATTTTAGCAGTCTCACCTGTACACGGAATACCTTCAACCCAACCTGACCATTTGCATACGATCACGCAAAGGCATTTCAAATTGCCTTTTTGTTTGGGCATGTGTGTGAAGTCTATTTGCAAATCTGTTAGGGGACCCAGGGGTGGGGGCAGGTGGCCATGTAATCCATGATTTTTCCCTTGGACATTGTTTTGTGCACAGGTCAGACAACTGCTGGTGAGGAGTTTTGCCTGTTTACTTAAGTTGTTTGTGCAGAAAGACTTTGTGTATATGTTTGTTAGGGCGGTGGTACCTATATGTCCTGGACCATGGAGATAGGAAAGTATGAGAACACTGCTTGATTCTGGTATGCCCAATATCTTCCCCTCTTTTGACCAAAGACCTTCTTGGTCCTTGGTCAAGCCATCCTTGACCCAAAAAGAAACATCCTCCTCTGTAGCTAATCCCTGTATTTGTGCCACAACGGTTTTAAAGTTGGGTGATGTAAAATGTTCTTTGAAGAACATTGTTGTGGGGGCTGGCTGACCAATGTATAGGGCAGCGGCTTTTTTTGCTTCTCTGTCTGCCAGAGCGTTTCCTTTGGAAACTCTGCTGTTATCCGATGAATGTGCCTTTACCTTGATGACCGCTATCCTCTTTGGGAGAAGAATCGCTTGCAGGAGTGCTTTAATTTGCGTAGAGTTAGCGATTGGCTTGTTGTCAGCGGTTTTAAATCCTCTATTCGCCCAGATTACGCCATAGTCATGCGTTACGCCAAAAGCGTACCTACTATCTGTGTAGATGTTTACCTCCTCATCAGAGAAAAGTATGCAAGCTCTTGTGAGTGCCTCCAATTCTGCTACCTGTGCCGAGGAGGGTGGTAAGGCTTTTGCTTCCAACACCACATCAGGTAGTTGGACAATGGCATACCCTGTCAGGAATGTTGCATCAGAGGGGCGAGAACAACTGCCGTCTATGAAGACGTCCTGTACTCCTGGTAGGGGAATGTCAGTGAGATCTGGGCGAGGGCTGGTTATTGCTGCAACCTGTTCAACACTATTGTGCTTCTGATCAGGGTCTCGTGGTAGCTTGAGCAAAGAATGTAAAAGACGGACAGTGGGATTACTTGGTGGTGCGTGTTTGAGGGTGAGGTTATCAGTATTCAGAAGTGTGATCTCATACCCACTAAGCCTTTGTGCTGTCATATGCTGTGTGTTCATGTTTTGCAGGAGGTGAGTTACTGAATGAGTAGTGTAGAGAGTCAGTTCATGGCCTAATACTGATTTGTTAGCCTCCTGAACTGTCATAGCACAAGCAGCAAGGTTTTGTAGACAAGATGGCATCCTCTGTACTTGGGTAGGCAACTTTTTTGAGAGATAGGAGACTGGTCGGTACCCGGTTCCATGTTGCTGTGTCAAAACCGCAGCAAAAGAATTTCCCGATACCACACAGTATAATTGAAAGGGTTTGCCATATTCTACCAATCCCAGGGCGGGGGCCTGAGTCAGACTTTGTAACAAGGCCTGAAAAGCACAGAGCCTTTCTGTTGTCCAATCTACTGTCTTTGGGGCGGTGGACAAGGTAGCCTCCCTCAGAATGCCATCATAATATGAACAATCTGGGATCCATTGGCGGCAATATACGATTGCGCCCAAGAATGAGAGCAAAGTTGCTTTGTCTCTTGGAGGACTGAGAGCCTGCAGGGCTGCGGCACGTTTGGGGGATACCAGCCTGGTTCCCTCCTTCAGACACCATTGTATCTTCTTCCGCGATGCTAGGTGGCCAGACCTGGCCAGGTGATGTAACAGAGATGTGGAATCGACCGCACAATCTTCAGCAGATCGACTGCACAGGAGCAAGTCGTCCACATACTGTATTAGCACCGACCCGCGCTCAGCAGTCCATGACTTAATTGTCTCATTAAGGACCATGGAGAAGGCTGCAGGACTGTCCACATACCCCTGCGGTAATCTTGACCAGGTCAACTGTTTTCCCCTCCCCCATGAGAATGAAAACATGGGCAATACCCCATCATCGATCGGGATGCTAAAGAATGCGTTCGCCAGGTCTACTACTGTATAGCAAAGGGAATCAGCAGGTATTTTCAAAAAGATGAAAGAAATATCTGCCACCAAAGGTGGCAGAGGTATAACCTGCTTGTTCACGGCCCTTAGGTCCTGTACAAGCCTCCATTCCCCATTCGCCTTTTTCACAGGGTAGATTGGTGTATTCCAGGGGCTTATAATGTGTTTCAGAATCCCTTTTGCTATGTAATCATTGATTAATGGTGTGATGCCTTCAATTTTTTCAAGTGGCAGGGGGTATTGCTTGTGATATTGTACTACAGCGTCTGGACGCATTTGTGGTGTGTAAGGTGTACAGTTAATAAAACCCACACTCCCTTTGTTGTCTGCCCATATAGCATGTGTTTCTAGAGTGGGTGGCAATGATGCAAAGAGTCCCCTGAAAGTGTGTCTCTTTGGAGCATGTAAATCGCAGAACGGTGAGCTGGCCGTGAGGGAGCCCCCTCTGTCAAATTTAATGGTGATATTCAGTTTTGAGAGTAGGTCCCTCCCCATTAAAGATACTGGGCAATCCACAAGGACAGCAAAACTCTGGGTGCACAGTTCCTGCCCTTCTGGAGTGGCCACGGGCAATGGTGGAGTGATGGGGTGGGTAACTGATGTCCCATTTATACCAATAGAGTTTCCCTCAGTGCAGTGCGGTGTGTCATATATGGCATCATTCAGACTACTGAATGTAGCCCCTGAATCCAAAAGTAGACATATCAGGTGATTGTCTACCCGCAATAGTACCTGCGGAAGACTTTTCCATGATGGATTGTAACACACAAGGCTGAGGGACGGGACATACTCTTGGCATCCCTATTGTGGTGTCCGCCGAGCGGATGGCCACTGCATCGGGATGCGTGGGGGTGGTCTGTTAGGCTGAGGCTGGTATTGGGGTTGTGGTGGGGGTGGTTGGGGTTGTGGTGGGTGAGGATACCTGATATCCTGAAGGCGACGGGGGGTGGTGTTAAGATTCCTACCTCTTCCTCTCTGGGCGTTTGTTCTAATTCTGTAGGGACATTGGGACTTCCAGTGCCCCAGTTCCCCACAGTTAAAGCACCCCTGGTCTGGTGGGTAACTCTGGTCTGGGGGATAAGATTGCATTGGTGGATAAGGTTGCATTGTCATTATGTGGGTGGGCGGGGTCCCACCAGTTGGCAGAGTCTGGGTTGGTGTCAGGGAGGGAAAAATGCCACCCTTTTGTTCAAATACCCCTGATGTTTCTCGTGACCTAGCATCTTTCATAAATTCATCTGGGGGTTGTTCTGCCCACTTTGGATTAGTGAATTTAAGCAACTGTGTCACCTTTGTATCGCCACCAGCCATAATGGTGGTGGTGAACAATTGGGGGTTGGCGTTATCTACTGCTTTCCACAGACCATATACCCGGGTACAAAATTCATAGAACTTTTCCTTCGGTCCCTGTTTTGCTAGGACAAGTTCCTGAAGTGCAGATGAACCCTTGTATATAGTAGACCAATGATTCCCCATACCTTTCCAAAAAGACACCCAATCTTTATTTTCTTCTATGTGGGCTGTCCATAAGGCATCTACGGGATGCCCTTCTGGACTGTCAGGGTCAACTATACTAAGAATCCCTGCTATATCTTCTTTATCCAGGCTTGTCCCTGCACTGTATTTTGCAAGGAAAGCGCCAGCCTCCCTAGGGCTTTTCTTTGGGCTGGGGCATAACTCCTTTATTTTTGACAGTGTGCCTAGGGGTAGGGGAATATGGACTACCGTCTCCCCTATATGCATAAGTGGTGCTTTAAAGGTGGCACCTAGAGTTTCCTGTTCCATTTCCATTTCTCTTTCCTCAGTAGAGGATTCACCCTGCTCCCTTTGTTCCTGTGGGGGTTTCTGGCTTATGGCCGGTTTAGTTTGGCTTCTGAGTGTAGTGGATGGCTGTGAAATTATCTTTTCCTCAGCTTCCTTAATCCTTCTTGCCTTTTTCTCTAGTTTCTTCTCGTACGCCTCTAAATCTTCCCTTTTCCTCTGTATCCTTTCTTCCTCTTCCTGCTGTCTTTTATTAAATTCTTTCTGTTTCTCCTCCCATTCCTTTTCCCTGGGGCTTAACTTCCTGACTCCTCCTCTTTTCCCTTTTCCAGGGACATTCCATCCCTTTCTTCCTTAGTTATCGCAGAATACTCTCTTATCTCACCATCCCTCTTATCTAGCTCTCTTTTGTAATGTTCTAGCTCTTCCTCCCTTTTAGACATTTTCTCCTCTAATTCCTCCTTTCTCTTCTTAAGCTCTTTTAACTTCTCTTCTAATTCCCTTTCCTTCGGATCCAACCTCCTAATCCTCTCTTCTTCCCTCCTACGTATACCTTCTGCCCGGACTTCCTCTTCCCTGTTCCTACTTTCGTTTTCCCATCGTGTAACTTGTGCCTGATCAGCTGCCCCATATACCATGGTAGCCAATACTGCTGGATCCAAAGATGGATACAGCTGAAGACATGGACCCAATGTTCCATCCTCCTGTTTAACCATCACATAAGGGGGGGGTGCTTCGGGTTGCTGAGATAGGGCGGGTGAATTTACAGGTTTTGGTGTGGGGGCTTTAATTACATACTCTGTTTTATATTTGGCTAAGCATTTATTCCATATTTTGTAACAATCTTTCATATACTGGGTGTCTTCCCATTTCCCAGGTGGGTAGGAGTGCTTGTGTACCTGACACACCTTGCTCACTTCCTTCCACTCGTCCTCAGAACAGGGTCCCACTGGTCCCGGGTCATGTATCCCCAGTTGTTGGCACCTCTCTCTGACCTGTGTCCAAAACGGTTCTACCTGTGGCCCCGGCAGTGTGTTTTTAACATACTCATAGGGGGATGGGTTGGCCATGGTCTGGGTTGCCACAGAATTCCCCATCTAATAACCTCGGTAGTGTGTGTCTAGTACAGGGACAGAGATGAAAGCAACCTGTTTGTGCTATAATCTGTTCCCTGACTTGGGAGTAAGTCCCTTGGTCTCTTATGGCAGTGGGGCTGAAATAGCTATGAAGGTTAACCCTTAGTACTCGGTATAGAGTACCCCTTCTTGTAGTAGGATAAACCCCCCTTGCACCAAGTCGGTATGAAAATCCGGTTGGTCTAGTGGTGAGCAGGATCCACGTCCTGTCAACACTAAGGAACAGTAAACCAAAAGTGCAATGTGGGCAGGCGGGTGCTATCTCACTACAATCAGGTTCTCGCCTTATGTGGTTCATTTAGTGCATATATGTGTAATACCTTAACAAAAAAATCCTCTAAATCAATACAGTACTTTACATTCAGTTGTCATACACATATATATCATACACTTATCTCTAATTCTCTAATTCTCTAATTCTCTATACACTCTAAATACTTACGGTGGTACCTAAAAGAAAACAAGCAAAATCTTATATATACAGTGGCAAAATAAAGTTACATTATATGAACATGTTATAATAAGTGCACTTTTCAATATTTTCCCCAAAAATTGGGCGTCCACTCAGCCACTCCTTATACTACGGGCGTATTCTATACTTCCCGAGTTTTAAACACACATATATCTACCTAACACAGTCAGACCAACCTAGTCAGACTATTTAAAAAAAACAAAAAAACAAAAAACCTGCGAGCCCTTCTTAACCCTCCAAGGGACCAGCCTAGTCCGTTGCGAAGGCACAGTTATGTAAGTGGGTGGACATACAAGGTTATTTAAACATGGCAAGCATCAACACCAGTTACCAAAAAATAGGTAAAAAGGAGTAAAATGTCTTACCTGTTCAAACACACCCCACCACTTCTTGGTACCAAAACTGTTAGGCGCCCGTCTTCTCCTTGTGGCCTAGGCTCTTGAGATGGCTCAGTGGAGGTCCTCGCCGGCGGTTAATCAATTACACATACACACATCAGGTATGCTGAATGATTACAATAGTTTATTGAATGGTTTGCCGTTTTATGCTGTGCCTCTACAAGACTCTGCCCCATTTGGGGGCCAATCAAAATGATACATCATTAGCATATTTAGTAATTTCTTAATCTTGTGATTTTCCATATATTAGTAATGCCTTCATCTTGTGATCTTAATATTCATCTTGTGACCTTAATGTTAACCCCTATAGTTCAAGCTAATAGGTCATTGATTCCTTACTTTCTGTCATCATCTGCTGACCATGAGATGCCCAACCACAACTTCCTAAAAAAGCTAATTCTAGCCGCCGTTGGCCTTTCATACCCAGCAACAGTGTACAGAGATAAAAACCACAGACAGATGTTTCCTAAGATGAAGACATCAGACAGGAATAGACAGACAGGGTGATATTGCAATGAGATAATTCAGTCATTAAGTAATTCTTGTCATAAGACAGATTCTCTAAAATGTACCAAGAAAATCTTTTTAAATCACTAAGCAGATAAGCAATCCTGAACTTATATCCTCAGGGTAAAATCAATAATCAATCATAATGCAATGTAATATGGAATCTCCTTACAGAAATCATCGGTATGAATGACAACATTAAGGCCAGGAGGCTGAGACACCTAGAAGTCGTCCAGGAAGTAGAGGCATCTGATCTCAGAATTCTCCTTATGACCGTCACCTTCCTTTTCTGATGGAAGCAAAACAGAGGAACCAGTAGAGGGGGAGAAAAAGGTCCGGAGAAGGAACAGTGAGGAATCCACCAAAGTGACCATGAGTGCCTATCCTCCAAGGATCTGCACAATCCACTGATGCATGCCCACTGGGACTTACCTTAAAAGTCTAGGCATGCGCCCGGTAAAAGGGTTTTGTGGGTACCTGCGGTACACCCAAAGATTTTCATTTATGGACCTTATGAAAGGTTGCCCCTAGAGGAGCGGAACCTAGCGAGAGAGACACATTTCTCCCTTTATTTATTATTATTTTTAGTTTGTTTTTTTTTTTTACTTTCCTGCTTTCTGTTATGGGAGAAGAACGGACCCTCCTCCTGTCACTTCCGACATGGCTGTCTCTGGTTTCATATCAAACAGAGATCTTGCACTATAAAGTGACTATTCCTATTTTGTTTCTAGGAAGCCAACCACAGCCCCAGGTCTCAACCATAGGGTACCCCTAGCCGTAACTGAGTATAGCATTGCCTTGGCGAGGCACCAGGTTGAAACTATTGCTGCTTCCGCAGTGAAATTTGCCGATACATCTTGGCCAGGTCCCAAGATATCAGCCCTAAGGATTTCCTCCCCAACCATATCCTGGGAGCAGAAACCCAAAGTACCCGTCACCAAGGTAAGGGCCTCTGTTGAGTGGCATGCCCTTCCCAGCCGCCACCCTATTGGACAACAGCCGGTCCCACTGTAGGCATGGATTTCAGCGATGCTAAATTCGCCTTGAATTAAACCAGTTTCCTAATGGAAAAGTGATTGCTCATTGAAAGGGTAAATATGACTTTGTCTTTTAACACATGTAATGGTTTGCATGACTGCCTGGATACATAGTTCTCCAAAGAAAAACTGACACCAAGTAGCTCCAGATCTTCCTCTGGTGCAAGGGAGCTAAAATCATTTGCAGGCTGCGCCCCCTCCTCAGGAGTACTGAGAGGATGAGTGATCCATGAGGCAGGTTGTTCTGCTAGTGGCTAGAACCGCAACAAGGGGGCTGACTAGCTAGAGTAATTACAGTGAGTTTAAAACAGAAGTTTTGTGCCACCTTATAAGTAATAAGGACATTCGGTATTACTTGTCAGCTGCAAACTTCAACCAGGCCGACTTCACGCACCAGCCTCCTGGGCATAGGCACTGTGCCACAGGTCCTACAGGACTCTTGTTGGGGTGCTGGGTCTGGGAAAGAAGAGCTAAGACGTTTTCCTTGGAACCTCTCTCCTGAGTGGGAGCGGCATCCGAGCTATGCTTCTCTGAAGAACGTCCGCTTTTCTATGGCCTTTGGCTCTGGCCTTTGAGAGCGTGGGCGTGCGGAGCTGAAGCAAATCAAAGCAATCCGCATGAGAGGGCACTCTTTTCCTGAAAACTTACCGACACGGTGGTCCCCACCTAAGTGTTCAGGGTCTTTTGTATCTGTTAGCCTTACTATCCATACCAGACCTAAAAGGCCTGGTATGGAATTTGGGGGGACCCCCACGCATTTTTTTTTCAATTTTGGTTCGGGGTTCCCCTGTGGCGTTTTTATCAATGAACTTTAATGTGTATTGCCGGGACCAACAATTCAATATATCCACGAGTAGTTTTAAATGACTTTTTTTTCCTTTAGAAATGTCATTTTGCTGTCAGACTGTTCTAAACACGAGAAACATGCGCCACTCTACAGGCATACTATAGACACCCCCCAGGTATGAAATACGGCCGTTTTTAAAACTTTTTTTGCATTGATCCATGTCCCCTGGGGCAGGACCCAGGTCCCCAAACATTTTTTATGACAATACCATGCATATAAGCCTTTAAGATTAGCACTTTTGACTTCTCCCGTAGACTTTAAAAGGTGTTCCGCGGCTTTCGAATTTGCCGCGAACACCCCAAATTGTTCGCTATTCGGGACCATCCCTAGTAGGCAGTTACATTTAAAAAAATACAATGTAATATTAACAAGGGACACCAACATAGTTGTATCTTTGACCTTAAAAACTACGGGATAATGGTGTTGTGGTAACTTGCACAAAAAAATAAAAATAAAACTAATCAGCTGATTGGACTGTAAGATTTACTTTGAGTTGAATTTGAATTTATTACTTTGAGTTGAATTTATTTGTTATATTCGCTATTGTTTCTTTTGTATTAGTTGAAATTCGTTATTTTTTTATTCGGATGCATCCGAATGTCCGAAAGATGCAAAATTTGGCCAAATTTCGATTCGTTACAAAACAGATTGCACATGTCTAGTGGAATTCTCCTTAGTGAAGGTGCACTGAAGTTGGTGTAAATAGTCTACAGTGGATCCACACTCTTTTATTTTGGCGCAACTTTCTTTATGAAATCGGTGTGTCCAACTTATTTTAGCACTAGCACTTTATAGTTTATGAATTTTTATATAAAGGGTTTATTTATTTATTTATTTATTGCCATTGCATTGGATACATATGCCTTTTTTGCATGTATGAATTTTGATTTGAAATTTGCACATGTGGGGATTGCACTTTAGAAAATGGTGGAATTTTTTGAACTTCATGATGGACTTTAGTAAAATGGTTTCACATCTAAAGGGACAGCACATTTCATTTTAGTATATATTGTATTGGGGTCTTGGTATTTAAACACTGTCTAGTATTACTAAAATTAAAGGGGAAAGGTCCGAACCAATTTCTGTATCTAGTATTACATTTGTTTTATAGAAAAGAATAGAATGTACAACAATCCTCTGTAATATAACTAGTTTTATAACTCGCTCTGTAATTGATCTTTGCACGCCCCCGGGGAAGAGGACCTCTTACACAGACAGATCTGACCCAACAAGCAGAACATGGTCATCTGGACATGATAAGAGAACTACCAGCAGATGTTGATCTTAAAAAATGCCCTGGCCTTACCAGTTAGTCCAGTTCCCATTCCCATCCCCAAAATTTGTATTAGTGGCCATTGTATTCGCTCTCCTTGCAATTGTATGATATCACCTCATTTACCCCCCCCCCCCCCACATAGAGCATTTTTTATATTTCTAATATGGACCTGTTTATTTGGTAATAATGTTGCCATTACCTAAAATTAAAATGTAATGCTTACAGTAGTATTGTTATTATTTTTTTTTTTATTATTAAGTTTTCTTTTCATGATGTTGCCTATCAAAAATGATTTTTTTTTTTTTTTTTTTTAGTCTGTAAAGGATAAAACTTAACAAAACTAAACACACTTTTTTGACTAGAGTTAGTTTAAAAACAAATAGTGTTAGTGCAAATTGTATTCTGGAATGTGTCCTGTTTAAAAACATGTTAAAATGATGATACCGGTAACAAAGCATTTCAAAGTTATTTACAAATGTTTTTTTTTTTTTAAACTTGCCAGGTTGCTTTAATGGCCACCATCTGCAGATGGAAGCTCCTGCCTTTGATCTGCTGTTGAATGAAACAAAATAGATATAAAAAGTAATAAAATTACCTTGTATCTCTTTATCTCCCATCTGATAAATGTTTATAAACCATGTTACTTTATTGGCTGCAATAAAACAGGCTAACGCGTCCAGGACTCCGGGGCCGGATGGCTTTTCAGCCTCTTACTATAAGAAATTTGCTCCACTATTGGCACCTCATCTACTAAAATTCTTCAATGCCCTTCATGACGGGGAGCAGCTTGATGCAGATTCTAATAGAGCCCACATCAGTCTGATCCCCAAGCCAGACAAGGATCACAGTGAAGTGGCAAACTATCGCCCGATATCATTGATCAATAGAGACCTGAAGCTACTCACAAAAATCTATGCAAACCGATTTAACACATTTCTGGCAGGACTCATAAATGTGCTTTTTTCGCCGATGACTTGTTATTATTTGTAACAGATCCGATTACAACTCTACCCAATCTATTTGCTACACTCTATAGATTTGAAACCGTCTCTGGTCTACGAGTTAACCAATCTAAATCTGAAGCGTTGGACATAAACCTTCCCGGCCTGGTACGGGATGCAATACAACAGTCGTTTCCCTTTAAATGGTGCACACAAGCACTCCCTTATCTGGGAATTAAACTCACTCGGGATGTCTCTACATTATTTCAGGTTAATTATACCCCGCTTTTTTAAGTCCATTGAACAAGAACTAAAGAACTGGCAGTCACATGATCTTTCCTGGATGGGTAGGATATCAGCCATAAAGATGACAGTACTCCCCCGAATCCTTTACTATTTCCGATCATTACCGATCCCGATACCATTGGCATTCCTTAAAAAACTTCAGTCGCTAATATATAAATACATTTGGGGTGGTAAGGGATGCAGAGTGGCTCATTCCACTCTTTATATTTCCAAAGGGAGGGGGGGACTGGGAGTTCCCCACTTTATGAAATATTATAGGGCGGCTCAACTGGTACAACTTTACCAAATTTTTTCTACAACATACCAGCCAGACTGGGTTCGGTTGGAAGCACAGGCCAGTCCCTCATTACCAATAGACCTCCTGCTGTGGCTCCCGACAAGAGAACGTCGGGCCATATTGTGCCCTTCTTTATCCCATTCCCTGCGTCTGTGGGACACAGTGAACAAAATACACCCATTGAAATCTCCTCATTCTCCTGTAGCCCCTATACTCAATAACCCACACTTTCCTCCAGGACAGAATCCCCAGCAATTCACGTGGTGGGTTAACAAAGGCCTTTACAGGATAGCACACTTCATAGACCACAAAGGGATCAGGCAACAGGCTTATTTTCGAGAGACATTACAGATGCCACAGACGGAATCTTTCCGTCTACACCAAATCATTCACTTCATCAAATCCCTAGCTACTGATCTGATAGACATAACTACTAGGACTTTGTTTGAAAATAAATGCTTACGCAGAACTGAGTCACGGGGAGGGATCTCTGAGCTCTATGCCCTCTTCAATACCCAACAGACCAAACCTTCATACCAAATAGCATGGGAATCGGATTTAGGTGAGACTATAGAGGAGGAGATATGGGGGAAATGGTCGACCATGGTGCATAAAGGAATACTTAACACTTCCCTGGTGGAGGGAAACTACAAGGTGTTGTCCAGGTGGTACCTTGTCCCGGTGAGGCTGGCGAGGATGTACCCCGGAACTTCACCCCTTTGCTTTAGAGGATGCGGGCAGGAGGGTACCATGTTACATGTTTGGTGGTCCTGTCCCAGGATACAGCGCTTCTGGATCAGAGTTTTCACCTTGGTCTACTCAGTGACAGGACAAAATCTACCTAAAAATCCTAATACAGCGCTATTTGCAGACTTGCCGGACGGAACCCCTAGACATCTCCAAACTCTCATCTTCTTTATTTTTTCAGCAGCTAAAATCACAATAGCACGAGCATGGAAAACTCCAGTGGTCAACCTTGCACTGGTAAAGAATAAAATATCTTGGATCATGGTCAATGAAAAGTTGGCCAGTATCCTTAAAGACAGACAGGCCAGATTTGACAGGGTGTGGTCCCTCTGGATCAAATACCTACAAGCTCCATAATCTCAATAACTGTATAATGGGGGACCCAGGCCGAGGGAAACGGCTTCCTCTTTGGATTCTGGACCTTTATCCTTTTTTCTCTTTCTCTCCTGCCTTTTCTCCTCCTTTTTCTTAACCTTACTTTAAATAATTTCTCGTACACCCCCCCCCCCCTTTTCTTCTCTTTCTATGTTTAAAAGACTCTACTTGTGGATACAAGTGGAATGCTATGGAGCCTCTCTTTTCTTGGCCCTGATGGAGGAACAAGGTAAACTAACTTTAAAGGCCTAACCTCCTTTGGCGCCAAGGGCCCTGATACTGAGATATAATAAAGGTACTAAAACTTGATTTAAAATTATCAAGAAGTTAAGAGTACTTCAGTACTTCGCTTACGAGGCAAATTTATCTTCTTTCTCTTTCCCCCCCCCTTTTTTTTTTTTTTTAGTTCTGTTTTTATTTTTATTTTTCATTTTGATAAACACTAATGATATATGGAATGTGTAAGATATGTTATTCTAGACCCTTTAAGGAGAGGTCAACATTAGTGTCCTTATGTTTACTGAGCGTACTAATACTCACCTGTTACCCCCCCCCCCTTTTTTTTTTTTGTGTTCTGTACAACACGTTTGTGTCATTTGACAGAAAATATGATT
Source organism: Lithobates clamitans (assembly GCA_037952925.1). Classification (NCBI taxonomy): domain Eukaryota; kingdom Metazoa; phylum Chordata; class Amphibia; order Anura; family Ranidae; genus Lithobates; species Lithobates clamitans. The sequence continues at coordinate 505,680 of JBBGZY010000712.1, read as the reverse complement.
GATGACTGATTGTTCATGCCATTTTGTATAATTTGCAAAACCTTTAATAAAGAAAATTGAAAAGAAACAATGTTACTTTGTATTTCTTTATCTCTCGACTGAACAATGTGTATAAACAATGTTACTTTCAGGTTCATTTACTAAAACGGGAGAGTGCAAAATCTGGTGCTGCTAATTAGCTTCTAACTTCAGCTTCTTCAATTAAACTTTGATAAAAAAATGTATCTCTCTATCTTCTGTCTGTACAATGTTTGAAAACAATGTTTATATCTCTCTGTCTCCTGCCCGAACAACATTTTATAAACAATGTTAGTTTGTTACCTTCTACTTCCCGTCTGAACAATGTAAATTTGCATCTCTCTGTCTCCCATCTATAACAATGTTTATAAACAATGTTACTTTATATGTCTCTGTCTCCAGCCTGAACGATGTTTATAAACCATGTTACTTTGTATCTCTATCTTCTATAGGAACAATGTAGCTGCTTATTTTTAACTTTAGGACACTTACCTGTCCTGGAGTCCAGTGATGTCGGCACCACAGCTGATGTTTACCTTGGCTGTCGGGTGCTGCTGCCGCCATTGCACATAAGGGAACCCGGCAGTGTAGCCTTTTTGGCTTTACAGGCCGGGTCCCTACTGTGAATGCGCTCTCTCACTGGCCCGGCAGAAGAGGAGGGAGGAGGGGGGCCGAGCTGCTGATGTAATTTGCCGCAGCCTGGTCTCCCGGGAAGTGGGGACAGGGGACCTGTAGAAAACAGGTCCCCCCGAAAGGTGCCAAATGTGGCACCGGGGGGGTGGAATCAGATAAGTGAAAGTTCCACTTTTGGGTGGAACTCCGCTTTAAGCCCTTGCCTTGGCACCTCCCTTTGAGGGGTTTAAAATGGCAAGAGGCGGGGTGAGGTTTATGAGCATGTGACCACCGTGATTGGCTGTCATAGCGGTCACATAATCGGAAACCTCCCAATTGCAAGCAGCGATTGGGAGCTTCCAGCTATCCACAAGTAACTGTGCTGGAATTGGCCAAAAATTGCACGCAAATATGTGGCTACTCAGCGTCAAGGCCCACCCACCAAAAAATGCCATATAGTTACATAGTTACATAGTAGGTGAGGTTGAAAAAAGACACAAGTCCATCAAGTCCAACCTATGTGTGTGATTATGTGTCAGTATTACATTGTATATCCCTGTATATTGCGGTCATTCAGGTGATTATCTAATAGTTTCTTGAAGCTATCAATGCTCCCCGCTGAGACCACCGCCTGTGGAAGGGAATTCCACATCCTTGCCGCTCTTACAGTAAAGAACCCTCTACGTAGTTTAAGGTTAAACCTCTTTTCTTCTAATTGTAATGAGTGGCCACGAGTCTTATTAAACTCTCTTCTGCAAAAAAGTTTTATCCCTATTGTGGGGTCACCTGTACAGTATTTGTAAATTGAAATCATATCCCCTCTCAAGCGTCTCTTCTCCAGAGAGAATAAGTTCAGTACTTGCAACCTTTCCTCATAACTAAGATCCTCCAGACCCTTTATTAGCTTTGTTGCCCTTCTTTGTACTCGCTCCATTTCCAGTACATCCTTCCTGAGGACTGGTGCCCAGAACTGGACAGCATACTCCAGGTGCGGGCGGACCAGAGTCTTGTAGAGCGGGAGAATTATCGTTTTATCTCTGCAGTTGATCCCCCTTTTAATGCCAATATTCTGTTTGCTTTATTAGCAGCAGCTTGGCATTGCATGCCATTGCTGAGCCTATCATCCACTAGGACCCCCAAGTCCTTTTCCATCCTAGAATCCCCCAGAGGTTCTCCCCCCAGTGTATAGATTGCATTCATATTTTTGCCACCCAAATGCATTATTTTACATTTTACTACATTGAACCTCATTTGCCATGTAGTCGCTCACCCCATTAATTTGTTCAGGTCTTTTTGCAAGATTTCCACATCCTGTGGAGAAGTTATTGCCCTGCTTAGCTTAGTATCGTCTGCAAATACAGAGATTGAACTGTTTATCCCATCCTCCCAGGTCATTTATGAACAAATTAAATAGGATTGGTCCCAGCACAGAACCCTGGGGCACCCCACTACCCACCCCTGACCATTCTGAGTACTCCCCATTTATCACCACCCTCTGAACACGCCCTTGTAGCCAGTTTTCAATCCATGTACTCACCCTATGGTCCATGCCAATGCACCTTATTTTGTACAGTAAACGTTTATGGGGAACTGTGTCAAATGCTTTTGCAAAATCCAGATACACCACGTCTACGGGCCTTCCTTTATCTAGATGGCAACTCACCTCCTCATAGAAGGTTAATAGATTGGTTTGGCAAGAACGATTCTTCATGAATCCATGCTAATTACTGCTAATGATATCATTCTTATTACTAAAATCTTATATATAGTCCCTTATCATCCCCTCCAAGAGTTTACATACTATTGATGTTAGGCTAACTGGTCTGTAATTCCCAGGGATGTTTTTTGGGCCCTTTTTAAATATTGGTGCTACATTGGCTTTTCTCCAATCAGCTGGTACCATTCCAGTCAATAGACTGTCTGTAAAAATTAGGAACAACGGTCTGGCAATCACCTGACTGAGTTCCCTAAGTACCCTCGGATGCAAGCCATCTGGTCCTGGTGATTTATTAATGTTAAGTTTCTCAAGTCTAATTTTAATTCCGTCCTCTGTTAACCATGTAAGTGCTTCCTGTGTTGTGTCATGAGGATAAACACTGCAGTTTTGGTTACTGAAGCCACCCGATTCACTCGTGAAGACTGAGGAGAAGAATAAATTCAATACCTCTGCCATCTCCCCATCCTTTGTAACCAGATGTCCTTCCTCATTCTTTATGGGGCCAATATGGTCTGTCCTCCCTTTTTTACTGTTTACATACTTAAAGAATTTCTTGGGATTTTTTTTGCTCTCCTCCGCTATGTGTCTTTCATGTTCTATCTTAGCCGTCCTAATTGCACCCTTACATTTCTTATTGCATTCTTTATAAATTCTGAATGCTGTGGATGATCCCTCAACCTTGTATTTTTTGAAGGCCTTCTCCTTTGCTTTTATATGCATTTTTACATTGGAGTTAAGCCATCCAGGAGGTTTGTTCGCTCTTTTAAATTTATTACCCAATTGGCTAATGCCCTTATTTAATATGCTCTTAAAGCAAACCCATCTCTCCTCCGTATTCTTTGTTCCTAATATTTTATCCCAATTTATGCCTTTTAGCAAGGTTTGTAGTTTAGGGAAGTTGGCTCTTTTGAATTCAGTGTTTGTTGGGGCGTATACACATCTGCAAATTTAGAAGAGATGAAAATTATTAGGGGCTGAATTCTGTAGATCATATTCAGGGTAATCCCGAGGACAACAGTGTGTTATCACTAAAATGCATGAAACAGATCATCGTCTCATATCTATGCCTGGCCATGGCAGCAGAGAACACGGCATATGATGAATCGGGTCTGTGGACCAATATGACCGCAATGTTGAGGGATAGGCCCAAAACAGTCCCAGATTTGGAAAACGTGATAGGTTTCTATGCAGATGGTCTGTTGAAGAGTTGAATTTGGGTTGGTGGGGATATGTTGTTGTTCGTATAGATTGCTTTGGCTATACCATGTGCAGCTGCACCACATTTTGCACTCTCCAGGTTTAGTAAAGAAAACCCTGTATGTGTTTCTCTTCTCTGAAAAGGGTCCAGGAAGAGAAGAACCAGCTAGATTCAGTGCCCAGGGCCTTCTTAATTGGCAGCCTGCCCCATGATAATCTTGTAGTGCTGTCATATTCCAGAACTGCAACCTACCCAGAGTTGCCCAGAAGTACAAGGTGTTCAGTGCTCTGAAACATGGCCAAGGTAGGGTAGGCTGAAACCCGACCACCACTGATCAAGACACATGCGTTGAAACATTAAAACTGGGCCAAGTAATATCTGAAGACAGATTTTTCAAAGGTTTTATGGACTGATGAGATGAGAGTGACTCCTGAAGGATCAGATGGATGGGTCTGTGGCTGGATCAGTAGCGGGCACAGAGCTCCACTTTGACTCAGATGCCAGCAAGGTGGAGTACTGGTATGGGCTGGTATTATTAAAGATGAGCTAGTTGAACCTTTTCGGGTTGAAGATAGACTCAAAATCAATTCCCAAACCTACTGTCAGTTTTTAGAAGACACTTTCTTCAAGCAGTGGTACAGGAAAAAGTCTGCATCTTTCAAGAAGACCATGATGTTTATGCAGGACAGTGCTCCATCACATGCATCAAAGTACTCCACTGCGTGGCGAGCCAGCAATGGCCTTAAATATGTAAGAATAATGACATGGCTCCCTTCCTCACCTGACCTAAACCCTATTGAGAACTTGTGGGCCCTTCTTAAACAAGAGATTTGCGGTGAAGAAAAACAGTACACCCCTCTGAACAGTGTCTGAGTGGCTGTGGTTGCTGCTGCGCAGAAAGTTGATCGTCAATAGATCAAGAAACTGACAGACTCCATGAATGAAAGGCTTATGACTGTAATTGAAAAATGGTGGTTATATTTGGTCACTGATTTTTTTTTTTTTAATGTCAGAAATTTGTATTTGTAAATTTTGAGTTGTTTGTTTTTTATTCTCACTGTAAGGCCGGGTTCACACTGCTCTCACGACTTCCGATCTGACCTTGCCCTGCGACTTCAGGTTCGACTTCTATGTGACTTCAATGGATAGGATCCGACTTTGAGATGATTGTGACTTGTCCTTTGACCAATTAAAACAATTCCTTTGATTCTGGTAACCTCACAGCAAATTTATAAAAAAAATGGTGTGCCCCCCCAGATTCATACCAGGCCCTTCGGTCTAGTATGGATTTTGAGGGGAGATGCCACACCAAAAAACAAAACGTGAGGGGTCTGCCCCCCAATGGATACCAGACCCTTATCTGAGCATGCATCCTGGCAGGTCAGGAGAGGGGGGGAGCTCGCTTGTTCCCTTACTCCTGGACCATACTAGGCCATATGCCCTTAACATGGGAGAGTGATTGCTTTGGGGCAGGGGTGCTCTGTGCCCTCTACCTCAAAGCACCTTGCCCCCAAGTTGATGTGGTCAAGGGCCTCTTCCTGATAAGCCTGAGCGGTGGTTGTGGGATTCTCCAGGCAGGGGGCTTGTCGGAATCTGGGGGGCTCCAGATCCCAGTTCTTCCCCTATGTGAATGAGTATGGGGTACATTGTACCTCTACCGATTCATAAAAGAAAAGCAGTGTAGTGTTACAAAAAACAAGACATGTTTTTGATAAGACCTTTATTAAAAATGAAGAATGTCCCCCGCCGTAGCTCCAACGTGTCTTCTTTCGGTCTTCTCCGCTGATATCTTCTCTCTCTGGTGATGTCTTCTTCCTCCAGTCTTCTCCCTCCGCTGATATCTTCTCCCTCCAGTGATGTCTTCTCCATCCTCTGATGTCTTCTTTCTCCGGTCCCCTGATGAAGTCACGTGACTGTGACTTTACGTGTAGGGACGGGCTAGGCATCTAAGACTGAAATATGCAAACGAGCTCGCCGCTCGTAGGAGATAAGTTTTCTGTGTGTTTTTTTCTTGTAAGTGAAGTGAGTACCCTCACCATTGTTTTATTAAAAACCAACTAACAGCTCCATCCAGCCCAGGAATCCAAGTGAGAGGCAGTTAGGAGTACAAGGGAGAAGCAGCCATTACCAGCAACTTTATGCGGTTACCTCTTTACTGCAAGGTAAGAGGCCACTTCACACCACCGTGTGTCATGTGCACGAAGAGGAGATCACCCCCATCCTATCAGCACCTTATTACACTTTTTTGCACATTTAAGAGGATTTAATCGCATTGGACTACATTCCCAGTCCCATTATATATTTTGCACATGTTTGCCTTTGTTTGAATTTTCACAAGTTCTACAGTGGACTTATTTTGGTTATATGTTTATTATACACTGCATGTTGCACATTTAATTTATTAATTGCTGTTTTTTGCACAATGTTTTTTGCCTACTTGCACAATTCATTAAGGTGTTTAGTGATTGTATATTGATTTTTTTTGTTATATGTTTATTTTACACTGCATGTGCGATTTTTGCGATGTTTGCACATATTGATCGCATGTTGCACATTTTATTTATTAATTGCTGTTTTTTTGCACAATGTTTTTTGCCTACTTGCACAGTCCAATGAGGTTTTTAGTGATTGTATATTGATTAAAGTGTTTCCAGTAAGATACTTATCACATCTGGCCTTAAGTCTTTATTGAATGATTTTCTTGCACTTTGCACTTTGCTATTACCACCGATTATTGTGTAATATCACACTGCACCTATTGGGTATAGAAGTGCTCTATATTGATTGTACTTATTCTTATACTGTTTCTGTTTTTTTATATGTTTATATCATTTTACTTGTTCATTTACCTTTATACTACTACCTCTAGCAGCATAGGTTTGTTTTTTTTTGTAAGAACAGCGCAGCACCAATTTTTACATACCTTATTTCTATTGTTGTATGGGCTGAGCTTGACCGGTGCTTGCAGCAGTTCAACGTTCATTGCCCTTTGTTTACATGGTAGCGCAGGAATAACTATACATTTCAGTATTGTGTGGCTCCACCCTCACTTATAATAGAACTGTCACCTGAGAGGCCCGTCATTACGGCGGGTGCCTCCCATGGAGGCAGATCATAGGCAGCTTGCGGCTTTTTTTTTCTTTTTCGGTCCGTCGGAGCGTGAGAAGAAGAAGACTCCGTGGGGCAGTTTTATTTTTTTAATAAAGGACTTGTCCCAAGGAATGTAGTGTCTTTTTTTACCATTTTCACACATTTTTTGTGAAATGGTAGGGGTACATCTGTACCCCGTTACCATTTCACATGGGGAAGCAGGATCTGGGGGTCCACTTGTTAAAGGGGCCTTCCAGATTCTGATGAGCCCCCCGCCCGCAGACCACCACAACCACCGGCAAGGGTTGTGGGAATGAGGCCCTTCTCCCTATCAACATGGGGACAAGGTGCCTGGGGGGGCCACTACCCCAAAGCACCCTCCCAATGTTGAGGGCATGTGGCCTGGTACAGTTCAGGAGGGGGGCACTCTCTTGTCCCCCCTCTTTTTCTGCGGCCTGCCAGGTTGCGTGATCAGATAAGGGCAGATAAGGGTCTGGTATGAATTTTTGGGGGGACCCCACGCCATTTAAAAAAAAATTGCCATGGGGTTCCCCTTAAAATCCATACCAGACCTGAAGGGTCTGGTATGGATTTTGAGGGGGACCCCCACGCCATTTTTTTCAAATTTTGGCACAGGGTTCCCCTTAATATCCATACCAGCCCAGGCCTGGTATGGAATTTAGGGGGACCCCCACCCATTTTTTTTTCATTTTGGTTCGGGGTTCCCCTGTGGGGAAATTCCATGCCATTTTTATCAGTAAACTTTTTTTTATGTGTATAGCCGGACCGACAATTCATTATAGCTGGCACTAGCTCTAGCACTTTTAAATGACTTTTTTTCCTGACAATTCATTTTAGCCGGCACTAGGTCTAGCACTTTTAAATGACTTTTTTTTCCCTTTAGAAATGTCATTTTGCTGGCAGACTGTTCTAAACACAGGAAACATGCACCCCTTTACAGGCATACTATAGACATCCCCCAGGTATGAAATTTAAAGGAATATTACACTTTTATTGTTTCACTTTTAACATTATTAAAATCACTGCTCCCGAAAAAACAGCCGTTTTTAAAACTTTTTTTTGCATTGATACATGTCCCCTGGGGCAGGGCCCGGGTCCCCAAACACTTTTTATGACAATACCATGCATATAAGCCTTTAAAATTAGCACTTGATGTTTCATGTTCGTGTCCCATAGACTTTAATGGTGTTCGCGTGTTCAAACTAATTTTTTGCCTGTTCGCATGTTCTGGTGCGAACCGAACAGGGGGGTTTTCGGCTCATCCCTACTCTGCATGAATTTAACGACAAAAAAAACATTTGTACACATTTTAGAGGGTGTTTAGGGTAAGCACTACAATGGAGCAGACAAAATACATTGTTAAGTGATTAGGCTAGGTGTGTATGGGCCCAGGATAGCATGCTGGGGAGGTTAGTGAGGGCAAATATGCATGAAGGACAAAAAAGGAACTTAAAAAACTTCCAGCATGCGTGAGGACAAAAGGGACATTCACAGCATATTACAATCATGGTAATTAGGGAATGAGGAAAGAAATACAATACATTAGCAAACATTAAATACATAGAATGTGATGTTAAAGGATAAAATTTACCCTAATATAGTCCATCTGCAGGACCTGAATGATGGCAGAACAGGTCTCTGGAATAAAGATTCCCAGAGCCTGGGGGGAAATGCCTGTCGAGAACTTGGTGTCCTGCAGACTTCTCCCCGTCGCCAAGTACCACAAGGTGGCGACTAGCCTCTGCTCCGGAATGAAGGCTTGCCTCATGCAGGTGTCCTGCTTCGTAATATAGGGGGACAGCAACGCCAACAGACGGTGAAAAACGAGGTCCGTCATCCGGAGATAATTCCTGAAATCATCAGGATTATTCTCCTGGATCTCCTGCAGCAAAGGCATATGAGAGAACTGGTCACGCTGAAGTAACAAATTCTTCGTCCATGAACTCCTCCCCGCTCTGTTCATGGACTGGGCTTGGGTCAAAGTAGGAACCCCAACACCAAGCCCCTGCACAGCACGAACTCTACAATGAGTACGTACCCTCAACATGGCTAGAAAACGGTCGACTGATCAGAACAAACTAACAGAACGCACTGAAAATCAGAAAGGCCCAAGAAGAGCAAGCTGAAAATCAGAAACGAGCGGGCAAGAACGCACTGCAAAACAGATATGAACTGACAACACGTACTGAAAAACAGATATGAACCCACAAGCATAAACTGAAGAGCAGTAACGTACTGAGGCTGAAAAGCATGAATCGTCTCTCACCAAACTTCTACTAACACAAGATTAGCAGAAGGAGCCCAAAGGGTGGCGCACTTTGTATTGAACTTCCTTTTTATAGTGCTGTCGTACGTGTTGTACGTCACCGCATTCTTGGCAATCGTAATTTCCAACAACATTTGTGCGACCGTGTGTATGCAAGACAAGTTTGAGCCAACATCCGTCGGAAATAAATCCACGGTTTTGTTGTCGGAATGTCCAATCCTGTGTATGCGGCAAAAGGCTGACAGCGCTAAAAGCTGAAAATTGGTCTGGGCAGGAAGGGGGTGAAAGTGCCCAGTAAGCAAGTTGTTAATAATGATATTAGTGATGTCACATACCTCAGCAGAAAACATAGTCACCATAGTCTGTACTGTATATTAGGGTGTATTGTACTGCATTATTGTGGTTTTTACTGTTACTCCACTATCTCTGTCCCTTTTGTAGGCTATATATTTTCCCTTTCTATAGACTAGTCTAGACTAGTAATCTTTCTTCTCTACCCCACATACTAACTCAGAGAAAAGGTCAGCAGAGCAGGTTCTTCTTGCTTGACATAAGAACTCTCCAGCAGGCATTGATCTTCTACTGTGTTTAAGAGGACAGCTTGAGGCTAAGAATGTTGAATTACCAATGCACAAGATTTCCAAAAAGTAGTTCCTGCTAGTGAAACTGCTCGGTCTTAGTGACACTGGTCTGTTCTGGTACATGGAAGAACTGTACTTTGGAGTAATTAGGATACATTCCTGACCATGGACAAACCACTAAAATTAGCACCACATACCTAATTTAGATAGATATAGTACTACTTATGGGATTTTTAAGGTGCATATACAAATACATTGATACAAGGTGGTACAGTATATTAAAAAGTATACATTTTATTTAAACAAAGATTAAGAAAAATTGTCTAAAATCAATTCCAGAGCAGGTACAGAGAGTAAATCCTTATGGGTACAGCACATTTGATGGAGTTCCCAACATGTTTCGCCCTCAATCTGGGCTTCCTCAGGGGATGCTGTCCTCTTGGAGCACAAGCCTTCAAGTAAAGAAAAATATATATACATAATAGTATAGAAAAATATATAAAATACAAAACATTTTTGAACACCATTTTGTACTTTGGAGTAGAAACCGGGCCAAAAAACATGCTTCCCCCAATTACAGAGCAGAGCTATATATTTTTTATTTTATTTATTTATGAAACGTGGAAGTCAAATTTAATTGTAAACACCTTTTAGTTTGAATTTTGTGTGTTCACCTTTGAGACATCTATTATCAACTACTGGAGATTCATGGACAAGTAAATGTCAAAAAGAGGAAGTGCTACTTTAATGAACAGTTAAAAAAAGAGACTTTCTATTCTTAAAAGAGAGCGAAAAAGATTGTGATGTTCTACGCAACATATGTCACTCACCATTTACTTCACCTAGCGAAGGTAGAGCTTCCATTCCAGAACATAAAGCAACGGCTAAATCTCCTCATTCTTCATGACACTATAAAAATCCTCGAAGGAGAGGAAAAAAGTGTACAATAGAATCTGCAGAAATATTACACACTATTACATTTTTGAAATTTTTCACATACAGCACATATTAAAATCTGTATTTGTTTGCTAGAAAAATTACTTAGAAATTACTGTGAAGCCTCATACACACGATTGGATTGTTGGCCAACAAAACCGTGGTATTTTATTCGAAGGGCGTTGGCCCAAACTTGTCTTGCATACACACGGCCACACAATTGGCCACAATTCTGAACATAGTGACGTACTACGTTGTTTTTCAGCTCTTTAACGCCACCCTTTGGGCTCCTTCTGCTAATTTCATGTTAGTAGAAGTTTGGTGAGTGTTGATTCGCGTTTTTCATGTCGCGCTTTTCAGTTCGTTTCTGAACGGCCGTTCGTCAACCAGCCATGTTGCGGAATCGGAGGAGATAACGTGTTATTTATTATTGGCCTTGAAGTTATTGCTTTGACATTATTTTTTTGGTTGAATAATGATTTGATTTGGTATATTTTCTATATTTTTGGATGCATAGAATGCACTTTTTGGTTAAGTTCTATTGGCAGATAGCATGTCTAATTGTATTTTTTTTTTTTTTTAATGCACAATAAAATAAATTGTGTAGAATAATACTTGGCTATGTGTTTTACTTCAAATGACAGTTTGGGAGTAGGCAGTTACATTTAAAAAAATAAAATTGATGACAAGGGACACCAACATAGTTGTATCGTTGATCTTAAAAACTACGGGATAATAGTTAATTAGGGGAATGAAAAGGGGGATTATAGCGGTGCCAGAGGAGAATATAGAAGTAGGATATTTAAGATAAAATTGCAAAATTACTTTATTTAACAATATTTCAACATATACAAAAAAGACGTAGATAGATAAAATCTTGAATGCAGTTTACACATAAATTGTACAAAATCAAATGCAGTGGAATAGGCCAGGTGGAGACGGCCTTCAAAACAGAAGCTCAGTTCCTACCTGTTTCGCCAAGACATTGGCTTCTCCAGGGAATGATATGAGCCTGTTGCAATAATGAGGATCTGGAAACCAGACACCCGGGGTGAGGCCTGGCAGGGAGCACCCCAGCAGGAGGCAGATCGGGCTGCACCGTATCTATGACTGCAGGGGGCATACAAATGACAATTTAAAAACAAGTTTGTTGAAAAGGGGAATGCCTGGAAAACGTTGAAAGGAGGTACTCAGAGTGGAAATGGAGGTTGTAGATGTTTGTCTAGAGGACTATTCAGGTAGATGTGGGTGTCAGAGACAGAAGCTCTTCACACATATGAAAAATACAAGTTGGGAATAGTAAGTAGCAGGGAGTTGTTGCATCCTTACAACTGTTACAACGACTGCGACACCTAAACCCTATTGAGCATCTGTGAGGCATCCTCAAATGGAAGATGGAGGAGCGCAAGGTCTCTAACATCCACCAGCTCCGTGATTTCATCATGGAGGAGGAGTGGAAGAGGACTCCAATATCTATATATATATATATGTTATAAAATTGGATATTTGGGCCAGTCTGGAGGTGAGTTGGTACCTGTGGTCCATTGTATTAACTAAATGCAATTTGGTACTTAAAAACTTGCATTTGAAATTGCATTGTATTTAAACAGTTTCAAATTTTTTATCTTGCGGAAAGCCACCTGTTTTTGTTACTTTGTTTACTTCCCTCTTTCCCCTCCTTTTTCTTGTGAACAACTCATTTTTTTTTGGGGGGGGGGGATTGTTTTTTTAAGTTGGCCCATGAGGACAGGGCCTAATTGTGGCAGGGGGTGAATGTAGCCCTGCCCAGTTACGTTGCTAGGGGGTTCATATGGAACATATAGGGGAGTGCATACATAGTTTGGAGGATTCTTTTCCTGGAGAAGATTCACAGCCAGAAGGGCCACTGCCCTTCTAGGCAGCTCACCTGAAGGCTTTGCTTGTGCTCATCAAGGTCCCAGCTGTGTACAGCTGTGGGGCTATCCTGCTGCAAATTATTTAAAGCTTACAGGGGGGGTTTCACTGGAGATCCGGTCTGGAAGATTCACTATGGAAGCTGCCTGCCCGAGTTTGGAGGGGCGCATCTACAGTGCCTTGAAAAAGTATTCATACTTGAAATTTTCCACATTTTGTCATGTTACAACCAAAAACGTAAATGTATTTTATTGTGATTTTATGTGATGGACCAACACAAAGTGGCACATAATTGTGAAGTGGAAGGAAAATGATAAATGGTTTTCAAAATTTTTTATTAAAAAATATGTGAAAAGTGTGGGGGGCATTTGTATTCAGCCCACCTGAATCAATACTTTGTAGAACCCCCTTTCTCTGCAATTACAGTTGCAAGTCTTTTTGGGGATGTCTCTACCAGCTTTGCAGATCTAGAGAGGGATATTTTTGCCCATTCTTCTTTGCAAATTAGCTCAAGCGCTGTCAGATTGGATGGTGAGCGTCTGTGAACAGCAATTTTCAAGTCTTGCCACAGATTCTCAATTGGATTTAGGTCTGGACTTTGACTGGGTCATTCTAACACATGAATATGCTTTGATCTAAACCATTCCATTGTAGCTTTGGCTGTATGTTTAGGGTCGTTTTCCTGCTGGAAGGTAAACCTCCGCCCCAGTCTCAAGTCTTTTGCAGGCTCTAATGCCGCATACACACGGTCGGACTTTTTGACCGGACTTGTCTGACGGACGCCGACGGACCAAATCCGGCGGACAATCCGATCGTGTGTGGGCTTCACTGGACCTTCAGTGGACTTTTCCTGTCGCAAATCTGACGGACTTTAGATTTGAAACATGTTTCAAATCTTTCCGACAGACTCGAGTCCGGTCGTAAAGTCCGCTCGTCTGTAGGCTAGTCCGACGGACAAAAACTGACGCTAGGGCAGCTATTGGCTACTGGCTATCAACTTCCTTATTTTAGTCCGGTGTACGTCATCATGTACGAATCCGTCGGACTTTGGTGCGATCGTGTGTAGGCAAGTCCGTTCGCTAGAAAGTCCGTTGAAAGTCTGCCAAAAATCAGTCGAAAGTCAGTCGAAAGTCTGTCGAAAGTCTGTCGGACAGGCTGTCGGACTTTTTAGCTACAAAACCATATGTATGCGGCATTACAGGTTTTCTCCTAAGATTCTCCTGTATTTGGTCCCATCCATTCCCATCAACTCAGACCAGTTTCCCTGTCCCTGCTGAAGAAAAGCATCCCCACAGCATGATGCTACCACCACCATGTTTCACGGTGGGAATGGTGTGTTCAGGGTGATGTGTAGTGTTAGTTTTCCACCACACATAGTGTTTTGTTTTTAGGCCAAAATGTTAAATTTCGGTCTCATCTGACCAGAGCACCTTCTTCTACATGTTTGCTGTGTCCTCCACATGGCTCCTCACAAACTACAAACAGGACTTCTTATGACTTTCTTTCAGCAATGTCTTTCTTCTTGTCACTCTTCCATAAAGGTCAGATTTGTGGAGAGCACGACTAATAGTTGTCCTGTGGACAGATTCTCCCACCTGAGCTGTGAATCTCTGCAGCTCCTCAAGAGTTACCATGGACCTCTTGGCTGCTTCTCTGATTAATGCTCTCCTTGCCCGGACTCATTATTTTCCTTCCGCTTCACAATTATGCTGGAGAAATCTCATGCTCTGGCTTATCAGAAGGAAAACATGGGTTCTCAGACAAGGGTTGACCAATCTGTCCTTTCCCCATCCCAGCAAGGTTTAGTTCAAGAACCTTTAGGTCTGCCTTTTCCAGACAAGTGTTATGAAACGTAACTAACTGCGATCTTGAACAAGAAACATGCAGGAAGTAAGGTTGTAAGCAGGTCCATGCAAGATTTGTCCCTGTTTCTCCCACTGTAGCATGTTTTACGTGTGATATATGAAGTGTGTTTGAGCGAGCAAGTGAGGGTGTCTGTGTTCCCACATACAATACATTGCGAACAAATGTAGCCAGCCTCTAACAGGGAGTCAGATCACAAAAAAAAATAGGAAATTGGAAAGTTGGAGCAGGCTGAGAGCACCAGGAGGTACTTTTTTGAGTTAAGAATGCATACATTAAGTTCAAGAAAACTCTGTTCAAGAATGCATACTTGAACAGAGTTTTCTTGAACTTAATGTCACTTTTACTTTCTTGCAATAAGGAACTTCAAGTGTGACCCCGGATATCACCCAAAGGGGTGCACATAATATTCAGTGAATGAAATGCTATAGAAACATCTCAGAGACTATGGAAATGTAACAGGAGATAGTTGGAGACTGGGAACCTGCTATAGGAATTATTGGGGAGTTATTGGAGACTGGGGAAATGCTTTAGGAGACGGTCATAGACTAGAGCAGCTTTCTCAACCTTTTCAACATAGAGGAACCCTTGAAATAACTTTCTGGTCTCAGGGAAGCCCTGTTAAAAATGACTGTGTCTACAACTCATGATACATTGGTGTGATGGTCAGTGGGAAGAATGCTCCTTACACTTGTGGTCATTGGGATGAATTCCCCCTTACAGATAGCTAAAAAGATGAATGCTGACAGTGGGAACTTATCTGAGAGACAGAAGTTGCTCAAGGAATATCTAGCAACCTCTGGAGCAACCCAGGGGTTACATGGAACCCTGGTTGAGAAACCCTGGACTAGAGACACATTACATGAGACTAATAGAGATCACTACTATTACTTTCTGTTCATAAATGTGGAAGGCACTCATTTTATAAACAATACAGATGCTATTAAAATTCCTTGTGCCACATTTAATATTTCTTTTAACAAGATCAATTATAATAAACCTGCAGTAAAAAAAAAAAAAGGACAACACAGAAAAAAAAATTAAACCGCGTATAAGAAACTTTATTGGCTTGAGTAAACACATCATAAGGAAACCACATGCTCCTGTCTGCTGGGGCCCTGGTGGCCACAAAATAAGTGTCAAAGGGCCAAATGTGGCCTTCAGGACCCAGGTTGGGCATCGTGGTCTCGGACATTACCAGAACAAGATAAAAGAATCACCCCTATTTCTGTTATAAGGAAACTCATACTTTGGATTTTCATTTTCTGTCCCAGGGACTCTAGTCACCAGGACAAATATAGAAAGCAAATCTCCCCAGTGAGGACACCGAGAGCAGTGGTTCAAGCCCTTCTACACCCAATTCACAACTAGATTTTAGATATACTTTAAAGGGTCTATTCATAAGGGTTTTGCCATAGGATTTACACAACATTTGTCTAGGATTCACACAGCTCTCTAATTGGATTTAATTGGAAAAAACGTGTTACTCTTGGGTGAAGATTGGTTGAATCTTGAGTGAAAACGTTTACAAGTAGACCCCCTATGTGTAACTCACATTATTTACATGTAAAATCAAAATACAATTCTGAGAGATGTCTGTGAAGAGTTTCTTCTAGTCACGCCTACAACGTGTAGAGTGGAAAACATCCTCCTCCAGCCAAACAGGAAAACAGGTCAAATTTTCTGGGATCTTCAGAATGTTGTCTAGGGACATTAAATTTGATGATGAACTTTAGCATTCCATCTGTCAGGTTTACCAGCAGACATGCCTCTCTTGAGTCACGGGGTCACCGTAGACCTCCACCTCGCACAGGGTCAGGAATTCATTGCGCCCCGGGATCACCACGCTGACGTATTGACCCTCCATTCCATTACAGCATAAAGTTGTTGTTGCAGAAGTAGCTCTGGTGATCTTACCGCACCTGTGGGAGGACAAACAGGGACCAACACAATGATATAGAAAATGCCATTCATTCACTTGAGGGAGATTTACAATAACTAGGCAATAGAGATGAACAGACTGATTTCTGGCTGACTGACTTGGAGGTTGATTTACTAAAGGCTAATAGATGGTGCACTTTGCAAGTGCAGTTGCTCCAGAGCATAGTAAATGAGATGAAAAAAAGATTAAAAAAAGCATTTTTGCTTGCACATGATTGGATGATGGAAGGCGGTAGAGCTTTCCCTCATTTACTACACTCTGTGCACTTTGCAGTAAATCCACCCCTATGTATCACCATTAAACTTTCTTTTCCTAAATCCCCATGAGTCCCAGATCTTTTTCTTTGTTTTGATGATGTGTTGGTTCTTCATTTTATAACTTTTAGGTTTTTTAGTAGACGTGCATGACAAAAAAATTTGTTTTATTTCGATTTGTTAATCTAGTTATTTAGATTAGTTAAATTCGGTTGATTCATTTAATCCGTTTTCGGAAATCCGTATTTCAGAATTTTCTTCAAATTTGTTTTTTTTTCAATTCGAAACGATCAAATCGATAAATTTTCAAATCTCTTGAAACGAAAATGTTATATTGTTTTCAAATAACTACAAGTGCAAAGTGCACTTGAAATTGCACTGAAAGTGCACTTGGAAGTGCAGTCGCTGTAGATCCGAGGGGGGCATGCAAGGAAAATAAAATACAGCATTTTAGCTTGCACATGATCGGATGATAAAATCAGCAGAGCTTCCCCTCATTTCAGATCTACCCCTCAGATTTACAGCGACTGTACTTCCAAGTGCACTTTCAGTGCAATCTCAAGTGCACTTTGCACTTGTAGTTTGCACTTATAGTGCAAAGTGAATTTGCCTTTCGGAATTAACCTCCATTGACTCTTATAATCACCTCTGGCTTCACTAAAACAGCATTATTTACAAATGGTACTCTAATAACACAGACAGGGGGAGATTTGGGCCGGATTTACACTGGTGCGACACGACAGCCGTCCTACTTTGGATCCGACTGTGCCCTGCAACTTGAAGCCAACATACGTCCGACTTTCAATGAACAGGGATCCGACTTGGATCCCTGCCAATACCAAGTACTGTGTTTGGTATGAATCTTGAGGGGGAACTCCACGCCAAATTTTAAATGAAACACCGGCATGGGTTCCCCCTCCAGGAGCATACCAGGTCCTTCAGTCTGGATTTAAAGGGGAACCCCCTACGCCGAAAAAACAGCATGGGGATCCCCCCAAAATCCATACCAGACCCTTATCCAAGCACGCAGCCTGGCCGGTCAGGAAAGGGGGTACCAGGATGCATGCCCTCAACATGGGGGGGTGGGTGCTTTGGGGCAGGGGGGTGCCCTACGACAATCCCCCCACCCCAAAGCACCTTGTCCCCATGTTGATGAGGACAAGGGCCTCTTCCCGACAACCCTGGCTGTTGGTTGTCGGAGTCTGCAGGCGGGGGGCTTATCGGAATCCGGGAGCCCCTTTAATAAAGGGGCCCCCAGATCCCAGCCCCCCCACCCTATGTGAATGAGTATGGGGTACATCGGACCTCTACCCAATCACCTGGGAGAAAAAAAGTGTCACGATGCTCTCTCCCACTGTAATGTCCTGTGCGCGGTGTATAGCCATGGGGCGTGGTCACCGGGTGATGTCATCCGGTGACCCCGCCCTTATGACGTCACCGCCCGGGGCATGATGAGGCGGTGACGTCCTACCCCACGTCCTGACATCCTACCCCACGCTGAGGAAGTCCTGCCTTTGGACGTAACGTGTATGGGGGTCAGGGGTCACGCATGACGTCACCCGCGGTCATCTTGTTATCACTACAGGCTCGTTTGCCTGCACTCGATACTGAGTGCGGTTACATGCAAGTACAATTTCATTGTGTTTTATTTCAATAAATCGTCATACGGAGAGCATTAGATCGCTGTGTCTTTTTCCTCATACATGCTTTGTCATCTCACTGATTGTGGACGAGTCTTGCATCTCCATCGTAGGATTCCCTGCCTGGTGTTTTATTACTGTTTTGTGACCTGTTTCAGGTCGAATCTTGGAGGTGAGAGGCCATTCTATGTGGTGGAGGGATCACAGACACTGGATTGAAGTTTTTTCCCCTGTGTGTCACTTGCACTTTAGTTATACTGCAGCTTATTTCCACTCACCTGTTAGGACTGTTACATTCTATGAACATTTTATGGAGTGTCATTTATATGTTTACCAACTGGGATTGCTTTGTTTTTAATGTCATGGACTTTTAATTGTGCAGCACTTTTTCATGGACAAGTTTATCTGAGGTTTTTTTATTTTGAATTAGCCTTTTGTGTTTGCTAGCAGTTTTATTTACGGTCCTACTAGGTCAGCGCTGGATATCTTCTCCTTGGGTGACGTCATAAGGGCGGGGTCACCAGATGGCATCACCCGATGACCACGCCCAATGCCTATATAAGTCGTTGTGCACCGCGCACACAGCATTACAGCGGGAGAGAGCGTCGTGTCAACATCGGAAGAAGACCGGAGGGAAGAAGATGACGGAGAAGACCAGGCCAATGCTAGCCAAAGAGCGGACAAAAGAGGAGAAGATAGCGGAGGAGCCCGGAAGAAGACACCGGAGAGCGGGAGAAGAACCAGAGAGCGGGAGAAGAGGCCAGAGAGAGCGGAGAAGTCGGAAGAGACCCCCAAGTCGGAAGAGACCCCCGGAGCTGTCTAATAAATTACTTTAAAAACCGGTCTAGTGTGTTTTTTTATTGACACTTTTTTTCTCCCAGGTGAATGGGTAGGGGTACGATGTACCATATACTCATTCACATAGGGTGGGGGGGGGCGGGATCTGGAGGCCCCCTTATTAAAGGGGGCTCCCAGATTCCGGTAAGCCCCCCACCCGCAGACCCCGACAACCAACGGCCATGGTTGTCGGGAAGAGGCCCTTTTCTTCATCAACATGGGGACAAGGTGTTTTGGGGTGGGGGGGTGCGATGCGCCCCCCTGCCCCAAAGCACCCACCCCCCCATGTTGAGGGCATGCGGCCTGGTACGGTTCAGGAGGGGGGGTGCTCGCTTGTCCCCACCCCCTTTACTTACCGGCCGGGCTGCGTGCTCGGATAAGGGTCTGGTATGGATTTTGGGGGAACCCCCAAACCATTTTTTCCATGTAGGGGTAGGCGGTTTTTTATTTAAAATTTGGCGTGGAGTTCCCCCTCAAGATCATCAGAGCACAAGTCGCATGCCAAAGTCGAATCATGCAAGACGGCAATCTGATTTTAATCCGACTTCAATGATAGTCAATGGGCTGAAGTAGGATCAAAGTTGGACCAAAGTAGTACAGGGATCATTTTCAAAGTCGGACCGACTCGTGTTTGACCAGTTAAGACGGCTCCCATAGGGAAATATTAATTTTCACGCATCATGCGACATGAACTCCCAATGTCGGAGCGTTTGTCGCGCCAGTGTAAACCCGGCCTTACTAAAGCTGGAGCATTCAGAATCTAGTGAAGCTGTGCATGGTGGCCGATCAGGTTCTAACTTCAGTTTGTTCAATTAAGCTTTGACAATAAAACCTGGAAGTTGATTGGTTTCTATGCAGAGCTGCACCAGATTTTGCACTCTCCAGTTTAAGTAAATCTCCCCCACAGTCTTTGATTTCAGCAATATGTGTAGTTAGAATTCGATTGGAGTTCAATGTAAAATTCGATTCGAATTTCTGTCCGAATTTCCTAAATTCAGACAAATTTCCTTATGTTATTCGGAGCATTCGCTAAAATTTGTTTATATTGTAATTCGGGTATTCGGATATATATCCGAATCTCCGAATAACAAAAAATGCGTCTGAATATTAATTCGGAACAAAACAAACTGCACATGCCTATTTTTTTAGTCAACACCAACATATTAAACATTATGTAACATAGTGCAGGGTATTTCAACCGTGGTGCTGCAAAGAATTCCCAGCAGTAAAAAAATGGCACAAAGCCCTGTACAGTTTGACCATGAAAGCGTCATCTCTCCTTTTTGCCATAAAAAGTGAAAGCGGTCTTAGCTGCCTGCCCGCCCGCGTCCTACCAACCAATGATATCATCAGTTTCTAAGGACAGGTCGTGCTGCCCGCACAGCTTCCAGTTTTGACAGCAAAAGTACAGATGACAGCATAGAGGAGGAGAGAGCCTGGGGAGGAACGGGATGTGCTCTCCCTCCTCTCTGTACACACACAGAACACAGTAACCCTTTTATGGTCTGACTCAGGGCCGTCTTTAAGGCAGGGCAAAAGGGGCAGCTGCTCTGGGCCCTGTGATTGTTGTGGGGCCCAAAGCAGCTGCCTCATACTTGCCAACTATCCCAGTTTAAATTCCCTCGTCTCTTGGGGTTTTAGTCCTGTGCTGTGTCCCGATATCTCAGAGTGAAGTTCTGATACTAATGCTGCCCAGCTCTGCCCTATTGTTGTGTACAGATGACACACCTGCAGACCCTGTCTTTACATGTAAATGCCGGCATTGATATGTAAAAGAGGCGGCATTCATATGTAAATAGAGGCGGTATTCATATGGTTATCATGCCCCCCTGAGGTCATATCCACCATCACCTATACTCATAGGTGTGCGCAGCCTATTGCATTAGAGTGTGCACCCCAAAGCTCAAACAGGCGTGCGTGTATGTATGTATGTGTAATATATACACACACACACACACACAAACACTCTTATAAAAAAATGTAAAAAACATTTTAAAATGTATTAAAACATGGACGTGTTAGTAGGGCAGAGGTTGGTGTCAGTAGTTTTTTTGTATTCTATTTTTGTATTTTTTTTACAATTTCTTTTAGGAGCCCCATTGGGTGGCTTTGGTGAAACATCAGCAGGGGAAATCTGCACTGCACGGGGTGATTAGGGTGTGCCTGGGCACATCCGGCACACCCCCTGCGCACGCCTATGCCTATAGCGAATGCTGCCCACTGGGGAGATAAAGGGGCATGCTCGAAAAGTCCTGCCTACAACTGTGGTCATTAAAGCCACAACAGTAAACTCTGTCTGTATATGCAGCATAGCATGCTCGTTATACTCACTGTGGAACTTAAGGGGTTAATTCTCTGCATTGTGTAAAAAGGCAGTTTTACCCTGTATGCACAGATCCATAGATAACACAGGCAGGGTAGCCGACCTGCACATGCTCAGTTGTGTCTTTTATGCTGGAGAGAACAGTTTCTTGTTCTCAGAGCCAGCCAGGTCACATGATATTGACAGCACACATGTGGGCGTGTATACAGGCTGTAGTGAAAATCATGTAACCGTGGTATACAGATCATCCAAAAAGATATATATAGTGGCAATATTTTAATGTAAAAAGAAGATTTATAAGCTGTGGGCACAGTGGGGGGGGGGGGGGGTGAACTATTTTCCTAATACTGGGTTTAGTAACACTTTAAGCCTACCATCAGCCTGTTCTGCAAAGGTAAGCAAATTAGTGGGGAGGAGGGTAGTGTGGGGTGTGGAGAGGAAGGCAGAGAAGGAATTACAGTTTGGGGTGCACAGGTGAGCAAGGAGGGGATGTATGGAGGTAAGGAAGGTGGGTGCAAAGATGAGCAGAGGAGGCAGGTAGAGTTAAAGAGGGGGGGGGAGTGGAGAGGATGGGGGAGGTTTGGGGTGCAGAGGTTAGCAGGGGTTTTAGGATGCAAAGGTGTACTGACAGGGTGTATAAAGATGTAGGTCATGTGTAGGGCAGTCCATTCATTTCAATGGGCTGCTCTATGCTCTACAAATGTGGAAGAAAGTCCCAAACCCTTATTCAAAATCACACGGTGCCAAGGCACATGTCAGCAGATGCCTGAGGGTGTCATTACCAAATGAATGGCACTGCTTTGTATCTGCTAAAGGTCAGTACGTTTTGTGGGTTCCCGACACACACAAATGTGAACGCAGGCTAAATGTCTCAATTACATTGGTGGTCAGTGTAAATCTTCTCATTACATTGGGGCTTGGTGTACAATCCTTTCATTCACACTAGTGGCCAGTGTGAATGTCCCCCTTACATTAGTGGTCAGTGTAAATCCCTCCTTCATTGGTGTTCAGTGTAATAAACCCCTATTACATTAGTGGTCAGTGTAATAAACCCCTATTACATTAGTGGTCAGTGTAAACCCCTATTACATTGGTGACCAGTGTTGAAACTTTATATTGGTAGTCACTAAAAAAAAAAAAAATCACCATTGCCATTGATCACACCCTCCCCCCAGCACTGCCACTGATCCCAGGAGACCTAGGATCCCTAGGAGTTTTCTGTCTATCAATGGGTCCCCCTCACCTCCCCAGTCCATGGTGTGCAGGCAGTGATGAGATAATGTGCTCTAACCTCTAGCAACCAATCAGTAAGCAGTAATGATGTGCAGTAACCTCTAGCAACCAATCAGTGAGCAGTATTGATGTACAGTAATCTCTAGCAAAAAAACAGCAAGCAGAAGCCATGTGCTGTAACCTCTACCAACTAATCACTGAGCCGTAATGTGTGCTGTAACCTCTAGCAACCAGTCAGTGAGCGGTAATGATACACTGTAACCTCTGGCAACCAATCGCAATCGCTGCCTGTTCTGATTCAGTAAACAGATTTTGAGTCTAGCTGCTATTTATTGTATATCAACATAATGCATATAGAATAAAATTGTTGAAAGTCCCCTTTGATGTGAAGAGAAATGAAAAAGAAGAGTTGGCAGAAAACGATCTCCTCTGCGGTGGCAAGGGTGCTCACAGACATACATACTTACCACCGCAGAGGAGATCGTTTTCTGTCAACTCTTCTTTTTCATTTCTCTTCACATCAAAGGGGACTTTCAACAATTGTATGCTATATGCATTATGTTGGTCTGCTTTTTGTATCATTAGCGCTGCACTGTTATTTATTCAGTATCTTTTAAAGGGTTTTTTTATATATTTACCTTCAGTGTTTAGCTGCTTGTATTTTTAGTTAGGTTTCATATATTGATTTTGCGCTGACTGAACTCCCACTTCTTATGCTATTTATTGTATGTCTCAGAGTAGGTGGAGAGTGAAACTGCAGCAAGGGCAAAGAGGAGGGGGATTTGGGAGGAAAGGGTGGTGCTAGAAGAGAGGATTTAGGAAGAAGGGGTTTGTGGCTAGCAGGGGGGGATTTGTGCTGGAGGAGGGAGGGGCTGTGTCAGGAAGGGAGGTTTGTGTCAGGGCGGGGGATTTGTGCTAGGAGGGGGATTTTGGAGGGGAGCAATTGTGTTAGATGAGGGTATTTTTGGGGGGGTTTTGCTAGCTGGGGGGATTTGCAATCTATTGACCACTTTCTGTGACTCTGCCTTACAAACTACATTTTAGAGCTTTTTTACACTGGGCGTAGTGCGGTTAAATATGAGAAATCACGTGTTTTCCCGTACCACACAAAAAATGTGTTGCCTTTTTCAGTTGTGCACAGGTGCCATTAATTCTTAATGACACCCCCATACATCCACTAATTGCATGTTTGTTTGTGCCTACTTAAACACATGATACCGTAGTACCATGTATTTTGGTGGGCTCAATTTAAAAATCATGTCAGCACCTTTTTTGTGTCTTTCCCAAGCATCCTAACAAAAAAACAGGACACGAAAAAAAGCGCTAGGCCACATCTCCTTGTGTAAAGGAGCCTTCAGACTGGTGTGCCCTGGGGTTGTGAGCAATTCTAAAGGGTGTCTTCACTACAAAAAGGTTGAAAAACACTGACATAGCGGAAAGATAAAGCTCAAAGCAAACGTATGCTTTATTCCCCTTTAAATTGCCACTCACACAGGGGGAAAAACAAATGTTTCATATAAGGGTAAGGTACACTGTCAAAAGTATTGGGATACCTGCCTTTACATGAGCTTTAATGGCATCCCAGTCTTAGTCCAGTCTTCTGGAAGAATGGTCAAACGTTCCCATAGACACACTCCTAAACCTTGTGGACAGCCTTCCCAGAAGAGTTGAAGCTGTTATAGCTGCAAAAGGGTGGGCCAACTCAATATTGAACCCTTCAAAGACTGGGATGCCATTAAAGCTCATGTGAGTGTAAAGGCAGGCATCCCAATACTTTTGACAATATAGTGTATATTGACAGGAGTAAAAACTAGCACAATATTGAATTTTTCACAGGTTAGCCAAAAATTTGAATGACATTGCAGTTCAAAAAGGTGAGCATTTGAGCTTTGCACAGGGAATGAAAACGTAATGCAGATTATCTGCCCTTATTGTTGCGGGAATTTATTTTGTATTTCTAGGATGATTCTGAATGATCTCAGAAGCGTCCCGAACTGATGTCATAAACACCAAAGCCCATTGACACAATCCCTTACAGTATCCTGGCCTTATGGTACTCACACTGGGTTGTTATTGTCTGGAGAATTTCCAATTCGGACCTCAAGACCCGCCATCCTTCCCAAACAGCAGTCGGACCGGCCAGAGATTACAACAACATTCACTTTGTATTCCTGTTTCAAATCTAACCTCCACCAGGGTGACCTGTCCGAGCCTGTGTGTGAACAGAAGCCATTATACCAGTTTTGATCTATCACACCATCAATGGCCTTTTTGGCGAGACCCTTTAAAGCTGCAGTGGTCCCATATATAGAGCTCTGCGAAGCTTCTCCGCTTCTGGCGATATTGGTGGCTATAGGTAAAAAAAAAAAAAAATAACATTATTATATATATTGTACAAAGTTTTTCCATTTTTTCAAAAGGGCCTTCACCAAGAAGGTAACTGTAAACTGCAATGTTGTCAATATATTGTCCATGACATTCTGTAACGTAAATAATTAATGAATTGCCTGTCTCGTTCTGCAACATTGTTAGCCTCTCACGTAACGCATATGTGTGGCAATGAAGAGAGTGGGTTTTAGCGCCCAAACGCCGCATATATGTGTCTAAAGGTGGCAGAGGTTTCTGTGCTGAGAATATGCTCACTGCGCTCTTCCTGTACAGAGACCGAGCGCCCAAAGACTGCTCTTAGTCTCTACTAATCATCAGGTACTGGCGGGACCAGCTCCAGATCATGTGACCACTGTGACAGCCAATCACACTGTAGGAAGAAAGGCTACCACACCCCAGATGAATAATTGATACAGTATCTCGCAAAAGGGAGTACACCCCTCACATTTTTGTAAATATTTTATTATATCTTTTCATGTGACAACACAAGGAATGAGACTTTGCTACAATGTAAAGTAGTGAGTGTACAGCTTGTGTAACAGTGTAAATTTGCTGCTCCCTCCAAATAACTCAACACACAGCCATTAATGTCTAAACCACTGGCAACAAAAGTGAGTACACCCCTAAGTGAAAATGTCCAAATTAGGCCCAAAGTATCAATCTTCTGTGTGGCCACCATTATTTTTCAGCACTGCCTTAACCCTCTCTCTTGGACATGGAGGTCACCAGAGCTTCACAGGTTGCCACTGGAGTCCTCTTCCACTCCTCCATGACAACATCACGGAGCTGGTGGATGTTAGAGACCATGCGCTCCTCCACCTTCCATTTGAGGATGCCCCACAGATGTTCAATAGGGTTTAGGTCTGGAAACATGCTTGGCGAGTCCATCACCTTTACCCTCAGCTTCTTTAGCAAGGCAGTGGTCATCTTGGAGGTGTGTTTGGGATCGTTATCATATTGGAATACTGCCCTGCAGCCCAGTCTCTGAAGGGAGGGGATCATGCTCTGCTTCAGTATGTCACAGTACATGTTGGCATCCATGTTCATTCCCTCAATGAACTGTAGCTCCCCAGTGCCGGCAGCACTCATGCAGCCCCAGACCATAACACTCCCATCACCATATTTTTGTAGGCAGGACACACTTGTCTTTGTCCTCCTCACCTGGTTGCCGCCACACACGATTGACACCATCTGAACCAAATAAGTTTATCTTGGTCTCACCAGACCACAAGACATGGTTCCAGTAACCCATGTCCTTAGTCTGCTTGTCTTCAGCAAACTGTTTGCGGGCTTTCTTATGCATCATCTTTAGAAGAGGCTTCCTTCTGGGACCACAGACACGGAGACCAATCTGATGCAGTGTGCGGCGTATGGTCTGAGCACTGACAGGCTGACCCCCCACCCCTTCAACCTCTGCAGCAATGCTGGCAGCACTCATACGTCTATTTCCCGAAAACAACCTCTGTATATGACACTGAGCACGTGCAACAGGCGAGGCCTGTTCTGAGTGGAACCTGTCCTGTTAAACTGTTGTATGGTCTTGGCCACCATGCTGCAGCTCAGTTTCAGGGTCTTGGCAATCTTCTTATAGCCTAGGTCATCTTTATGTAGAGCAACAATTCTTTTTTTCAGATCCTCAGAGAGTTCTTTGCCATGAGGTGCCATGTTGAACTTCCAGTGACCAGTATGAGAGCGTGAGAGCGATAACACCAATTGTAAAACACCTGCTTCTCATTCACATCCGAGACCTTGTAACACCAATGAGTCACAAGGCACCGGGGAGGGAAAATGGCTAATTGGGCCCAATTTGGACATTTTCACTTAGGGGTATACTCACTTTTGTTGCCAGCGGTTTAGACATTAATGGCTGTTTGTTGAGTTATTTTGGGGGGACATCAAATTTACACTGTTATGCAAGCTGTCCACTCACTACTTTACATTGTAGCAAAGTGTCATTTCTTCAGTGTTGTCACATGAAAAGATATAATAAAAAATTTACAAAAATGTGAGGTACTGTGTCTAGAGATCTCTACAACTAAGCCCAATTCCGTGAAACCCATTAGAGGGGATGGTTCTAAGGTGGGGACTGTCTTGTAGATGTCTTACCAGTGGCAGCCCGTGCATTGTGGGCACACCTCCACCGTCCTCCCTATTCATGTGCCTGGCCCCTTTCAGGACGCCGGACACATGAAATACTATGGCGGGGATAGGCGGGGGGTGTGTATTTTGAAGCATGCGATTAGAGCCAGAGGCTCTAATAGGCTTCAAAATAGGGTGGGCTCGGGGTGCAGAGCACTGCATCCTGATCCCACCCTGTTGTGTGACATAGCAAATGAATTTTCGCTACTTTCACACTAACGTTCCTCCCTGCCAATCAGCAGGCAGGTCAGTGAGATCTGTCTCCCAATTGGCCAAAGCATTAGGCGATCCTATCGGATGCCTAAAGCTTTGGCGGAAGAGAAGACGAGCGGACACAGGAGCCGCAGCCGCCGCTTCCTGCCGAGGAGGGCACAAGTGGCTGCATTTGACGGGGCACAAGTGGCTGCATTTGACAGGGCACAAGTGGCTGCATTTGATGGGCACAAGTGGCTGCATTTGATAGGGCACAAGTGGCTGCATTTGATGGGCACAACTGGCTGCATTTGAGGGGCACAAGTGGCTGCATTTGACGGGGCACAAGTGGTTGCATTTGACGGGGCACAAGTGGCTGCACTTGACGGGGCACAACTGGCTGCATTTGATGCGCACAAGTGGCTGCAATTGACGGGGCACAAGTGACTGCATTTGATTGGCACAAGTGGCTGAATTTGGTTGGCACAAGTGGCTGCATATGATGGGCACAAGTGGCTTCATTTGATGGGCACAAGTGGCTGCATTTGAGGGGCACAAGTGGCTGCATTTGATGGGCACAAATGGCTGCATATGATGGGCACAAGTGACTGCATTTACTGGGCACAAGTGGCTGCATATACTGGGCACAAGTGGCTGCATTTGACAAGCACAAGTGGCAGCATATGATGGGCACAAGTGGCTGTGTATGATGGGCACAAGTGGCTGCGTATGATGGGCATAATGGCTGCATTTGATGTGCACAATGGCTGTATTTGATGGGCACAGTGAGGCTGCAATTGATGGGGGGGAGGAGCTTTAGTATTTTTCAGTTTGTTTGCGCCCCCCCCCAAAGAAAAATTTTGAGCACCAGCCACCACTGTGTCTTACACAATAAACATGGATACCATCGATTCATCCGGTGTATGGTGGCCCTTTCTTCCTACACTGAGTCTGAATAAATGGGAGAGCGGCAGTTCTGAAGTGAGATGCGGCATTGCTAGTGGAAGTGAGAGATAAAGCAGCATTTAATGTGAATGAAAGGTAGTTAGGTTGTGTTACAGTGGAGGTGGACCAAAGCATGGATGGACGAGGAGCAGGAGAGGTACGGGGAGCAGCCAAGTGAGAGGGGAAACAGTGCAGGGGGGTAGAGTGTAAATTGAAAGTGCCGATGGAGGGGGAGAGCTGGTGGCTTTTATAGGGGGAATCCTAATGAGATTAGGTCTGAATAATGTGTCCAGTTTTCAGGTGGACTGATGACACATGATTCAAAACCTGAACTGTCCGGGTGAATCCCAGACAGGTGGCAACCCTAGTGGGAAGGAGTTAACATAATGACTTATTAGCCATATTTAAGGACTGGTCCATCCATGCCTGCCAGGACATTTTGCCTGGGGATTGGTCAATCTCCCCTAAGTATGAAGATTAGGACCCTCTGGTCTCTACCCACTAAGTTCCAGAATCTTCTACCAGCTTCTAGATCCAGGGGGAGGTACCAGAGACCTGCCTCTGTAGAACCATCCTGCCTGACCTGCAGTAACCCGACCCATTTTCTGAGACTCACACAGCTTACTATGAGCTTAAATTTGCCTGTACTAACACAAGTAGCACACTAGAGGGGGCTACACAAGAAAAGCTCTCCTACGTGTAATTTTGATGCTACTGTCAATATATTCTCCCCAGACAATCAAACTGCTGTCCAGATCAGGCTTTTCAACAAGGGTTCTGTGGAACCCTAGGGCTCCTCCAGAGGTTGCTTAGGGTTTCTTGAGCATTGGGCAAAGCCACTCAAATAAGTTGCTACAATTATATTTTTAGCTTTGTGTAAGGCTGGCCATACATGGTCGAATTTCGAAAGAATTTTCTTTTGAAATTTAAGAAATTTTGTGCGTTTTGGGATCTGATGATGCCACCATTGATTTTCGAAATTCGACCAACCAAGCCTTCAATTTCACCTCATGTTGCTACAGAAAAGAATTTTCGTGGCTGGGAATCTTCTTTTCTTGCACTCATGCGCATTTTGATTACATTTTTTGCACAATTCTCCTATCATTGATTAGAAAATTGTTAGTTTTTCAAAAAATTCCCTACATGCCCGATTACTCAAATTTGATGGCCGCACAAAAATCAGCTGTTGCTGCAGTCCACTAATGGTGCGAAATTCGAATGAAAATTCTTAGATAAGATTTTAGAAAGAAAATTCTTTTGAAATTCAACCCATGTATGGCCTGCCTTAAGCCTCGTACACATGATCGGATTTTCCGCAGACAAAACCTTGGACTTTTGTCCGAAGGCGTGTGCCTCGATTTTGTCTTGCATACAAACGACAAGGAATTGTCGACCAACAAACACGAACGTAGTGACATACTACGTGGTTTTTCAGCTCTTTAGCGCCACCCTTTGGGCTCCTTCTGCTAATTTCGTGTTAGTAGACGTTTTGGTGAGTGTTGATTTGCGCTTTTCAGTTTGCGCTTTTCATTTCGTGCTTCTGGACGGCCGCTCTTCAACCAGCCTGGTTGCGGAATCGGAGGAGAAAACCTGTTATTTATTATTGACCTTGGAGTTATTGCTTTGACCCAAGTCCAGTCCAGGAACAGGAGAAGGAGGATTTCTTGGACCAAAAATTATTTGCTTTATTAATCGTGATCAATTATGTCATATGCCTTTGCTACGGAAGCTCCAGGAGAATAATCCGGATGATTTTCGGAATTATCTCCTGATGACGGACGCCTGCTTTCACCAACTCTTGGCATTGTTGACCCCCTATATTAAGAAGCAGGACACATGCATGGGGCTTTTATTTTATTTTTTGGTTGAATAATGATTTGATTTGTTATATTTTCAATATTTTTGGATGCATTGAATGCACTTTTTGGTTAAGTTCTATTGGCAGACAAATAGACTTCAAATGACAATTTGGGAGTAGGCAGTTACATTTAAAAAAAGCAATGCAAAATTGACAAAGAACACCAACATAGTTGTATCTTTGATCTTAAAAACTAGGGGATAATGGTGTTGTTTTTTACCCTTATATTGTTCTTACCTCCGGGTGGACGGCTGCAGCACCAAGTCAGACCCAATGACCCCAGCAAAACCAAACCCACCAGAGTCTTCATTCTGGAGGAGACATCAGAACACACAGAGAGTCAGTTACAATATGTTACAAGAAAAGGTGAATCTGCATCTATCACTGGTACTGGGAAATATATTTTACTAGTAATAAAATAAATCTTTGGATCAGATCTGTCATTTCATACATGTCTTGTAGATGACACCACTGAAAGTAAAATATATAAAAAAAATCAGAACTTGAATTTCTTTGAGTTTGTGAGAAAGTGACTGTGTTTGTGAAAACATGTGGCTCTATCATTTCCATCAATCATTGTGTATTAAAGGTTATCTGTGAAATTACTCAGAAGAGTCACCATCTTTGCATCAAACAGGTTATTCAAAAAAAAATACATGGCGCTATCATTTCTATCAATCATTGTGTATTTAAGGTTATCTGTGAAATTATTCAGAAGTCACCATCTTTGGGTAAAACAGGTTACTCAAAAAAAAAAAAAAAACACATGGCGCTATCATTTCCATCAATTATTGTGTATTCAAGGTTATCTGTGAAATTACTCAGAAGAGTCACTCTCTTTGGGTCGAACAGGACTAAATAATTACATACTTAGTCAGGTTACTCTAGTTCATCCAGTACTGGGACGGGAACATCTAGAGCCCAGGGCAGCCCCCCTCCCCCCGCCGCCACTAACACATAACATAAAATGCAAAAGGCCAAAATGTATTAAGGGACTTTTCAGGCACCACAACTGGAGACATACACAGCTATTTGTATATACACTTATTGTAAAGTTTATTAGAAAAACATTGAAAAAAAATAGCACAATAAAAAACATGAACCATCACGTGGAATAAAAGATTTTAAGTTTGTCACCCCAAATAGTCTGGCTCGTTCTGATTATTGATAAAAAAAAAAAAACTCGAAGCTGATGTAGCGCCCTGGGGTTTATTCAGGGATGCTCCTCACAAATTTGCTTGCCAGGAGTTATTACCCTGGTCAATTGTTAGAGATCTATTGATTTCTCCCTAAGTTTGGCCTTGTTGTACTTTTCTCTTCTACCACTAGGTGGCCGGGCACTTGGTGGTACTAGATATGAGAAGGACAACTCAAGGTCAGGCATAGGTGTGCGCAGCCTATTGCATTAGGGTGTGGACCCTTAAGCTCAAACAGACATGCATGTGTATTTGCCTACATATATGCCCCCGGCACATTGATCTCCCTGCCGGCACAGTGAAAGAGAAGATCATAGACACTTCTCTTATGGCAGAGCCAGTAAGAGGGAGATCTTTCCCATGTTCCTGCTGCTACACAGAGCGATAACACTAATGCGCATGGGGTGATTAGGGTGTGCCTGGGCACACCCGGCACACCCTGTGTGCACGCCTATGAGATCAGGTTATGGGTATGTGGGGTATCTCAGCCGATGGGCAAGAGTTTTCTCGAATCCCTTGGCCTGCTGAGAGAGCCTATATATTCGGGTGGAGTCAGGTAATCTGTGTTCTGTGCCACCTGGACGGCTGTCTGGGAGGACGTGCGTTGTACGCCCCGGGCTGCTAGGCCAGAGATGGGGGGGGCACATACAACAATAAAAACTGACAGGGTTTCTAATCCATCTCCACTCCATCCAAAACTAACAATTTCGGTGGCTGCAGCCAGTGGCGGCCCTTCCATTAGGGGTGCCTGAGCGCCGACCCCCCTACCCCCGGCCGCCACCCCCTATTCATGCTCTAACCATCTCCGCCACCCCCTATTCATGTGTCCGGCCTCTTTCAGGATGCCGGGCACCTGAATTAGACACCTTTCACACTGGAGGTGTTTTTCAGGCGCTTTAGCGCCAAAAACAGCGCCTGTACAGTGCCTGAAAAATGCCTCATCTGTAATCCCCGTGTGAAACCCCCGAGTGCTTTCACATTGGGGAAGTGCGCTTGCGGGACGTTAAAGAAAGTCCTGCAAGTAGCATCTTTGAGGCGCTTTAGCACACCACTCCTAAAGCACCCCTGCCCATTAAAATCACACATGTAACAATCATCACTTTTTTTTTGCTAGAAAATTACTCAGAACCCCCAAACCTATATTTTTTTAGCAGAGAAAATGGTGGTCATTGCAATTACTTATCTTAGATCATATTTGCGCAGCAATTTTTCAAATGCGATTTTTTTTAAATAAAAAAAAAAATTCATAAATTACAAAAAACCCAAAACAAATAAGGTAAGCCCATTTTTTGGTATAATGTGAAAGATGATGTTACGCTGAGTAAATAGATAACTAACATTTCACGCTTTAAAATTGTGCATGCCCGTGGAATGGTGCCAAACTACGGTACTTAAAAATCTCCATAGGCAACGCTTTAAAACTTTTTACAGGTTACCAGTTTAGAGGTCTTGCACTAGAATTATTGCTCTCACTCTAACGTTTGTGGCAATACCTCAAACATCCCTTGTAATAGGAATAAGGCACGACAGGTCCTTTATATGGAGAGATCTGGGGTCTAAAAGTCCACACATCTCTCCTCTATGCTGAAAAATCTGAGATTAAAAAAAAAAAAAGCAATCTCGGGCTAAAAAAAGTCCGGGTTTACATCTGCTGGCTCTCGAAGGTCATAGATATGGCCGGGGACCATCTAGTCCTGCAGTCACCTCTATGGTAAACGTCCGACGCCGGCTGATTAATTCTTCAGGCTCCCCGATTGCACGGGCGAGGCACCAGAGAGCAGTGAGAGGGGGGCGCTGCGGGCAACATTCAGATTTAACCACTTTAAGGACCGAGCCTCTTTTTGAGATTTGTTGTTTAAGTTAAAAACTGTTTTTTTTGCAAGAAAATTACATAGAACTCCCAAACATTATAACTTTTTTTTCCCTAACACCCCAGAGAATAAAATGGAGGTCATTGCGATACTTTCTGTCACACCGTACAAGCGCACTTTTTTTGGGGAAAAAATACACTTTTTTTAATTAAAAAATAAGACAACAGTAATGTTAGCACAATTTTTTTTATATTGTGAAAGATAATGTTACTCCGAGCAAATTGATACCTAACATGTCACGCTTCAAAATTGCGCCCGCTTGTGGAATGGCGTCAAACTTTTACCCTTAAAAATCTCCATAGGCGACGTTTAAAAAATTCTACAGGTTGCATGTTTTGAGTTACAGAGGAGGTCTAGGGCTAGACTTATTGCTCTCGCTCTACCAATCGCGGCGATACCTCACATGTGTGGTTTGAATACCGTTTTCATATGCGAGCGCTACTCACGTATGCGTTCACTTCTGCACGTGAGCTCGGCGGGACGGGGCGCATGGAACAGGATCCGATCGTCTCCACCGCTGCTGACGGCTCTGGTAAGTGTCGGAGGGCACCGGAGTGCGGTGGGAGGGAGGGGCACCTCTCCCACCGCCGATAAAAGTGATCTTGCGGCGAATCCGGCGCAGAGACCACTATTATTGGAAATTGGACCACCGGCCGAAAAAGAGGATACTGGGGTTATGGCAGCTAGCTGCTGCCATAACAACGATATGCCTCTTCAATGTTAGGACGTAGATCCAGAAGAGGTTAAAGTCCAAGATGTCATATGACCATCCACCTAGAGCAGTGGTTCTCAACTCCAGTCCTCGGGACCCACCAACAGGCCAGATTTTAAGTATTACCCTTGGGAGTTGCAGACTAGAATACTGCAATCACTGAGCAGCAAGTGATATCACCTGTGATGTATTTCAGCTATCTTGCAAACCTGGCCTGTTGGTGGGTCCTGAGGACTGGAGTTGAGAACCACTGACCTAGAGTTAAGTGTACAGAAAAAATATTTTTGCAAAAGTGAGAGCAATAATTCTAGCACCAGACCACCTCCGTAACAATGAACTGATGACCTATAGGGGGCTCTTGAAGCACCGCCCATAGAAAATATAGGGGTACTGAAGTTTTTTGCGATTTCACAGGCATACAGATTTAAGGTTTGCCCATTGGGTATCTACTTACTCGACACAACCTTTGCTTTTATATTTTACCAAAAATGTGGGCAGTTTATCGTGTATGTTTGCCCTAATAATCACTTTAACTGCACTTAAGATTTTGCTTTTCTGGTATAGAACCCCAAACATACTACAGGCCCGCAACCCAAATGCCCCTAGACAATGCTGGAGGTGTAATGAAACTACGGGCTCTCACTTCCACATCTTTTGGGAGTGCTCTTCTATTGGCCCTTTCTGGATTGAAATCCAAGAGCTCTTGCAAAAGCTATTACAGCTACACCGCCATACTGTCAGGGTTGGGCTCAGGCCTTCCTTCTCTGAACTGGCCGCTCAGCTGTTGGCTAATTGCCAGCTCCTATCTCTCCACAGTTACTTAGCTGTTGATGATATCCTGCTCGTCAGTCCTGCCTTCGCCTTGGTCAACATCACAGAAACTATCTCCTGCGATCCTGTTCAATAATTGCTTTCCTGACACCCCCTCTGGCTCCAGATCCTGCTTACTGTTCCACTACATTGATCCCTGACTTCTGGCTTGGCTGACTATCCGTTCTGGTTCCTGAACTTTGGCTAGGTTTTGACTATGTATGTTCTTTTTACTTTTATTAATAAACAAGTGTGATTTAACTGTACTTCTATCTCGGCTGGATTTCATGCTTTCTGACACAAACCTCTAAACCCCATACACTTCCTATTAGGCCTCCCTCTTTCGGGTACCTCTAAAGCATTAGGGAAGCTTACGTCTTACATTCTACTAGCTGCAAAACGAGCTATACCTAGAAACTGGCTGTCCACTCCCACCCCCCACCCACATTTCATCAATTTCTCTCTATAATGACTGATATATGTAGGAAGGAACACCTGGCTGCAATGATCGAAGACTCATTACCCTCTTTTCATAAGATATGGAAAGCTTGGGATGATTCTGAATATTCCCTCGGAAACGATACATCTTGAATGCCAGGTCTCACCTCTACCACATGATATATTTCTGATGACACTTGAATTTCCTGACCCTCCTGGTGCCAACTATTAAATATGTTGTCTTTCAAACCTATTGATGTTCCACTTTCTTTTACTATCTTGTATAGTATAGTAAATTTGTGTAGTTGATCCTAGATGGAAAACTCTATTATCTAACTATGCCATGCTCTTGTTATGTCTCACTCATTTACATATATAATGTTCTTTATCTATATATGTTGAAATGCCTTACCTTTTGTACTGCATTGTAAGATTTCTAAAATTGTTACAAATAAACAATTTAAAAAAAAAAATCACTTTAGTGTGTTTTTTAATGAAATTTTGTATTTCTTAGACCTTTGCTGTAATATTGTGTGAGATGAAAACTTGGAACTACCACTATTTTATTCTCTAGGGTGTCTGCTTTCAGAAAATATATAACGTTTGGGGGTTTTGTGTAATCTCAAGGTCTAAAATGCAGTGGCGGTCCGTGCATTGGGGGTGCACATTGGGGGTGCACGGGCGCCGCCCCCCCCCCCATCCATGCGTCCGGCCCCCTAATCTACATGCAGGATGCCGGATGCATGGATTCCAATGGGGGGTGTGTGTTTTTTTTTAAGCACGTGATTAGAGCCAGAAGTTCTTTTTTATCCAGAGAGCCAGAGGTTGTAATAGGCTTCAAAAAAGGGTGGGCTGGGGGAGCAGAGCACTGCGCCCCGATCCTACCCAGTTGTGTGACAATAGCGAATGAATATTCGCTATTTTCACACTAAATATCCTCCCCACCCACCGTGTTCTGTTTGGCCAAAATGTCAGGAGATCCTATTGGACGCCCAGTGTCTAGGAGGAGGAGGAGGAGGAGGAGAGAGGAGACGCACGTCCAAAACTGCTGGAGATGAGGACACCGGAGCCATGGACCACCCCAACAGGGGGTGGGGGGTAGTGCCGGCGCCAGCTGGCCGCCCGGGGAGTTGTTTGCCCCCCCCCTCCAAAAAAAACCCACCAGCCGCCACTGCTAAAATTATTTTTTAAACATGTGTGCAAAAACGCAAAAACAGAGATGTAGGAGAAATCTCTAAATGGTGACACTTGGTCCAGGAGAAGTTTCCTCTCACTTCCTGTTGTGTCTATCGGACAGAAGTGAAGAGAAATCACTTGAATGGGGTTCAGATAGCAAAGTAAAAAGAAGCTTTAACTATTCCCTATATGTTCTTATTAAATAAAAGAAAAGTTTTGGTATTAGATACACCCTAAACATTTTCTACTGTTATCCCCCCCCCTTTATGTACACCAGCAGTTATTATTGAATATGAAGGTACTTACCTGTACCGAGTCCTGCAGCTTTTGAAGCTTTATCTGTCTCGAATGTGAATTTATACAGCTGTTTGCTTTTCATATTACCTCCCACACCACATTTCCACCACACCGAGGGTGGGGAATCTGGCATAGATTAGAGCTATAAAGTGACCCAATGCAGGATTATCTTGGGGAGAGGTTTGAGGATTATCCATTGTATAACCAGCACTGCAATCAAAATATGGAAACTAACATTAAATATGAGAAGATGGATGATATTGCAGATAGGTTCCTAACTGATCCAAGTGGACAAATGCCCATAGTTCAGAACCCGAATAGGTTTGTAGACCTGAATTATCACCTGCAGTACTGTGCAAAAGTTTTGGGCAGATGTGAAGAGATGCTAAATGCTTTCAGAAATAGAAGTGTTAATATTTTATTGTTATCAATTTACAAAATGCAACGTGAAAGAACAGAAGAAAAATCCAAATCAAACCCATTTCTGGTGTGACTACTCTTTGGCTTCAAACCAACATCAGTTCTTACACTTGCACACTTTGTACACTCGCACAAAGTCAAGGATTTTGTAGGATTAGAATCAGTTGTATGATTAACCAACAATACCAAGCAGGCTCTAATGATCATCAATTTCATATGTATATTGAAACACAGTCATTAACTGAAACCAAAATAGCTGTGTAGGAGGCTTAAAAGTGGGTGAGGAACAGCCAAACTCTGTGTCAGAAACCATGAATTTAGGCCGAGACAGAAGTACAGTTAAATCATACTTGTTTAAAAATAAAATTAAAAAGAACAAAACGTAGTCAAAACATAGCCAGAGTTCAGTAACCGGAACGGATAATCAGACAAGCCAAATGTCAGGGATCAATGTAGTGGAACAGCAAGCAGGATCTGGAACCGGAAGGGATGTCAGCAAAGCAAGTCTTGAACAGGATCGCAGGAGATAATTTCTGTGATGTTGACCAAGGCGAAGGGAGAGCTCCTCTGGACTGGACGGCTTAAGTAGGCAGGACTGACAAGCAGGATATCATCAACAGCTGAGTAACTGTGGAGAGATAAGAGCTGGCAATTAGCCGACAACTGAGCGGCCAGCTCAGGGAAGGAGGGGCTGAGCCCAGCCCTGACACTCTGCTACTAAGGTGAGGTTGTGGAAGACAGTTCAATGTCACTGGTCATACACCATGGCAAGACTGAGCACAGCAACAAGACACAAAGTAGATATACTGCATCAGCAAGGTTTCTCCCAGGTAAAGATTTCAAAGCAGACTGGGGGTTCAAGATGTGCTGTTCAAGCTCTTTAAAAGAAATACAAATTTGAGTGCAATGTTGAGGACTGTAGACACAGTGGTCGGTCAGCCGAGGAAACGTAATGCAGCAGATGAAAGACACATCATGCTTACTTCCCTTCCACATCGAAATGTGTACAGCAGTGCCATCAGCACAGGACTGGGGGAAACCGGTGGGATCCAGGTACGCCCATCTACTGTCCAGAAAAGTGTGGCCAGAAGTGGTCTTCATGGAAGAATTACGGCCAAAAAAACCCATCAACCTCTATTGTAGAAACAAGGCTAAGCGACTCAACTAGCTTGGGTTTTTTCCTGGGCATTCCCCAGGCTTTGTTGTTACCTGTTTTAGCCTTCCAATGCCGCTTACTGCTATAGCCAGCTATAGATGAGGGCGGTGGCAAGTTTTTTGATGATCACGTTGGTGTCTGTATTGGTCCAGCAGCGCACCAACACCTTTGCAGCCATTGTGCTATTTGCTGGGTGTTTGGTGTGCTCCTGTACCTTTAGGAAGTGGTAGGCTCTCCTTCAGTCCACCTGCCCTCATTTATGCATCAGAATGCATGTGCCTCCACTGTGGGGACACTTATAATTTAGTGTTAGGACCACAGATACCAGGGTGCCGTGACGAGGCTCTGTGACTTACGCATGCGTTTGCAAATGCGTGCGGACTAAACCCTTGTTTTTAACGCATACTGTTAGGCAGGTTAATTCGGTTGTCTGCGAGCTGGTTTGTAAGTAGGCTTGGGTTTTTTCCTGGGCATTCCCCAGGCTTTGTTGTTAAGCGACTCAACTTTGCAGCAAAATATAGGAACTGGGGAGCAAAAAAATGTCAGCAGGTGCTCTGGACTGAGTCAAAATGTGAAATATTAGGCTGCAACAGGTGGCAGTTTACTGGGGGAAGGGCTGGAGAGCAATATAATAATGAGTGTCTGCAGGCAACTGTGAAGTATGGTGGAGGTTCCTTGCAAGTCTGGATTTCGTTAGGATCAATGGTGTCCTCAATGCTGAGAAATGCAGGCAGATACTTATCCATCATGCTTGTCTTGCAGTGTAATGTAACAAAAATATAAATTGAAGTCCCACGTCACTGCTAAGAGGTCCAAATACAACTTTATTTGAATAAAGGTGAGGGAGACAACCTATCTGCCTGCCAAACCAGCTGGTGGGATCTGTACTTGTTCTCACACTCAGAGATATAGCATTAAAGATCAGATTCAGTTCTAGTCCATCCAGGGGCGGACTGATAACTCATGGGGCCCCCGGGCAATAGGAGATTATGGGGCCCCCGGGCAATAGGAGATTATGGGGCCCTCAGGCAATCAGAGATTATGGGGCCACACAGTATAAACACACACAGTATACAATCACACAGTATACACATACATGTACACACAGTATACACAGACAGATGTAAAAAAAACACAGATTTATACATACTGTCCCTGGTTTTACTGAGGCTGGCAACCCTGATGGGGCCCTTAGTGGCCCAGGGCCCTCGGGCAGTGCCCGAGTGGCTCAATGGTCAGTCCGCCCCTGAGTCCATCCATTCTAGAGTGCCTTCAAAAAGTATTCATTCCCCTTGAAAATTTTCTACATTTGTTATATTACAATCAACAACGTAAATGTATTTTATTGGGATTTTATGTGATAGACCAACACAAATAATTGTGAAGTGGAAGGAAAATCATAAATGGTTTTCAACATTTGTTACAAATAAATATGTGAAAAGTGTGGGGGGGGGGGCATTTGTATTCATACTTTGTAGAACCCCCTTTCTCTGCAATTACAGCTTCAAGTCTTTTTGGGGATGTCTCTACCCGCTTTGCACATCTAGAGAGGGACATTTTTGCTCATTCTTCTTTACAAAATATCTCAAGCTCTGTCAGATTGGATGGAGAGCGTCTGTGAACAGCAATTTTCAAGTCTTGCCACAGATTCTCAATTGGATTTAGGTCTGGACTTTGACTGGGCCATTCTAACACATGAATATGCTTTGATCTAAACCATTCCATTGTAGCTCTGGCTGTATGTTTAGGGTCGTTGTCCTGCTGGAAGGTGAACCTCCGACCCAGTCTCAAGTCTTTTGCAGACTCTAATGCCCCGTACACGCGGCCGGACTTCCCGACAGAAAAAGTCCGATGGGAGCTTTCAGTCGGATATTCCGACCATGTGTATGCCCCATCTGACTTTTTCTGTCTGCATTTCTGACGGACTCAGATAAATCTTTCCGTCGGTAATGATAGGATTTTCCGATGGAAAATGTTTGATAGGAGCTTGTTGTCGGAAATTCCAAGCGTATGTAGGCTTCAACGGACATTTAGGATCTCAAATTTTCCGACAAAATCTGTTGTTGTAAATTCCGATTGTGTGTACACAATTCCGACGCACAAAGTTCCACGCATGCTCGGAATAAAGCAGAAGAGCCGCACTGGCTATTGAACTTAATTTTTCTCGGCTCGTCATACGTGTTGTACGTCACCACGTTCTTGACGTTCGGAATTTCTGACAAGATTTGTGAAACCGTGTGTATGCAAGACAAGTTTGAGCCAACATATCCTTCAGAAAAAAAACATGGATTTTGTTGTCGGAAAATCCTATTGTGTGTACAGGACATAAAAGGTTTTCTTCTAAGATTGTCCTGTATTTGGCTCCATCCATCTTCCCATCAACTCTGACCAGCTTCCCTGTCCCTGCTGAAGAAAAGCATCCCCCCTCCCCCGACTTAAACCCAATTGAGCATCTCTGGAGAGACCTAAAAATGGCCGTCCACCAACGTTTACCATCCATCCTGACAGAACTGGAGAGGATCTGCAAGGAGGAATGGCAGAGGATCCCCAAATCCAGGTGTGAAAAACTTGAGGCATCTTTCCCAAAAAGACTCATGGCTGTATTAGATCAAAAGGGAGCTTCTACTAAATACTGAGCAAAGGGTCTGAATACTTAGGACCATGTGATATTTCAGTTTTTCTTTTTTAATAAATCTGCAAAAATGTCAACAATTCTGTGTTTTTCTGTCAATGTGGGGCGCTGTGTGTACAATATGGGGTGCTGTGTGTACATTAATGAGGAAAAAAAATGAACTTAAATGATTTTAGCAAATGGCTGCAATATAACAAAGAGTGAAAAATTTAAGGGGGTCTGAATACTTTCCGTCCCCACTGTATGTATATATATATATATATATATACATATATATATACATATACACATACACATACACACGCACACACACATATATATATATATTGTCCTATGCTGTAAGGAGGTGTTTTTGTTAGGAAAACGGAGACTCAACAC
This sequence comes from Lithobates clamitans, assembly GCA_037952925.1. Taxonomy (NCBI): domain Eukaryota; kingdom Metazoa; phylum Chordata; class Amphibia; order Anura; family Ranidae; genus Lithobates; species Lithobates clamitans. The sequence goes on along the minus strand of JBBGZY010000712.1, from coordinate 464,648 downwards.
AAGAAGAACGTTTGTTCTCTAGTGTTTGAGACTACTCCCATTAAAATCAATGCAATTTGGTCCACAACAAAATGACCGCCAGCTAGGAGCAGAAGCTGTTTGCAGAGACATCTGCAGGGACAGAGTCGGTCTTCACAGCTGTTCCCCACACCGATCATTCCCATGAGATCGGGAGGCGCTTGCGGGTGTGCAGGAGCCACCGCAGAAATGCGGGAGTCTCCTGCACCTCACGGGAGACTGGAGATGTCTGAAGTCCTCCCTTGGCTGTGCCGTGTGATCAGAGGTGAGGAGGCGCTAAAGAGAGTGTCCCTCGCTCAGAACTGCCATTGTTTGTCTCGAAGTTCTGAAATCACAGGTTTAGGATGCATGGCTTGCCGGAGCTCCCAGCAGGCTTGAAGCGGGGAACACATTGCGACAATTGGAGCTGTGATGAGGGCCAGCCAGGACAGGCACTCAGGGACAATGTGGAGACAAACCCGAGACAGAAGCTTAGTCAGAGGGACAGCCAGGGTCAGCAACGAGTAGGCAACGATGTACACAAGCATCGGGCAGAGACGTGGTCAGGAGTGAGCCAAGGTCAGGAACCGATGAGCAGAAGCATAAACAGGATCCAAGGGCAGGTCAATAACAAGCCAGGTCAGCAGCGGAAATAATGCAGGATACAAGCAGAACACAGAGGAATAGCTGAAGGTCAGTCAGCAATGAAAGTGAGCATCCCTTAAACAGCCCATCTGGTGCTGACAGGAACTGTGGACACACTCCCGCACACATGCATGCGCCTATGCCCAATTCTATGAGCAATACTATGTGCGTGCGCACATCTGTGTGATCAACGTCTCTCAGCAGTTTCCTGACATCAGCAGACCAAAAACTATTTTCCTGTACTTGATGCAAAAACATGGGGAGATGTGTATGTAATGCAGAGATTTATAGAAAATGCTTTTTTTTTTAAATTTTGTCCAGACATACATTTTAACTTCTATAGAGAAAAAAACACACATATAATGTGAACAAATGGCTGTGTACACACACTACTATTGGTTAAAGAGTAACTCCACTTTCGTGGGGAGAAAAAAATAAATGTTCTGTACACAGAATGTTGACAGACTGTTGTCCTAAAATCTGACCGTTAGTACGCTCCTTTTGACAATTGTTGTCCAACTTTCCGCCAACAAATGTTGGATGACATTCTTGTAAATTTTCGACGGACAATGGTCTGTTGTCAGATTGTCTGATGGTCAGTACAAAAGTCCATCACACAAAAGCTGAAAGTACAAACACGCATGCTCAGAAATCAATGCTCACCAAACACGAAATTAGCTGAAGGGGCCCAAAGGGTGGCGCTCAAGAGCTGAAATTCCTCGTAGTACGTCACTATGTTCGTGTTTGTGGCACGACAATCATGTGCCGTTAGTATGCAAGACAAGATCCTGGCACACTTTGCCAAAAATCAGACGCTCGGTTCTGATCGTGTGTACGAGGCCTTAGCCACTTGCCGAACACCGCACACAGATGTACGTTGGCAGAATTGCGCAAATAAGCATTCCTGTACGTCCCTTTAAATTTGCTGCCACGCTCGTGCGGTGAGGAAAGGCAGAACGAGAAATGCCTTTGTAAACAAGGCATTTCCCTGTTCTGCCTAGCAACATGACAGAGATCCACTGCTCCCTGTCATCGGGAGCAGTGATCGCTGTCATGTCAATGGTAGCCCATCCTCCCACAGTTAGAATCACTCCCCAGGACACATTTAACCCCTTGACCGCCCCCTAGTGTTTAACCCCTTCCCTGCCAGTGTCATTTACACAGTAATCAGTGCATTTTTATAGAACAGATCGCTGTATAAATGCCAATGGTTAAAAAATAGTGTCAAAAGTGTCCGATGTGTCCGCCACAATGTCACAGTCATGATAAAAATCGCAGATCGTCGCCATTACTAATAGAACAATAATAATAATAAAAATGCCATAAATCTATTCCCTATTTTGTAGACATGATAACTTTTGCGCAAACCAATAAATATATATACGCTTATTGCGTTTTTTTTACCAAAAATATATAGAAGAATACATATCGGCCTAAACTGAGAAAGACATTTGTTTTTTTTATATATTTTTTGGGGATATTTATTATAGCAAAAAGTAAAAAATATTGCTTGTTTTTCAAAATTGTCGCTCTTTTTTTGTTGATAGCGCAAAAAATAAAAACCGCAGAGGTAATCAAATACCACCAAAAGTAAGCTCTATTTGTGGGGAAAAAAGGACGTCAATTTTGTTTTTCGTGCAATTGTCAGCTAAAGCGACGCAGTGCCGTGTCCAAAAAAAATGCTCTGGTCAGGAAGGGGGGTAAAATCTTCCGGGGCTGAAGTGGTTAAATATAAGTCAGATTTCAGGTATCCCTTGCAACAAAAATGTCATTTTTGGTGAGACACTCCCAATAGGAACACATCCAAAGGGATGCAGGCCCAGCAGATTTCCTCATCAGAGCTTTGCAGGTGCACAGCTGATTGATAATTATGAAACCCCTCCCATTCGATGCACAGAGGCACAGACAAATACACAGGGATTTCTTCAGAATAAAGGTTGTTATAATCCTTGCAATGTACATAGATCACCCAGGGAGGGAATGTTTTTTTCTCAACAAAAGTAGAGTTACACTTTAAGGATACAACAGGAAATGGCTTTTTTCACTTGTATCCAGTTGTTTCTGTTTTACCGTTTATCTAAGGTGGTCATTGCATAAAAAGTTTTTTGTTTTTTTTTTACATGGAAATAGTTGTTAAATTACAAATTTTACAACATCAGACATTATCTAAACAACATTTCTTTGCGCAGGAATTATATAGTGCATTGTGTGTCATTGTTTGGTTATAAGGATGGCAAAGTACACATAAGAAGTTTGTATTGTACATACTACAGAAATTTGCTGCAACTTTCCAGTGGCACAAATACAATACACAGCCAAATGTTTGTAGGCACACCGCCAATAAGTGTTTCCAGGGAAGAGTACTTTTAAAACTACAGCCTACAAAGACATTTTTTACAATTGTGCTCTTTACTGCCGCTGTGGAGTGACAGCAGGATAGGCAGTAGGGCACAGAGTAGGCTAGCACATCGCATGCCTTTCATGCCCCCCCTCCTCCCCCCCAGTCTGCCACAGTGCTACTAGACATGTGCGATTCGTATCGTTCCGAATAAAAATTCGGACAATTTTTTGTTATTTGTATGTATCCGAATTTCTGAGTTAGAATAGTACCGAATTTAAACGAATCTGAAATAACGGAAAAAAATTCGGACGAAAGTCAAATTCGAATTGTTTTCAAATTCGAAAACTTTTCGAATCGTTTTCCAATGAGAATAAAATAGAATAGAAAATAAAGGCATAGAATAGGAAAAAAAAATTCTATTCTATGCCTTTATTTTCTATTCTATTTCCTATTCTATTTTCTATCCATAAAGACAGCAAATCCATGATTCACCGCTACAAGTCCACAAGGGGGTCTCCAGGGTCAAGATCCTCACCAGGAACCCCAACTGGCTTCTATCCCTCCCCAAAGGGGGTGATCACTCCAGCAGTATTTTCCCAGGGCTCGACCTAGGGCCCTGGAGACAGCCCCTTTTATCTGTGTTGACCTGTAGGGGGCAGTAACATGGGTAAAAACACACAAAATATTGACACTTTGGGCCCAACTTGGACATTTTTCACTTAGGGGTGTACTGACTTTTGTTGCCAGCGGTTTAGACATGAATGGCTGTGTGTTGAGTTATTTTGAGGGGACAGCAAATTTACACTGTTATACAAGCTGTACACTCACTACTTTACATTGTAGCAAATTGTCATTTCTTCAGTGTTGTCACATGAAAAGATAGTAGAGAATATTAACAAAAATGTGAGGGGTGTACTTTTGTGAGATACTGTATATACTCTCAGGGGCGTAACTAGAAATAGCAGGGCCCCATAGCAAAATGTTGTATGGGGGCCCCCCTGCAAACAGTCCCACAGCTGCCCTAGTGTCAATGCAGCGTGAGCTGTGCCACATACAGTGTGACCTGTGCACAATGCAGCGTTACCTGTGCCCCATGCAGCGTGACCTGTGCCCCATGCAGCATGACCTGTGCCCCATGCAGCGGTACCTGTGCCCAATACAGCGGTACCTGTGCCCAATACAGCGTGACCTGTGCCCCATACAGCGTGACCTGTGCCCCATACAACGTGACCTGTGCCCAATACAGCATGATCTGTGCCCCATGCAGCGTGACCTGTGCCCCATGCAACGTGGCCTGTGCCCAATGCAGCATGTGCCCCATGCAGCGTGACCTATGCCCCATACAGCCTGGTCTGCCTGTGCCCCATACAGCCTCACCTATGCAGAGGAAGAGGCAAGCCACCCGGATCAGCAGAGAGCGGGATTGCCCTCTGTATTAGCTTTCATTTGAATTTCCCGTCTTCCCGGGGCTCATCGTCACATAGCCCCACCTCTTGGCCCGACGCCTTTGATGACGTCACATGTCCCGCATTGGATCGGCGTTCTGTCTATCAAAGGTGCCGGGCCAAGAGGTGGAGCTATGTGACGTGAGCCCCGGGAACACTGGAAGTTCTAATGAAAGTTCTTACATCGGGCAATTCAGCTCTCTGCTGATACGGACAGCTCGCCTCTTCCTTTCCTCTCTCTTCCCCTGGCTGGGAGACTGTGCCGGCGGTGCTCTTATCCTCACTGGGCCCCACTCGGCTGTGGACCCCATAGCGCCCGCATGGGTCGCTATGGTGGTAGTTACGCCCCTGTATACTCTGCATTTAGCATAGACTATATATTCAGTGTTTACTCTATATTCATATATATATATGAGTGTGTATATACACACTGCATCCAGTGTAGCCTATATCTACAGTGCATTCCGTGGTGTACTGTTTCTACTACACTTCAGGCAATGTAATAATATATATCACTTCAGGCAGTGTATTAATATATATATACACACACACACACAAAGTCTAATATAAATATATATATATATACTCTGCATTCAGTGTAGCCTATATCTACAGTGCATTCAGTGTTGTACAGTTTCTAATACATTTCAGGTGGGTACACAGTATACAATACAGTGCAGCTGTTGTACAGTTTCTAATACAGTGCAGGCAGTGTATACAGTATATAATACAGTGTAGTGTGGTGTTGCAAAATAAAAAAATACATCATGTCCGGAAGGCCACCAAGGAGAGGCAGATACTCACAGGCCACTAAAAGAGAGCAAGCAGCCTCTGTGTCTACAGTCAACAGTGGTGGTCGTGGACATGGTGCATCCTCTGCAGGTGGCCGTGGGGCAAGCTTGTCCTTTATTTCTGCTGCTGGCCGTGTTATTGAGCCACAACATTTTTATTGTTTCACTTTAACCACTTGCCTACCGAGCACTAACACCCCCTTCCTGCCCAGGCCATTTTTCAGTGCTGTCGCACTTTGAATGGCAATTGCGCAGTCATGCTACACTGTACCCAAACATTTTTTTTATGATTTTCTTTACACAAATAGAGCTTTCTTTTGGTGGTATTTAATCACTGCTGGGTTTTTTATTTTATACTAAAAAAAAAAGACCAAAAATTTTGAAAAAAAATGTTTTTTACTTTTTTTCTGTCAGTAAATTTTGTAACTAAGTAATTTTTCGCCTTCACTGATGTGTGCTGATGAGGTGGCATTGATGGGCACTGATAAGGTGAACTGGTGGGCACTGATGAGGTGGCACTTATGGCCAATGATGAGGTGGCACTGATGAGGAGGCACTAATATGCCACACTTATGGGCACTGATAGGTGGCACTGATAAGCACTGATAGGCGGCACTGATGAGCAACAATAGGCAGCACTGATGGGCACTATTAGGTGGCACTGGTGGGCACTGATAGGTGGCACTGATGAGCACTGATAGGCAGCACTGATGGGCATAAATAGGCAGCACTGGTGAGCACTGATAGACAGCAGTGGCGGGCACTGATAGGCGGCACTGGTGGGCACGGATAGGCGGCATGGATAGGCGGTACATTTGGGCACTGATGGGCTTTGATGGGTGGCACTGATGGGTGACACTGATGGGCAGTGATGGACAGCAGTGATGGGCATTGATGGGCAGCACTGATAGGCGGCACTGATTGCCATCACTGACTGGCGTGGCTAATGGGCACTGAGTGGTGGCACTTGTGGGCAGTGGTGGGTACTGATTGCTGCCACTAGTGGGCACTGTATGCTGACATTGGTGGGCAATGGTGGGCACTCTATTGTGACACTGTATTTTACTATTGTAATCAGGGCACTAATAATCAGTGCCCTGATTACATTCTTACATATCCTCCTGTGAGTAGATACCGCTGATCGGCTCTCCTCTCCCCACACTCTGTCAGTGTGAGGCGAGGAGAGCCGATTACCGGCATCTCTGTGTTTACAGGTGACCGGCTGTGACTGGACTGCCGAGACCCGAGCGATTGATCAGCTTCAACTGCCGACATCACTGGACTCCGGGACAGGGGAGTGTCCATTTATTAAAAGTCAGCAGCTGCAGTATCTGTAGCTGCTGGCTTTTAATATTTTTTTTTAGGTGGACTCCCCGCTTTAATTGTCATTATTTCTTTGTTTATAGCGCAAAACATACAAACCGTAGAGGCGATTAAATACCACCAAAAGAAAGCTTAATTTGTGGGGAAAAAAATTATATATATTATATTTGGGTACAGTGTGGCACGACGGCGCAATTGTCAGTTAAAATAACGCAGTGCCGTATTGCAAAAAAGTGGTCCGGTCATGAAGGGGGGTAAATCTTCTGGAGGTCAAGTGGTTAATACCTTTAAAATACTTTATTGTAATTGTAGCATATCACATCTGTACTCATGAGATGTTATATAAATGTTTCATTGTGCCCACATTTCTTACATATTGACACTTTAATAAATCAAGTTATTATGTTGTTAATCTTGTGAAAGATTTTATTGCCAACGGATGAAGTCAATATTTGCATTTGAGTTCTCTTTGAGGGATCACACCTATTTGATACATATTTGGGAAGTTTTTGTTAAGTGAGAGAGGTTGTCAAGGGCAGATTGATTTGTACTTTCTTTTCCCCGAGGCTAAATGCTTTATGGTGCATGTTCTGTTTCAAATGTCCCTTTATGCATTGACATACCTCCTTAGTCCCAGTCTATCCGGACAGTACGGTCACCTGCTGACTTTGCACCATCCACAGGCAGCTTAACCAGTGAAGGACCAGGCCTTTTTCTGACATTTGTTGTTTACAAATTTAAATTTGTATTTTTTGATAGAAAATTGCTTAAAAAACATATTTTTTTTTTTTTTTTTAGCAGGGACCCTAGAGAATAAAATGGTGCTCTGTATTTTATGTTACACTGTATTTGTGCAGCGGTATTTCAATTTTTTTTTTCAAAAATACACTTTCATTAATTAAAAAAAAAATTAAAATTAGCCCAATTTTTTCTATAATATGAAAGATTATGTTATGCCAAGTAAATAGATACCTAACATGTCATTCTTTAAAATTGCGCACGCTTGTGGAATGGCGAAAAACTGCGGCACTTAAAAATCTCCATAGGCGACGCATAACATTCTATAGGTTACATCTATAGAGTTACAGAGGAGGTCTAGCGCTAGAATTGTTGCTCTTGCTCTAACGATCACCGCGATACCTCACATGTGTGGTTTGAACACCATTTACATATGTGGGCGCGACTTACGTATGCATTTGCTTCTGCGTGCAAGCTTGGAGGGACAGAACGCTTGACATTTTTTTTTTCTTTTTTCTATATATTATTTTTTTATTTTTACAATGTCCCTTTAAATAAAAAAAAAAGATCACTTTTATTCCTATTACAAGGAATGTAAACATCCCTTGTAATAGAAATAAGCATGACAGGTCCTCTTTATTGTGAGATCTGGGGTCAAAAAGACATCAGATCTCTCATTTACACTTAGAAGCAAAAAAAAAAATTCATTTTACATTTACTAATAAAAAAAAATTGGCCTTTTAAGGCCGTTAAGCAGAAGTGACTTCAGGTCACCAAGGCCATAGAGTCGAGTGGGGGCCATCTTGCCCTCTCTCGACTTCCTGCCCATCGCTCCACGGGATCGGATGGTTTCCGCCGCCACCAACGGCTCCGGTAAGCGGGGGAAATGACCGGGAAGTGGCGGGAGGGGGGGCACCTCTTCCGCTGCCCATACAAGTGATCTTGTGGTGAATCCGCTGCCGGGACCACTTTTATGTGAAAGAGGATCGCACACGGTTTTAAAAAAACACCGGGGTTATGGCAGCTAGCTGCTTCCATAACCACAGTATATACTGTCAAAGTAATTCCGTATATATAGCCAGCGGGCGGTCCAGAAGTGGAGTAACTTCACTTTTGTTAAGAAAAAAATTGGGTGATCTCTGTACATTGCAGGGATTTTAACATACTTTGTTGCAGATTCCGACCATTTCCTATTCTGAAGAAATAGCTGTTTGTTTGTCTGTGTCCATGCGTAAAGTTTATGGAAGTGATTTTATAATTATCAATCAGCTGCTGCACTTGCAGGGTTTTATTAAAGTTATGTGGCAGGGTTTGCATCCCTTTAGATGTGATTTTCCTTTGGGACTGTCTCACAAAAATGACATTTTTGTTGCAGAGGATGCCCAAAATCTGACTTGTATGTAAGTGCAGACTTCTGGGAAAATCAGCAAGCCAATCAGGAAATTATATTTCTGGGGGGGGGGGGGGTTCTGTATACTATCTGTGTACAGAACGCCTCCAGGTAGCCATATTGCATTTCACAGGAACTTGAAGAGCCGCAGATTGAAAAGGAAACTTGTGTCGCAATTGTAATTTTTTTAATTGTAATTTTTTTTTTTGTTGCAATTTTTTTCTCACAAAAGTGGACTTAACTTTTACCTCTTCAATACGACTCAGAAGTTAACTAGTCATGGCTCGTCCACACGGGGCACTGGAGCGCCGCCCCCCTAATCTATGCGCCCGGCCCCCTAATCTACATGCAGTTCGCCGGACGCATGGATTCCAAATGGGTTTTTTTTTTCCGAAGAACATGATTAGAACCAAAGGCTCTAATTGGCTTCACCCACTTGTGTGACAATAGCGAATTATTATTCACTATTGTCTTCCTGATTCTCCTCCCGGCCAATCAGGAAGCGGGTCCTGAGACACGATTGGCCGAGAGGAGAAGGGAAAATTTTGGCTGCCAAGGAGGAAGCCGCCGTGGAGGAGGAGACACCATTCTTTCAGAAGCGCATTTGTGAGGTCAGGCACTGATGTTAGATGAGAAGGCTTGGCTCGCAGTCTCCGCTCTAATTCATCCCAAAGGTGTTCTATAGGGTTGAGGTCAGGACTCTGTGCAGGCCAGTCAAGTTTCTCCACTCTCATTAACACTATATTGCCAAAAGTATTGAGCCACCCCTCCAAAATCATTTGGTGGAGGGGGGATTATGGTGTGGGGGGGTTGTTTCTCAGGGGTTGGGTTTGGCCCCTTAGTTCCAGTGAAGGGAACTCTTAAGGCGTCAGCATACCAAGACATTTTGGACAATTTCATGCCCCCAACTTTGTGGGAACAGTTTGGGGATGGCCCCTTCCTGTTCCAACATGACTGCACACCAGTGCACAAAGCAAGGTCCATAAAGAGAACTCGCCGTTTGGGGTGGAAGAATTTGACTGGCCTGCACAGTCCTGACCTCAACTTGATAGAACACCTTGATAGAACACCTTTGGGATGAGAGGAGACTGCGAACCAGGCCTTCTCGTCCACACCAATGCGCTTCTGGAAGAATGGTCAAACATTCCCAGATGGGGATGCTGGGGAGGATGCTGATGGGGACACCTGATGTATAGGGGGGCACCTGCTGTAAAGGGGGAGTCTGATTGGGACATCTGATGTAAAAGGGGCTCTGATGAGGGCACCTTAAGGTAAGTGGTTTTATTTTTTTTTATGTGAAATGTGGATGTGATTGGCCTACTGTGATGGGCACAGTGGGGCTGTATATGATGGGCACAGTGAGGCTGAATATGATGGGCACAGTGAGCCTGCATATGATGGGCACAGTGAGCCTGCATATGATGGGCACAGTGAGCCTGCATATGATAGGCACAGTGAACCTGCATATGATGGGCACAGTGAGCCTGCATATGATGGGCACAGTGAGCCTGCATATGATGGGCACAGTGAACCTGCATATGATGGGCACAGTGAGCCTGAATATGATGGGCACAGTGAGCCTGCATATGATTGGCACAGTGAGCCTGCATATGATGGACACAATGAACCTGCATATGATGGGCACAGTGAGCCTGCATATAATAGGCACAGTGAGCCTGCATATGATGGGCATAGTGAACCTGCATATGATGGGCACAGTGAGCCTGAATATGATGGGCACAGTGAGCCTGCATATGATTGGCACAGTGAGCCTGCATATGATGGACACAATGAACCTGCATATGATGGGCACAGTGAGCCTGCATATAATAGGCACAGTGAGCCTGCATATGATGGGCACAATGAACCTGCATATGATGGGCACAGTGAGCCTGCATATGATGGGCACAATGAACCTGCATATGATGGGCACAATGAACCTGCATATGATGGGCACAGTGAGCCTGCATATGATGGGCACAGTGAGCCTGCATATGATGGGCACAGTGAACCTGCATATGATGGGCACAGTTTTATCTAGCAGTAATGATACATAATCATCTGATAAATGGCTATTTACAGCCCTGCATTACTAACAGTTTAATTTTTCTGTTTGTTGGCGCCCCCCCCCCCAAAAAAAAAATTTTGAGCACCAGCTGTCGCTGCCTCCAAAGACATTACAGAATACCGCATGAAAGTAAACAGTTTGGGCAACAACCCTTTTACTGCAGTTGCCATCTATGGACTGAAGCATTCTATTGAATGATTGTCCACTGCCCTATTGACACCGTCCGCTGCTCTACTGACACCTTCCGCTGCTCTGCTGACTCCAGTAGGGTAGGTTAAGTTTATATTTTTTACAGAAACATTTGTTTTATTATATTTTTCTTTCACAATATTTTATTAGAGAAATAAAATAATTATATACATTGTACAAAAGGGTATGGGTACAATTCAGCAAGGCATACGATTTAAAGTTTTGCATGTAAGCGTTCATGCAATCAGAAACAAAGTACAATCCAAAGGAAAAACAGTTATGCAGCCTACACACACGGGCAGACTTTTCGACTGGACTGGTCCGACCAACTGAATCCGGCGGACAATCCGATCATGTGTGGGCTCCATCCGACCTGCAGCGGACTTTTTCAGTCAAAAATCTGACGGACTTTAGATTTGAAACATGTTTCAAATCTTTCCGACAGACTCGAGTCCGGTCAAAAAGTCCACTCGTCTGTATGCTAGTCCGACGGATGAAAACCGACGCTAGGGCAGCTATTGGCTACTGGCTATCAACTTCCTTATTTTAGTCCGGTCGTATGTCATCACGTACGAGTCTGTCGGACTTTGTTGTGATCGTGTGTAGGCAAGTCCGTTCATTGGGAAAGTACGTTGGAAGTCCGCCGAAAGTCCGTCGGATAGACCGTCAGATAGACCGTCAGACCAGTCCGGTCGAAAAGTGTGTACGCTGCATCAGGTATGCAGGTATCAGGTCCCTCCATCGCAAAATGTTGAGGAGGCAGTTAGAAACTCAAAAAAAAACTCACTCAGCCATGGTTTGGCTTACCGAATGAAATACCAAACCAAAAATAGATCCAAAGCAGCATTTACTGTCAAGTTGCCTAAACCTCAATATGCAGGGGTTCAATGTTAGTTTTATAAAAAAAAGAAGGATCTGTAGACAATTTGTTCCACCTGGCAGTAAATGTGGACACAGAGCCAGATGGGGAAAAACTGGACCAGATAGGAAAGTCCTAAGAAAAGTGGAAAAGGTGATGTACCTGCCCAGGTTGTAGGTAGTGGTGAAGCACTTAGTAGAAAAAGGAAAAGTAAAGAGAGAAAAGCAGAAGAAAAACTGAAGCGGTAAAGAAGGGGTCGGTGTACCATGGGGGGGGGGGGGGGGTTGCCCATGTCTAATGTAGCTTGCTTGTCACTGTGAGTTATGGATCTAAGAAGCGAGAAGGTGGTCTCATAAGTGGAAATTGAGCTAACCAAAGTTGCCAGATTTGTAAAGTTTTGTTGCCTCTTTACCACCTCAAAGGAAAGGACCAGGGTTTACCAAGCTTTTGAAATCATTTGTTTTATATCCATAAGAATGCATGTGACTACAGCTCTCTCCCTTTTCGCTATACCCATAATAGGTTTATGTAACAACGCCTCCCAGGAATCCTTTTCATAGATTGGAATGCAGCACCGTATTGACCATGGCATAAACTCAAATCCATTGACTTTGACTTTTGGACACCTCCACCATACATGTTTCATATGACCTGGGTCTGAGCACCACTGAAAACATGAGGTAAGGTAAGTGGGAAGATATTTTGCAATTTTCACTGGAGTGTAATACCACCTTGACATCACCTTGAATGAGTTCTCCAAAGCCACCACATTTCATGAGGAGCAGATTAGAGCCTTCAACATCTTGTTTCAGTTCAGGACCTGCAGAGCGCCAAGGTCTTGTTCCCATCACATGCAATAAGACTGGGCCTGAGTATTGGAAGAACTGAGTACAGCAAAGATGCAAGGCCTTTCATGGTAGGGTGGGTACGGTATCTGGTATCAAAAGCCGTGAGCATGGACAAATCATGGTTTCTACTGAGAGATTCCAGGAAGCAGCGGATTTAAAGATATCAAATTGTTTTCAGAATCAAGAATGTCATAAGCATCTTTCCATTGTTGGAATTAACATATGCCCCAAGAAGTTAACATGGAGCAAACCATGGTCAAACCCGCGTCCAAAAGACCATCAGAGCCAGTGGTGGCTGGTGAAGTTTTAGGATGGGGGCGCCAGACCCCGCGCTTCCTTTTTGACCCCTCCAACTTGGTGAAAATGGGTGTGGTTTCAGTGAAATAGTGGGCGTGACTCTAAGGTGGTGTGGTTAGCGTCTGAGATGAACGAGGGATAGAGGGAGAGGGAGAGAGGGATGGAGGGACAGCAGGCCTAGATCCTACACAACAATAGAAATATGTGTATTCTAGAAAGTTTAACAATCAGCAGTTAAAGATACTTTGCCCCCTATGAATGGGCCGCCACTGATCAGAGCTTAAAAGCGATTGTATAGGTTTGTTTTGTTTTCTTTTAAATAACAAACATGGTATATTTACCTCCACTGGTCATAGCCTCTCATGTACACCAGGAAGAGAGGCTATGACATAACCCGGGACCCCCACCTTAACAAGGACCCCGCTTTGAGCCATTGTGGAACGATCTGGGAAGTCCAGACTGAAGTGCACCCCTGAGTCTGAGAGGACAGGTGGAAGAGCCTGGTGGAGGAACTGATGGCATAATACAGATAACGAAGGAGGAGGTTTACCCACAGCCACCCACTCTTTGCCTATTACCCCTGCAGGGGTAACTACGTCTGGTGAGTGGGGACCCACTGGGGGGAGCACCAAGAGTCACATTACATGTGGAGCACCGAAGTCACCTGTTTATGCCTTTATTGGCTATTTTTGGGATCACATTTTATTCACTTTTTCTGCATTGGGACTTGCAACTTTTTTTTACTGAACTACATATTTTTATTTATTTTTTATTTTTTTCAGAATTTTTTGTTTTTATCACACATTTTTGAGTGGTTTATATATTTAAGTGTGTATATAATTTGTACTTCATTCACGCTGGTGTGTATATATATATATATATATGTAGGAAGGCCAGTATGGTGGCCTGAATTTATGGGAGGAGCCCGGGGGGTATTTAAGCAGCCCGCTCACCTGTGGTGCTTGTCGGTTTCCTGTGCGCGATATACGTCACTAGGCCGACTATTCGATATACCAGCGTCCGCAAGTTCTTGCCTCGCAGTTCCCGTATTCGATACTCCGTACTCAAAACTTTCGAAGTCCGCGTTTTCGTTTATAGTTTGTACCACGCGTCTGGCTTGGCTGTCGCAGGTAAGGTCCCGTCGGACTTTTCGTTTTCATATCATGTCACTAAACCGTGAGTTCAAATTTCGTTTCACCCGCATCGCATAAACTGCAATGTATATCGCTCGTACTTTCGATATGTTACAATTCGATAGCACAGCGACGCTGACGTCGCATCATTTCTAGCATGTCGGTATTAGTAGACAGCCATAGCCAGTCGCAGCTTGTTAATTATCAAATCAAGTTAGTTCGGTACCAATCATTTCTCATTTCTAAGACATTTCAAAAAACTCATTTCGGACATTTCAAATCATTTCTCATTTCTGAAAAAACATTTCTAAAAAATCATTTCGGACATTTCAAATCATTTCTTATTTCTGAAAACTCATTTCTGACATTTCAAATCATTTCTCATTTCAGTCACCTACCGCGCTCCGATTCGAATCCAATCGCACCAAAGATGCGCCGATTCGTCCCGGTGTGCCCCAGTTATTACGGCCTCATTTCTATACATGCTCCAGAGTTACGTTATTGTCAGTCAATTGTACCTCTGCCATGGTTATCATTTCATTTCCATGTATCACGTTCCGACATGAATTCAGTCGCATGAAAAATGCACCGATTCGTCTCGGCGTGCCCCAGGATTGGCCTCATTTCTATACATGCTCCAGAGTTACGTTTTATCAGTCATTTTGTACCTCTGTCATGGTTATCATTTCATTCCCATGTATCACGTCCCGACATAAATTCAGTCGCATGAAAAATGCACCGATTCGTCTCGGCGTGCCCCAGGATTGGCCTCATTTCTATACATGCTCCAGAGTTACGTTTATCAGTCAATTGTACCTCTGTCATGGTTATCATTTCATTTCCATGTATCACGTTCCGACATGAATTTAGTCGCATAAAAATGCACCGATTCATCTCGGCGTGCCCCAGGATTGGCCTCATTTCTATACATGCTCCAGAGTTACCTTATCAGTCATTTGTACCTCTGTCATGGTTATCATTTCATTCCCACGTGTCACGTTCCGACAGGAATTCAGTCGCATGAAAATGCACCGATTCGTCTCGGCGTGCCCAGGATTGGCCACATTTCTGATACATGCTCCAGAAGTCCGGATCATAGCTGAATCGCAGACACCGGGGATTGACCCATATCTCTGTCACGCAATTTCTACCATTGTACTCTCACAACGCATCACCGTTTCGAAACCAGTCGCATCCGAGGCGCACCGATTCGTCACGGCATGCATCACAGGTTCCGATCACATTTCATACCTACACCAGAGCTCGGTTGGTTGCCAGTCGCTAACACGGCACAACCAATACGAGCCTCGGTCAAAACAATCATTTCTCTCATTCATTCAATACCGCACTCCTATTCGAATCCAGATGCATCAAACAAGCACCGATTCGTCCCAGGAGCACCAGTATTTTTAGTTGCCTCATTTCAATACATGCTCCAGAGCCCGGTCCACGGTCGAACAAATCGTGACACGACCAGGCCGCACCTCTGTCATGCAGTTCATTCATTTCACAATCAAGGCAAACATTTCGAACCATTTCATTGTCACAAATTGCAAGCACCATACAAATCATTGCTTCAAGTTACTTAGCAATCCCTTCACGAATTGTCACCTTTCATCTTCCTCAGGTCAGTCAAAGTTCAGTAGGTCCACCCTGCACCAGGTTGGACGATATCCCCCCAGGTAAAAAAAAAAAAAAAAAAAAAGAGGGAGAACAAGTCGGGTAAGTATGACGCAGCGGATCAAAGAAAAACTTGAAATCCATCTCACCCCCAATAGGTTACAGTCAACCAGGAAATAAAGCTCGAGAGATCCTCACCAGAGCAACCATGTCCCAGGCCGGCAGTGAAGACTTCACGGCCCCTCTATCACCTACTCAGGTCTCAGAAAGCGGCAGCGTGCAATCCCTCAGGGGATGGACTATCCCCAGACTGACGGCAGAGCTCAGACGCAGAGGTGTCCCCTTCCCCGCCACAGCGAGGAAAGGCGAGCTCTTCAAACTCCTCTTCCCCCCACCAGCAGCAGGACCCAGTACCCAACAGGCATCCCTCCAGTCCATATCATCGGCCATCTCGCAGTTACACACAATGGTATCATCTCTATCCACCTCAGTTGCAGACGTCCAAGCCAGGGTGGCACTTCTGGAGGCCCGACCGGCCACGGCTGTCCCCGACCCAACGGCAACTCAGACCTTGACACCTCTTCCTACAGGTACCTCAGGCTCAAGCGTCATTGTCTACCCCTCCCATCTGGTCCCAACCAGTATCAGGAAGGACATTTTGGACGGCAAGGACGTCAACCTGGCCTCTCTCCTTATCTCCGTGCATGATTTAGCAGAAAATAAAGCCTACTCCTGGGGCGACATATCGGTGGTCATTAAAGCCAAAGACCCCAGGCTGAACCGCAAGCTATCAGTCCCCGAGTTTACCCTGGCCTTTGGCATGCTCAGAGATGTCCTGTGCTCAGCCACCCCTAGCAGGCGGGAAGAGCTGGACTTATACCTCCATACTGTGGTAGACTTGGGCCACAAGTATGGAGGTTTCGCCTTCTACGATTATCATCGTTCCTTCTCAGCCAAGGCCGCCGCCAGATTCGCACAATTCCAGATCGTGACAGATTGGAGTCTCATGGACACAGAGCTCTTCTGCCGCCACTTTGCCGGCTTACGCTCACCTCTGTGTGCAATTTGCCAGTCTTCCACCCACACTGCCACCTGGTGCGCCAATACGGCGATCAGACGGCCCTTCGAGTTCCCCTCTACCTCAGGTACAGTACAGGGCCAGTCGATCCCTGAACCAACGCCTCAGGTGGACAAACTCGGACGCCCAGTCCGAACCGTGGGAGGGGCAGCCATCTGTAACAACTTTAACTATGGGTCCTGCAACTTCAGCCAATGCCGTCTACTTCACATCTGCACTTTATGCCAAAGAGCACACCCTAGGAATTTGTGTGAAGTCAAGCAACACAAGAGGGCATGACTAAGCCGAATCAACATCTTATGGCTAGGACTGTATCTCACTTCACACCCCACCCCTTCCCTGGCCACCTACCTTATCCAAGGCTTCACAGTAGGCTTTCACACCGGTCTCATTGCACTGCCCCACAGTACTCACGAATGCGCCAATCTTCGTTCGGCAGCCATCGACGAACAGGCCATAGATCAGCTCTTACAGGCAGAGGTAGATCGAGACTATGTAATAGGCCCTTTCACTTGCCCCCCTTTCAGCACATGGAGAGTCAGCCCTATTGGGCTTGTCAAGGGCAAATTCTCTAATAAATTGCGTTTGGTGTACGACTTGTCTGCGCCTCATTCTTCGCACATACCCAGTCTCAATTCCCTGATCCCCTCCGAAGAGTTTTCCCTAAAATACTCCTCCGTTGACATGGCAATACAAGCGATCATCAAAGCAGGCACAGGTGCCTGGCTCTCCAAAGCCGACATCTTGGATGCTTTCAAGCTCCTGCCCATCCACCCATCCCTTTGGTGCTGGCATGGCATCAAATGGAAGGAAGCGTATTATTTTGCTACGAAACTCACCTTCGGTTTGAAGAGTAGCCCGTGGCTCTTCGACACGTTCGCACAGTCCCTCGTTTGGATACTATTACACAAGGGCCAATGCCATGAAGTCATCCATTACCTGGATGACTTCCTACTGATAGAACCGCCCAACAAGCCCCCAGGAGATCTCGACAAACTGAGAGTAATTTTTGGAAACCTCAACGTTCCTATCGCCGAGCACAAAGTCGATGGTCCAGCAAACATCATCACCTTTCTCGGGGTCAGCTTGGATACCTGCGCAATGCAGGCCAGTCTCCCCCCCGACAAATTAACACGCATTAGGGCAGTCCTTCACGAGTTTACACACACCAAGGGCTGTACCAAAAAACAGTTGCAGTCTCTCCTGGGTATGCTCAACTTCGCTATGCGAATTATCCCACAAGGCCGCACATTCGTATCACGCCTACTTAGATTTCTGTCAGAAACTCAAGACCCTGATCAGATTTTGAAATTAGACTCCGCAGCTATAGCGGACCTATCAATGTGGGAGGAATTCTTGTCCGCCTGGAATGGCATATCTCTATTCATACCTATGGTTTCGATCCATTCACCCCAGGTAGTGACTGACGCTGCAGCCTCCACAGGTTTCGCGGCAATTTTTGGCCATCATTGGTTTTCAGGACCCTGGCCTCAACAGATACTGTTGATACCCGGCTTTTCCCAAACATCTGCCCTCTTTGAGCTTTATCCCATAGTGGCAGCCGCACAACTCTGGGGCCACCACTGGACAGGACAAACCGTAGTCTTCACCACCGACAACCAGGCCACGGCAGACATCATCAACAGAGGCAGGTCCAAGTCCCTAGCAGTCATGTCCTTCCTGCGCAGGTTGGTTCAACTGTCTTTACAACATCAGTTCAACATACACTGTGAATTTATACCCGGCAGATACAACTCAGCAGCTGACGCACTATCACGTTTCAATTATCCCTCCTTTTTCGAACAGGTTCCCGATGCCGACCCAATGTCGGCCCCTATCCCCGTCTGGTCACAACTGACCCTGGATTAGTGCAACATCTACACGGAGCTACGCAACTCATAAATAATTCCCTCTCCCGCAACACACTCAAAGCCTACCAGACAGCTTGGAAGGCTTTCAACAAATTCCTCACGCCCTGCCGCAAAGAACCAACAGATATCAAGCAGGTGCTGGCCTTCACGGCACACTGCCACACGCAGCTGGCCTTATCCTACAACACCATCCGGTTATACCTAGCCGGCATTCAACATTTCATGGCGCTTGAAGACCCGACGAAGTCGTCACTGTTCTCATCTCACGCTATACGAGCCATCCTAAGGGGAATACAGAAACAACAACCAGTCATCAGCACTAAGCGCTTGCCCATTGCGGGGCCCATCTTTAGGGACATGTCAAACATACTGGCTACTTCGCCATTCGGTCTGCTCCCCAGCACGGTCTTACAAGCAGCCATATATTTAGCTTACTATGGGTTCTTGCGGCCTGGCGAATTCACCTCTAACAAACCCACAGACCTAGTACTATGCAGACGACACTTGCTTCGACACCAAGACCACTTTATCCTGCACCTCGAGGTCTCTAAAACCCAGCAAACGGGCTCGGGAGTGAACATCCACCTCTACAGAACCAACAACAGCTGGTGTCCAGTCGCTGTACTCAACCGACTCCTATCTCTCCTGCCTGAGCAACCAGACAGCAGTCCCCTTCTACCATTCCCAGTCAAACCCTTAAACGCCTCTCAGTTTGTGAGCCACATAAGGATACTTCTCCGCAATCTCCACCTTAACCCTAGTCAGTATTCCGGACACTCTTTCCGCATCGGAGCAGCCTCCGCGGCATCCCGCCACGGGGTGCCAGATCACATCATCAAAAGACTAGGCAGGTGGAAATCAGCCTGCTTCGCCCGGTACATCCCCAATCCACAAACAGAGATGGCACAGGCATTCTCCAAATTGGCTCAATAAATAACTGAAAACCAATAAAATTATAACCCTACCTGAATGTTTTTGCCCCCTTATTTTGGCATACCGGCCATTAGACCAAGGCACACTTTCAGGTCTATTTCATATGGTAAGTCCACACTTTCAGGTCTATTTCCGATGGTAAGTCTTATCTTTACTATAAGTGTTATCTATGTCCATATCGGACATAGGGCTCCGACCATAAGTAGGAAGGCCAGTATGGTGGCCTGAATTTATGGGAGGAGCCCGGGGGGTATTTAAGCAGCCCGCTCACCTGTGGTGCTTGTCGGTTTCCTGTGCGCGATACCCACCCTCCCATCCCCATTTCACAGCATTTCTCAACTATTCATTTCATTTATTTCTCTTACAGAATAATCATTTCTTAAACCAGGGTATGCCCCCTTATTTTGGCATACCGGCCATTAGACCAAGGCACACTTTCAGGTCTATTTCATATGGTAAGTCCACACTTTCAGGTCTATTTCCGATGGTAAGTCTTATCTTTACTATAAGTGTTATCTATGTCCATATCGGACATAGGGCTCCGACCATAAATATATATATATATATATATATATATATATATATATATATATATATATTTCATTCACAGTTTTGTGCATACAACGTATTGGGTTCACCACATGATATCTACTCGGTATATCTGGCTGGGTAATTGTGGTAGATACTTGTGTCACATTGGGTTTATGCCTAGGAGTTAGTCTCAGTTTATTCTGAGATATACACCCACTCCCCTATTTAGATTGGGAGGTTATTTGGTTGTTTATTTACTATGTACTTATGTACCTGCCACATACACATTTGGTGTATCACAATTATAATTTTTTCCTTCATACTGTAGTTTACGTACACACACATTCTCCCTATAGGTCTAGCCACTATTTGGCACCCTCTATAGTATATATTTTCTATACTCATTTGTTTATAGGATAGCGCCATTTACCCCACTTCCTATCTATTATCTCTGTAAGTTCCCTTGGGAACCCAGCAGGGGGGGCTGCAACCCACTATTATCCTGAGCGCGGAATTTACCTATATCTAACATCAGGTGTACAGATCTGGGAACTCAGTGCAGTGATGGTGAGAACATGGGCGACCTGAGAACTCATGGGGCCCCAGGGCAATAGGAGCTCATGGGGCCCTTTGTGTCCCCGCCAACACTCAAGCCACAACCACACAAAGCCCACCTACATATTGCACTGCCCACATTATGTGTGTTTGTCACAGAATTTATCTACAGTATATTCAAAATAAATGTTAAATAAGTTAATAAAATAAAGAAAAATAAACTTACATTAAGAAAACTGCAACAATTGTACATTTCCAAAATTAGGTTTTTAACCAGTTGCCGCCTGCCCACCGTGAAATGACGGCGGGGCGGTGCGGCTCTTGTTCTGGGACAGCGTCCAAGAACAGCTGCTCTTGCGCGCCTGCAGGGGCTGGCAGCGCGGCGATCGCGGCCGTGCCGTGTTGCTAGGACACGGCGCGACCCTGATCTCTGTAAAGAGCCGTGCCCGCTGTTCCTTAACCATGTGATCGGCTGTGTCCAATCACAGCCGGTCACTTGTAAACGTGGAGATGCCGGTAATCGGTGCTCCTCGCCTCACATTGACAGAGTGTGTGACGAGGAGAGCCGATCAGCAGCATCTTCTCGCAGGGGGCAACAAAACATGTAATCAGGGTACTTTTTTTTTTTTTTACAAGTTATGTTTTTTTTATTATGTTTTAATTTTTATTTATTTATTTATTTATTTTTGCACAATGCTTCGGGGGCAGTGGACGGTGTCAGTAGTTTTGTTATAATATTAAATTTTTTTACAATTAACTTTTTGATTATTACATTTTTTTAACATCCCTGTTTGGGTGGCTTTGGTAAAATGTCAGGGATCTAAACAGACCCCTGAAGTCTCACTTTTGAGCCAGAGAAAGGGACTGAGCAATTACTTTCCCCAGTTCCTTTCTCTGTAGCCTCAGCTGCAGTTATGATTGAACAAAGTTTTATTGGTACGGGTCATGGAATCTGTTCATTCAGAGAAGGATGATGCCGGTAAATTACATATTTACCGGCCCCTTCCTCAGCTGGCCATCCTGAACAGATCCCCGGTAACAGCGTTGCAGAGGGACGAGGGGGGGGCCAGAGTAGTACACAGGGGGTCCAGAGAGCAGGGGGGGATCTGATGGCTTGTTGGGGTGATCGGCACGACACGAGGGGGGGGCAATTACAAGTCCCGATCTCCCTGTATGGCCTTCCATGATGCAGCTGAAAGCCATGGTAGGGAGGAGAGGTGGTGAAGCGGCATTCAGCTCCTTCAATGAATGCCATACAGGGAAATCGGTTGTAATAAACTAATTCCCCCCCCCACCCCCCGCTGCACAGATCACCCCCAACTGTCAGATTCCCCCTGCTGCAGCTACCAGAAGCCTCTCTTGGGGCCCCCTACTGGCCAGGGCCCTCGGGCAGTAACTGAGTTCCCGAATGGTCAGTCCGCCCGTGTATTAGTGACATCCAGTTTGGAGTTGCATTATTTTTTTGCTTACTTACCTCTGCTGATTATTCTGCAATTGTTTACTTTAGGGATTAATAGATTTTTTTTTTGTTTAGCGCGGTACATGGGTATATTTTTATTTTGGAAAGTTGATTGTAACTTTGAGTACTGCAGCTGACTATAACACATTAACGTTTGGCTTGAGGGTGAGCGAGAAGAATGTTTGTGTATATACAGTGCCTTGAAAAAAGTATTCATACCCCTTGAAATGTATTTTATTGGGATTTTATGTGATAGACCAGTGGTTCTCAGCTCCTGTCCTCAGGACCCACTAACAGGCCAGGTTTGCAAGATAACTGAAATACATCACAGGTGGTATCATTTGCTGCTCAGTGATTGCAGTATTCTCCCCAAGGTAATACTTAAAATCTGGCCTGTTGTTGGGTCCTGAGGACAGGAGTTGAGAACCACTGTGATAGACAAACACAAATGGGCACATAATTGTGAAGAGGATGGAAAATGATAAATGGTTTTCAACATTTTTTTTTTTCAACATTTTTGCCCATTCTTCTTTGCAAAATATCTCAAGCTCTGTCAGATTGGATGGAGAGCGTCTGTGAACAGCAATTTTCAAGTCTTGCTACAGATTCTCAATTGGATTTAGGTCAAGACTTTGACTAGGCCATCCTAACACATGAATATGCTTTGATCTAAACCCTTCCATTGTAGCTCTGGCTGTACGTGCTTTCCCTGTCTAACACCAATAGTAGCTGCTCCAGAGTACCTGCATAGGTAAAGTTCCTTTGGGCTTATGACTTGGGTGTATTCCATAGAGGGATTACATCTCTCAGCGTGTCTTGTCAAGTTCCCGTTCTTTATCCCGCTGATCTTCGTGCCCTTGAGACCCAAACCTCTGCATTTTTACATCTCACAGGACAGGAGGCTGGACCCCGAAAATCTGTGAAAGTGAGGGAGGAAAAACACAACAGAGTTAACCCCTTCTCCTAATCTGGGCAGATACACGAATCTTGCTAACACTGTGGGCAAACTGCCTACAAGCATTGCGGTGGAGAAGGAAGAAGGCAGGGTCATGCTGATCATGGCAATCTGTACATTTTATGGATATTTCCACCACCTTTTGCCAGAGGTTTGGGACAGGTCCAAAAAAATATGCAGGAAGGTTCCCTAACCTTCTCCACAGTGCCAACAGATGATGGGCTGGAATGGAGGGAAAGTATGTAGAACATTGGGGTCTCTGTAAATCCCTGGACCATTTCTGTGTTAATAAGTTAAGTGGAGCTGTTGCAGAGCTTTTTGGCTCGGAAGTCAGTGCTAGGACAGCATGGTGTGTGAGCAGAGGACTGGACCCCCCCCCCTCAACTGGACCGGACCCCCTCACTACCGTGAGCGGCAGCAGGTGTCAAGGGGACCTACTGTGGCGGCAGAGCAGGACATCGCGGTGGTGGAGTGGGAGTATTAGGAAAAGGATCACCCCACAGACATGGACAGAGGAGGTGGGAGGACATCCAGCAGGACCAGGAGGTGGAAGGCTGACAGGGAGAGGCGGCAGGTAAGTGAAGTGAAGACCGGAGGCGAGAGTGAGAGACTGGAGAAGCGACGGGACTGAAGGTTACTGACTGCTAGGGTCAGATTACAAGAGGAGGCTGTGCAGAGTGACAGACACAAACAAAAAAACCTGACTGACAGTGTATGTGTGTACCTGTGTATTGAGAGTATTGCGAGTGCGCGTGGGCTGTCAGTGCACGTGTATTGTCTTGTTGGGAACCTGTGTATTGTTGAGCATTAGTGTCAGAAAGCTAGTTGTTAGTTAATTTGGACAGAGTATAACCCCCAATTCCCATTAAATTAGTGGGTACGATGCCCGGCGGGTGTGTAGATGCGACTCGGTGTACATCTTGGGGCATGTATGCGTTCCTTGATCATCTGATCGAGGGCGAATACTGCTGTGCAAAATGTAAGCACATTGTTTCCCTGGGAGCCCAGATTCTGAATCTAGGGAAGCAACTGTCAGCACTGAGAAGATCCTCCATACTAAAGAAGAGATGGGATCGTACCAGACAGGTGCCGGCAGGGGCCAGCACAGTGGCAGGTGGAGATAAAGAGGGGCAGGCACCAAATCAGTGTAGATGGGTGACAGTCAGGAAGGGTAGAGGGGATGTACTGGAAATGGAGCGAGTACAAAGAAGGGCAACAAAGCTAATAAAGGGTCTGGAGGATCTTAGTTATGAGGAAAGGTTGCGAGCGCTGAACTTATTCTCTCTGGAGAAGAGATGCTTGAGAGGGGATATAATTTCAATATACAAATACCGTACTGGTGACCCCACGATAGGGAGCAAGCTTTTCCGGGAAAGGGAATTTATTAAGACACGCGGCCATTCACTAAAATTAGAAGAAAAATGTTTTAACCTTAAACTGCATAGAGGGTTCTTCACTATTATGCCCCGTACACACGGTCGGGCATTGATCGGACATTCCGACAACAAAATCCATGTATTTTTTCCGACGGATGTTGGCTCAAACTTGTCTTGCATACAGACGGTCACACAAAGTTGTCGGAAAATCCGATCGTTCTGAACGCGGTGACATAAAACACGTACGTCAGGACTATAAACGGGGCAGTAGCCAATAGCTTTCGTCTCTTAATTTATTCTGAGCATGCGTGGCACTCATGTGCGTCGGATTTGTGTACACACGATCGGAATTTCCGACAATGGTTTTTTTTTTTCAGAAAATTTTATAGCCTGCTCTCAAACTTTGTGTGTCGGAAATTCCTATGGAAAATGTGTGATGGAGCCCACACACGGTCGGAATTTCCGACAACAAGGTCCTATCACATATTTTCCGTCGGAAAATCCGACCGTGTGTACAGGACATAAGAGTGGTAAGGATGTGGAATTCTCTTCCACAAGCAGTGGTTTCAGGGGGAGCATTGATAATTTCAAAACTATTAGACCTGAATGACCGCAACATACAGGGATATATAATGTAATACTGACACATAATCACACACATAGGTTGGACTTGATGGACTTGTGTCTTTTTTCAACCTCACCTACCATATAACAATGTAACTTTAAAGGCTGCGAGTCATCCTTAGTAATGAGAGTATGTCTGACTGAACCTTGACTGTCGCACAAGGCTTCAAAGGGTGTGAGCCTGCAGGAACTTCATTCTGGTGGGAGGATAGTGCTAAGAAAGTGACATTTTATCCAGAAACCAAGAGAAGAGTAAAGGGGCTCTTTTGGGAATAGCTACCAATGTTGGCCAGGATGGTGCATTGTGGAAATGTGAGACTATCCTAACTTCTGAAAATTCACTTTAACCAAGGCTGATCACATGTTCAAAATAAGTACGTACCAAGAGCTGCTTTAAATGGATGCATTGCAGTAACACGCGCTTTCTGCAACGCATCATGTGGACATGTGTTGCGTCACACCACAACACACAGTAGCACACTACTGGGTGAGAAAAAAAACAAAGCATGCCTGATTTTTTTATTTCTTTTTTGCCTTGATTTTAATAGGCTGCTCTGATGCAAAAACGGGTTGGTGAGCAACGTGGCCTGCAATAATGCATTGTAATGGACCAAACAGTTGTAAATGGGCCCTTTTTAAGATCCTACGAGGCAAGCCTGATGCTTAAAGTGGATTTCCACCCAAAAGTGGAACTTCTGCTTGTTTGCCCCCCCCCCCCCCCACATTTGGCACCTTTCAGGGGGGGGGGGGAAACTGGGACCCGCGGCCCCCTCCCTTGGAAGTTCGCCCCCCCACCTCCTTCCTCCGCCGCCGGGCCAATCAGAAAGTGCAGTGTGCTTCGCGCATGCGCAATAGGGAACCGTCTGTATTCACCGCCGGTTTCCCTTAGTGGAAATGGCGGCGGAAGCACCAGCCAGCTGACCTGAAGATCGGCTGGGGTGCCGACATCGCGGACTCCCTGGACAGGAAAGTGTCCATATATTAAAAGTCAGCAGCTACAGTATTTGACTTTTAATTTTTTTTTTTTCCCCCAGGCTGGAACACCTCTCTCACTGAGAAGGTCTATGGATTCTGATTGGGGGGGATTTAAGTTTTATGGTGGTCGACAGACAAAAAATAGTACCTGAACTCAAATATTTTAAACAGCAGTGAAAATAATACTCTTCAAATCTTTAAAGTGGCAAACACTTTGAATTCATTTCCATTTGTGGTTCTTGCTGGTATGTTTTTTTTTTGGTTGTCTTTAAACAACCCCAATTGTAAGTATTTCTTGTAGAGGGCTTATGAAGCAGAGTGTGGCAAACCTGTGCCGGATCGCCATCTAGTGGACACATGCAAAAATACATCATGCCTTTTTCGCAACGATTATCATGAACGGACCCAGGTAAATTCTTTAAAGGATAAGTCCACTTTTTGCAACAAAACAATAAATGCACATATATTTGCTGGAAAGCCTCAGTTCTCCAACCATGGGGATGTAGGAGACTATGGTGGCTATTTATACAAGTGTTTCTGACCTTGCATTGTATGTGGGTCATTAAATGTAGGTGAGAGTTCTGTCAGCACTGTGGTGGCACAAGTCCCACCTATTACTAGGCGTACCTTTGGATTTGCACCACTGGTGTGGGGATTGTCAGTCATTGAAGAGAGAAATTAACCACTTCAGCCCCGGAAGGATTTGCCCCCTTAGTGACCATTTTTTTTGCAATTCGGGCACTGCGTCGCTTTAACTGACAATTGCGCGGGCGTGCGGCGTTGCACCCAAACAAAATTGATGTATTTTTTTCCCCACAAATAGAGCTTTCTTTTGGTGGTATTTGATCACCTCTGCGGGTTTTATTTTTTGCGCTATAAACAAAATAAGGACCGACATTTTAAAAAAAAAAAACAATATTTTTTACTAAAATAGATATCCTCAAAAAATATATATATATAAACAAATTTCTTCCTCAGCTTAAGCCAATATGTATTTTTCTACATATTTTTGTTAAAAAAAAATAAATCGCAATAAGCGTATATTGATTGGTTTGTGCAAAAGTTAAAGCGTCTACAAAATAGGGGATAGATTTATGGCATTTTTATTATAAATTTTTTTTTTACTAGTATTGGTGGTGATCAGCGACATTGCAGCGGACAGATCGGACACTTTTGACACTATTTTGGGACCATTGACATTTATACAGCGATCAGAGCTAAAGATAGCCACTGATTACTGTGTAAATGTCACTGGCAGGGAAGGGGTTAAACAGTAGGGGGCGATCAAGGGGTTAAGTGTGTTCCCTCAGTGTGTTCTAACTGTAGGGGAGATGGGCTACCACTGACATGACAGAGATCACAGGGAGCAGTAGATCTCTGTCATGTCACTAGGCAGAACAGGGAAATGCCTTGTTTACATTTCATTTTAAAAATCTGGTCACTTTAGCCTATGTAAACAAGGCAGATCGCTGATCTGACAGGAGGGAAGGCATGTATTCCATTCCTTCCCTTAGTAAAAGCACCTCCCACACTGTAGTAAAACACTGGCTAGGCACACAGTTATCCCTTTGATCGCCCCTGATGTTAACCCCGCCCCCAGGCAGTGCCATTAGCACGGTGACTGCATATTTTTTGCACTGATCACTGTATTAGTGTTACTGGTTCCCAAAAAGTGTCAGTAAGTGGAAGAATCTGCGCTGCAATATCGCAGTCCTGCTGATCGCCATCACTAGTAATAAAAATTTAAAAGTAAATAAAAATCTCCCATAGCTTGTGGACGCTATAACTTTTGCGCAAACCAAT
Source organism: Lithobates clamitans (assembly GCA_037952925.1). NCBI lineage: Eukaryota > Metazoa > Chordata > Amphibia > Anura > Ranidae > Lithobates > Lithobates clamitans. The sequence goes on along the minus strand of JBBGZY010000712.1, from coordinate 436,804 downwards.
CAATATGCGCTTAGAGATTTTTTTTTACCAAAAATATGTAGCTGAATATATATTGGCTTAAATTGATGAAGAAATTTGATTATTTTTTTTTTTTGCGCAATATGTTTTATAGCAGAAAGTAAAAAAAAAAAAAAAAAGCTTTTTTTTTTTTTCAAACTTGTCGGTCTTTTTTTGTTTTATAGCGCAAAAAATATAAACCACAGAGGTGATCAAATACCACCAAAAGGAAGCTCTATTTGTGGTAAAAAAAAAAGGCCATCGATTTTAGTTGGGTACAGCGTTGCACGACCGCGCAATTGTCAGTTAATATCGCAAAAAATAGCCTGGTCATGAAGGGGGTAAAACCTTCCGGGGCTGAAGTGGTTAATATGAGCTTCAAACAGATATTTTTTAAAAGAAAAAACATTTTTTTTTTTCACAATTGCATGATACCTTAACCTCTTCGCACCAAGCGCACGCAAATATGCGGCCTCACGGTGGCGCCGAATGGCAGCATGTTTGCATGCAAAAGCGCCGATAGAGCTGTGCCGAGAGCGTGCACCCTGTGCGCTCCTGGCACAGTTACTGGTTGCCAACAGAAAGCTCCTATTCGCTGCTTGCGATTGGGAGCTTCCGATCATATGACCGCCGTGACAGCCAGTCATGGCGGACACATGACCATAAGGCCCCCCCCCCCAATTACTAGACCCAATTACCTCTTCATACAGTACTGAGCAGATTATGCCGACAGTGGAAATAGATTGCAAGCTCTTGGAACCAAACAGGAATTTTAGCAAAAAAAAAACCACATTAATTTCTTTAAACAATACGCTTTATCCATAGAACTAGATTGACAGCTTGTGTGATTAAAACAGCATGCTTTAGAATGATATTTGTGTTCCAAACAGTTGCACACAATAAGTCCAAGTCATTGCTCTCTGCAAACACATTTTATTTATTTGTTTATTTAACATTTTAAATCAACATTTGATACATTCAGTTATGTTTCAGGTACGACCCCACACCGCCCAACAAAAAGGAAAATTCTGCATTCAACAAGGCTAAATTTGATAACACAGGCAAACAGCTGGAGGGATGTCAGGGTAACACAGGCAAAAGGCTGGAGGAGTCTCAGAGCTGGTACCACAGGCAGGTGCTTGGGGACACCATTCTGTAATTTTGTAATTCAGTATTTTTTTGTAAGGATTTCATGGCTTATAAGTTGGGAGCAACTCACCAAATTAGAAACTGTTGGCCCTTGCAGACCTAAAGTCACGGAAAAATGTAACTTATTTTAAGACTCAAGGACGTTGGGGGGTGTTGCAGGGAATGTAGCAAAGCAGGATGCTCACCCAACCAATCAGTGGCTTGGCCAATGAACACAGATGTTTTTCTCTTGCAGAAGAACCCACCTGACCCCTGCCACATCTGTGTCCCACCACAGGCAGCAGAGAGTCAAGTGCTACTAACTGGTGAGTCTAAATTTGACCACAGATTCTACAGGATGGTTGAATGTGTAAGGATAAACTACATACCCTTAAACATCTGTGCTGGCCAAGACTTCACTAAACACATGCCTTTGAATATATGAAGTATGAACATTGGTGTAGAAGCCTGTTGAGATAAGGAGGAAAGTGGAACAATGAAGACTCCTGGCCTGGTTTGTTAATAGGAAAACATGGGTATTTGGACAACGGTCCCCAATCTATCCATACCCTATCCCAACAAGGTTACGTTTATGAGAACCTCTAGGTCTGTTGCAGCAAGTTCTGTCCTTTCCGGACAAGTGTAACTGAGATTGTGAAAGGAGAATGTGTAAGATGTACGGGGTGCTTACAAGGTTTGACCTTGATTTTTCCCACCATGGTAGCGCAGTTCCTGTTCTCTTTTTGTCCCAATCAGATAAAAGGGTGTCTGGTCCTGCAAGGTCAAGGTCATTCTACAGAAGCTATATAGAAAGGGATGAAGACCATCTGGCCTAAAAGAGTTGGAGAGAGGTCATGGACTTAGCTGTGATATATGAAGCAGACACAGGCATTAAAAAAAACAGACAGTGGTTCAAACCCTTCCACATTCCACCCACAACTGAAAATGAAGATTTGGCTTTAGATACTCTTGTTTAGGGGGTCTATTTATACATTTTTTTATGTGGGACTTACAAATTTAACCCAGGAGTAAATTAGATTCAGTTGTTTAAATGGACATGCGGAAGAGAGGGATTTTCACGGTGCAAATAAATTAAGTATACGGGAAAACTGTATATCTTTTCTCTTTTTTTTAAAAAAAAGAACAATTTTATTGTTTACATTAAAAAGGCACATATATTATAACAGGTAAGTTCATTTAGACAATACAATTAAAACAGTGGTCAAAAAATGGGGAATGACAAGAGAGAATATACACTACAGGTTCATAGATGGTAATTATTGCATACTAGCCCAACATGTTTCGCATTTGTCGCTTTCTCAAGGGGTATGCAACTATATAGTGGGTCATCCAATACTTTTAGTGATTCTACAGAAAATAGGAAAAAGAGGAAAGGTTTTTATATACATACATACATAAATATTTTTCAGTATTGATACAACATTAGATAGCATGAAAAAGTACGTGTTGTCACTCTGAAGTGTCCATAAAGGCTTACCCCCGGAGTTGACCCTAAGGAATCTCGTCAGAACCGGCAAATACAGGCGCAGCCAAGCATGACAGCAAGGGGGCTTAATTGCAACCACAGGGAGCAGTAAGGAGAAGCTGTTGTATAAATAATAGGTGTTCAGTGTCAGAAAGAGATATCATTATACAAGGGGTTAATTGAATTTTAAAGAGAGTCAGAATCAAATGACACTTACGCCTAAGGTTAATTAGAGCTGCACCCAAAAATGCAGTTGGTCAGCGAAAGTGGTAAAGTGATGATTGCCAGGAGTGTTTGAATAATGAATATGTTAAAGCTAAGGAATGAAATAAGAGCAAGGGATATTGTCACTACACAGAAAAAATGAGGCTAGATAATTTAAGTTGAGAAAGTATTTGCAGGCGGATAGTAAGGGTAGTACTGTCATTTGGCATAGTAATGTAACCATGCTCAAAGTATAAAGATTTTTACTCAGTTTGAAAAGAATATATATACAAAGTTAAGACTCGACAAGAGTTCAATAGATATATGAGAAAAGGAAGTATATAGGCATGGATATAGGGCAAGGTATGGTGTAGGACACCAGTCACATTACCTTGCCTGAGTCTTGGCTTACATCCTCCGGCACTGGCAGACATTGCTGTCAGATAGGCCGGTTTAAATACTACTCCCCATCGAGCCAGCGTGTGAGGTTGCCGGCTCGATGCGGACATGATAGCGCCAATGCGCATGCCCCGGGACCAAAACCCCGTCCAGACTTCAAGTCCCATAAAGCACCGCGCCGGTGGAGGGGGCCGACATGCGCAATGACGCGCACGGCGGCTCCTCTTGCACAGGAGCCGCGTCACGGGGCGAAGGGGGCGGGGGAAGGGCTCCGATGGTGTCCAGCGGTGAAGCTGGTTCAAAGGGGATGCACGGCGCAGAATGGGCACATCTCAGGGATGTGCCCTGGGCGTCCGTGTGGATGCGGCAGCCCCACTCTCCGCTGCTGCAGCAAAGACTGGGCTGAGAGCGGTTCGATTGAGATAGGCCAAAGGAGTAGCCGATCGAGTAGGAAGGGACCACAGACCTTCCAATCTCGATCGGTGCTTCAAAGAAACAACACGTTATACATATAAATCAAATTATAATTACATTAAGGCAAGATCACCTAATAGAACATAATTGCACATCAATACATATTAATCAGAACGCAGTTTACAGAATATAATATGAAAAGTAAATATATTTATGATAAAAACAGGTCATTTAATATAAATGACAAAGGGGGAAGGAAGGTAGAGGGGGAGGGGAAGGAAGACTGGGTGGGCAAGGAAATTGGGGTGTCAAATAAAATGACACCAAGGAATGTTGCATGGGCAGCTAACAATCAATGTTTTAATTGTATTGTCTAAATGAACTTACCTGTTATAATATATGTGCCTTTTTAATGTAAACAATAAAATTGTTCTTTTTTTAAAAAAAAGAGAAAAGATATACAGTTTTCCTGTATACTTAATTTATTTGCACCGTGAAAATCCCTCTCTTCCGCATGTCCATTTAAACTATTTTTGTCTAGGGATGTGGTGCCTATTCTGAGGGTGTTTGTCCCATTTTTCGGAACCAAAACTCCAAACAACCTAGATTCAGTTGTGAATCTTGGGTGAAAGTTGTGTGAATTTTGTGTGAAAAGATTTATAAATAAATCCCTAAGTTTAACTCACTTTAGATCAAAATATATAGACTGGTGTTTCTGAAGAGTTTCTTGAGTGAGTCAAGACTCTAAGGTGTGGAAAAGGTCCTCCTCCAGTCAGATGTGTCATATTTTTCTGGGGCCCTAAAGCAGAACTTCACTCTCTCAATCAACACTGACTATTTTTAATCCTATGCCGCTAGCATTAGTAAATAGATAGGAAAGTATATTCAATTAAATAGTTTTAAACATTCTTTTTACATTTATTCAGTTACTTCCTAGTTTCCATGCCTAGGCAAATGATGTCATACATCCCAGGAGTCTTCGGGAGAGCAGGGTGGGCTTTTTCAGCTAAGAACACTGTGACAGACCTAGCCAGGGCAGAGGCTTTTGGAGGGGACTGAATGCTAGCCTCTTGCCGACCGATCATGGGCCCTGGCATTTTGGGGGAACAGTGCTCTTTGTGAGCTGTATGCCATATTACAAATAGTGACTGATTCATACTGTTGGGGCACATACTGTCATCAACTCCAGCCACCTGTCTGTTGTCTTCTATAATGTAAATGAGTCTAGTCTGGCTTGCCACAGCTTCTAAGAGTCTTTTACCCATTGTTGTTTGTTCTAATTAACCTTGCTATTGTATGAAGGAGTTCTGTGTTGATTGATGATAATGTTGATTGTGTCTTCTTAGCTAAAAGACCACCAGTCTGTCCTAAAGGTCATGTCTCTGAGTCACCTAGACTGGGTAAATGAATTAGATAATTAGCTCATGTTAGATCTGTTTCTGGTTACAGTGTATTGTTAGAGTAATATGAGCAGGAGGGGGAAACCTCCTCCTTTACTGTGTATATAAGACTGTATCCTGGTTCTAATAAAAGAGAGTCCATGTTTAGCAGCTAAACAAGTGTCGTCTTGTTTTGTGCTTGTGAGCGGTTGGAATATCTGATATCTAGAGTCAGACTGGGAGGAAGTGGTATATGATGGAAGCACTCAAGCAGAGTGTAGGGACGTTCCGTTACATTGGTGGCAAGCAGCGGGACGCTTCCTGCAGTCTGGGAAATCCAAACTTCCACCTGGATCCAATGTCCGGATAGCAGGAGAGGAGAGGTACAGATACCAGCTGCCATGGAAGAGGAATTCAGAAGGAGGTTGCGAGAGATGCAGATACAGCACAGGGGACCAGTATCAGAGCAGGTCCTGCTGGGATTGTTTGATTCTATCCGCTGCAAACTCTGGAAGGAAGTGGTATATGACGGAAGGACTCAAGCGGAGTGTAGGGACGTTCCGTTACAAACGCCCTCCTGCCTGCATGCCTAAACTAACGGCTGATGGATTCCAGGAAGTAAATGCCCGTACTCAAGATGGCCATGGCCAGAAACACTAGGAGGTGTTTTTCAAACTGATGTCTCAACAAAATAAAGCAATGAAGACATGGATGTATGGCGGTAGTTTGCTTTGAATATTAAAAATGAATTAAATCGTGTTTTTGGTTGAGCAGTGAAGTTCCGCTTTAAGGACATGTTATTTCCTGGATATTAAATTTGATGATCAACTTCAACATTCCTTCTGTCATGTTCCTCTGAGGTTTACCTAAAACGAGCAGCCCTCAGTCACAGGGTCACCATAGACCTCCACCTCGCACAAGTGCAGGAATTCAGTGCGCTCCAGGATCACCACACTGACGTATTGACCCTCCATCCCATCACAGGAGAAAGTTGTCGTAGGATCAGTAATTTGGGTGACCGTACCGCACCTGTGGAAGACAAGCACAATGATACAGAAAATGGCACTTATTCACCTATGAGAGATTTACAAAATGGGTTCATAGTATACATACATCAATCGTTAAGAACTTCTTCAAAGAACAATACATTTGGCCAGAAATACATCTTTTCAGCCACAAGACAGAGAATTGCTAAATCTTGGGGGCAATCTCTATCTTTTGGGTTTGCAATACATGCACTATGATCAATGAGAAGCTTAGGGCTATTTTTAAAGATATTCATAATTCAGTGGCGCCCCCCCCCCCCTCCCCCAAAGCTAGTGATCAAAAAAACAAAAAGTTCCTTTAATTGTGTGCAGGGGCGCCAGACACACAGGTGTCTATGGGAAGCATGACATTTCTGCAATCATATGATTGCAGCTGGGAAGCTTGATTGGCTTCCTTTAGAGTTTCCCTGGGGCGCAGAGCCGTGCCCCCGAACACTCCCACCAGGGGCGTAACTAGAAATAGCACACACAGCTGCCCTAGTGTCAATGCAGCGTGACCTGTGCCACATACAGAGTGACCTGTGCCCAATGCAGCGTGACCTGTGCCCAATACAGCGTGACCTGTCCCCTATACAGCGTGACCTGTGCCCAATACAGCCTGGTCTGCCTGTGCCCCATACAGCCCCACCTATGCAGAGGAAGAGGCAAGCCACCCGGATCAGCAGAGAGCGGGATTGCACGCTGTAATAGCTTTCATTTAAATTTCCCGTCTTCCCGGGGCTCATCGTCACATAGCCCCATCTCTTGGCCCGACGCCTTTGATGACGTCACATGTCCTGCATTGGATCGGTGTTCTGTCTATCAAAGGCACCGGGCCAAAAGGTGGAGCTATGTGACGTGAGCCCCGGGAACACTGGAAGTTCTAATGAAAGCTCTTACATCGGGCAATTTAGCTCTCTGCTGATACGGACAGCTCGCCTCTTTTTTTCCTCTCTCTTCCCCTGGCTGGGAGACTGTGCCGGCGGTGCTCTTATCCTCACTGGGCCCCACTCGGCTGCGGGCCCCATAGCGTCCGCATGGGTCGCTATGGTGGTAGTTACACCCCTGACTCCCACTGTACAAGTATTCTTTGTGTGGGGGTTTATGATTGGCGGAGCCATGGAGGATATAGGGCGGTGCTTTTAGTGGAACCGCTTCACTTCCGGTTTAGCTGGTGAACTTGTCCCAGTCCCATGGCAAGGATTGAGCCTCTCTGCCAGCTAGCAGACGCTCCTGTACACCTCCCAGCCTGCTGCTGCTACTGAGCCCAGAGAATACACAGATTGGACAGTGGAGTGCCCAGGGGTGATCAGGTAGGTGACCATCCATCCACTGCTCTATCCTGATAAGAGGAGACCCCTGGGCTGTGGGGGGGGCTCCGTTCATCCAGAGGGCTGGGGAGACTGTAGCTAGAGGGACTATTTTTCCTATTTCGGCTCATATGCGGATTTACCCTGGCTGCATTTGCCAATAGTGAGATTAAAGTCCCAGCTCTCTCAGTCCCTGTGCTGCTGGTGGAGCAGTGACCCGGCTCACACACTGCCTGCCTCCTTCAGCAAGTAAGGGCGGAGGGAATCAGCAGCAGAAGAAGAAGAAAGGTGGCATGCTCAGGGCAAACACAGGGAGCGATAGGTCAGTGCAGCAGGCAGAGGCAAAGGCAGCAGTCCATGTCCTCCATTAATCTCCCTGTGACTAGCAGTGCACACAGAGGGATCACTGTGAACACACAGAGAAGTCATGGTACAGTAAATCATAGGTGTGTGCAGTCTATTGCATTAGGGTGTGCACCCCTAAGTTCAAACACATGTGTGTGGTATATCTATATATACACAGTGCCTTGAAAAAGTATTCATACCCCTTGAAATTTTCCACATTTTGTCATGTTACAACCAAAAACATAAATGTATTTTATTGGGATTTTTGTGATAGACCAGCACAAAGTGGCACATAATTGTGAACTGGAAGGAAAATGATAAATGATTTTCAATTTTTTTTACAAATAAATATGTGAAAAGTGTGTGTGTGGGGGGGGTACATTTGCATGGCGCCCCCCAGAGTCAATACCTTGTAGAACCCCCTTTCTCTGCAATTACAGCTGCAAGTCTTTTTGGGGATGTCTCTACCAGCTTTGCACATCTAGAGAGGGACATTTTTGCCCATTTATTTTGCAAAATATCTCAAGCTCTGTCAGATTGGATGGAGAGCGTCTGTGAACAGCAATTTTCAAGTCTTGTCACAGATTTTCAATTGGATTTAGGTCTGGACTGTGACTGGGCCATTCTAACACATGAATATAATTTGATCTAAACCATTCCATTGTAGCTCTGGCTGTATGTTTCGGGTCGTTGTCCTGCTAGAAGGTGAACCTCCGCCCCAGTCTCAAGTCTTCTGCAGACTCTAAGGCTCCATTCACACTAGCGCGATTTTTGATGCATTTTGCATTTTGCAGAAATGCATGGGAATTTTTTAACATGGGATCCTATGGAACATGTTCACATCAATGCCTTTTTGTACCTCTGCGTTTTTGGAAAGGGTCAGGGACTTTTTTTCATGCAAAATGCAGCGTTTTGCATGTAATAGAATTCAATGGGCATGCAAGAAAAACGCAAGTCCATAATTTTAGATGCGTTTTTGATGCGTTTTGTATTTTGCTTTGTGATCAAACACCTGCCCTTTAAAAATAAACTACCCAGGATGCCTTGAGAACCAGCAAATCCCAGTTTGGACTATAGCAAACATGGTGAGAACTGAACATCTTATCAGCCTGGTGAGGCCAAGAACATATCTGTATACTCCTTCTGATCCCCAACACAAGGATTGTAGAAAACGGGACCAGGGGTGGCTTGAAATTGCCAAGGAGCTGTATCCACAATGGGAGCTTTTCTCCAAGAAGCAAGCAGACCTCAAATGTAAGTAATATAGAAAAAGTTTACACACACTTGTTAAACTTTGAGTTTTCAGTGATGTAGAAAAATTAGACAAAAATAAATCATTGCTATAACTTTTTAAACCTTAATGTGACCTATAAACTGTACAAACTCAACAGAAAACTTACTAAAATCTTTTATTGGGTAGTCAATATAAGAAACTCAAATAATGTTGTTTTATAAGTGTGCACATCCTCTTCTAACTGGGGATGCAGCTGTGTTCAGAATTAAGCTATCACATTCAAAATCATGTTAAGGAGTCAGTCCACACCTGCCATCATGTGCCTCTGACTAACCCCAAAGAAACTTCTGCATTAATTAAAGATGGAACAAGTTCATCAATTATATATGTTTGTTTCATTTTTAAACATCACATAAACCTGACATTTTACCAGGGGTCTGTAGACTATTAGATCCACTGTAATTATGTATGTGTTCATGTGCATGATCCAAACATTTTTGACAGTTTAGGTTTTTTCAATTATTTAGTTACCTAAATACATGTATTTAAATTAGCTACATTTTTAGGATGGAGTTAGTGGAGTTCTGCTTTAGATTTTGGCAAATTTCCCTAAAATTGTGCCAATATCCCTAAAATTGGCTTAAATTCCCCTCAAATTGGCTTAAATTTCCATAAAATTGGGTCAAATTTCCATAAAATTGGGTCAAATTTCCATAAAATTGGCTTAAATTTCCCTCAAATTGGGTTAAATTTCCATAAAATTGGGTCAAATTTCCCTTAAATTGGCTTAAATTTCCATAAAATTGGGTCAAATTTCCATAAAATTGGGTCAAATTTCCATAAAATTGGGTTAAATTTCCATAAAATTGGGTCAAATTTCCATAAAACTGGCTTAAATTTCCCTCAAATTGGGTTAAATTTCCATAAAATTGGGTCAAATTTCTCTCGAATTGGCTTAAATTTCCATAAAATTGGCTTAAATTTCCCTCAAATTGGGTTAAATTTCCATAAAATTGGGTCAAATTTCCCTCAAATTGGCTTAAATTTCCATAAAAATTGGCTTAAATTTCCCTCAAATTGGGTTAAATTTCCATAAAATTGGCTTAAATTTCCATAAAATTGGGTCAAATTTCCCTCAAATTGGCTTAAATTTCCATAAAATTGGCTTAAATTTCCCTCAAATTGGGTTAAATTTCCATAAAATTGGCTTAAATTCCCTCAAATTGGGTTAAATTTCCATAAAATTTGGTCAAATTTCCCTCAAATTGGCTTAAATTTCCATAAAATTAGCTTAAATTTCACTCAAATTGGGTCAAATTTCCATAAAATTGGCTTAAATTTCCATAAATTGGGTTAAATTTCCATAGAAAATTGGCTTAAATTTCCCTCAAATTGGGTTAAATTTCCATAAAATTGGGTCAAATTCCCCTCAAATTGGCTTAAATTTCCATAAAATTGGCTTAAATTTCCCTCAAATTGGGCCAATTCTTCCAAATTTGTTTGGAATTATTCTGAATTTTTTTGTCTTATTCTCAATTTCATTAAACTCTGCCTAATTTCTAAAAAATTAAAATAGAAAAGAATAGTTAGCTACATTTTTAGGATGGAGTTAGTGGAGTTCTGCTTTAGATTTTGGCAAATTTCCCTAAAATTGTGCCAATATCCCTAAAATTGGCTTAAATTTCCCACAAATTGGCTTAAATTTCCATAAAATTGGGTCAAATTTCCATAAAATTGGGTCAAATTTCCATAAAATTGGCTTAAATTTCCCTCAAATTGGGTTAAATTTCCATAAAATTGGGTCAAATTTCCCTCAAATTGGCTTAAATTTCCATAAAATTGGGTCAAATTTCCATAAAATTGGCTTAAATTTCCCTCAAATTGGGTTAAATTTCCATAAAATTGGGTCAAATTCCCTCAAATTGGCTTAAATTTCCATAAAATTGGCTTAAATTTCCCTCAAATTGGGCCAATTCTTCCAAATTTGTTTGGAATTATTCTGAATTTTTTTGTCTTATTCTCAATTTCATTAAACTCTGCCTAATTTCTAAAAAATTAAAATAGAAAAGAATAGTTAGCTACATTTTTAGGATGGAGTTAGTGGAGTTCTGCTTTAGATTTTGGCAAATTTCCCTAAAATTGTGCCAATATCCCTAAAATTGGCTTAAATTTCCCTCAAATTGGCTTAAATTTCCATAAAATTGGGTCAAATAACTCTGCCTAATTTCTAAAAATTAAAATAGAAAAGAATAGCAAATAAATTAACTGAGAATGTAATAAAATATAAAGACTATAACCGTTATTATCTTTCTATTTTTTTTATCTGCGTTTATTCGCGTTTTACCGTGTTTGCGTCTAGAAGCGTCTGTAGAGCACAGAATGGAATTTAGCAACTCAACTTTGGGGACCCGAGATATTGGTCCACAAAGTCGAGTTGCAAAATGTCCAAGCACTTCTGCAGCAGAGAATGACATTTTCCGACCTGACTTTGGGGCCCCATATCTCAGGGTCACTTGGGGCTAGGAACCCCAAATTTGGATATGTTGTAGTGTTAGTTCCACTGTGTTAGAAAACCAAATTTGTGGTTCCTAGAACCAAGTGGCCCCGAGATATAGGGCCTCAAAATTGGGTCGTAAAATGTCATTCTCTGCTGCAGTTTAGCATCATATTTCTGTGTTTTCTGGTCTAAAAATAGGGTTCTTTCAAGGCCTCATGCACACAGGATGTTAAAATAACGTTATGAAAACGCCAGTAGCTTAGCATGTTTTTTTTTTTAATTTTTTGCAACGTTTTAGCAATAGCGTTTCCGAGCGTTTTTTTAGCGTTTTACCGTTATTGTCAGTTTTGAGCGTTTTCAAACGTTATTTAACATCTAAGCGTTTGTGAGCGTTTGTGAGCGTTTTAAGCGCTTCAGAGCGTTTGTGCGCGTTTTAAGCGTTTATGAGCGTTTTAAGCGTTTCAGAGCGTTTTAAGCGTTTCGGAGCGTTTGTGAGCGTTATTGGGCGTTTTAAGCGTTTTAAGCGTTTCAGAGCGTTTGTGAGCGTTTTAAGCGTTTCAGAACGTTTCAGAGCTTTTTTGCCGTTTTTTGTCCGTTTTAAGCGTTTGTGAGCGTTTTTGTATGTTTTAACGTTTATGGTCCGTGTTTTAAGCGTTTCAGAGCGTTTGTGAGCGTTATTGGGCGTTTTAAGCGTTTCAGAGCGTTTGTGAGCGTTTGTGAGCGTTTTAAGCGTTTCAGAGTGTTTGTGAGCGTTTGTGGGCGTTTTAAGCGTTTCAGAGCGTTTGTGAGCGTTTGTGAGCGTTTTAAGCGTTTGTGAGCGTTTTAATCGTTTCAGAGCGTTTGTGAGCGTTATTGGGCGTTTTAAGCGTTTCAGAGCGTTTGTGAGCGTTTTAAGCGTTTCAGAGCTTTTTTGCCGTTTTTTGTCCGTTTTGAGCGTTTGTGAGCGTTTTTGTATGTTTTAACGTTTATGGTCCGGGTTTTTTTTACAGCTTAAAAACGCCTATGCCATTTGCAGCTCAAAAATGCCTAGGTAGGCATAAAGCCATAGACTAACATAGACAGGCGTTTTAAAGCTGGCCAAAAGGCAAAAAAAAAAATGTGTACATGGACACATAGAATAACATTGAATTAGTTCAGGGCCAGTTGGAAAAACTGTCCAACTGCCTCTGAATGCACGTTTAACAGCGCCTCATGGGCATGAGGCCTAATGTTCATTTAATAAAATTATTACACAAAAAAATAGACAAATTAGGCTATTTGTTTTTAATAGTATCTTAATGTCAGATACACATTTTTAAATGCATAAAAACGTACAGCATAGGTTGAAAAATTTGACAAACATAGGCTTCAAAAAACACACATTCACAATGTTTAGAAGATCTGTTAAATTTGGTCTATCTAGGCTATTGCATCTAGCTGCCATGGCAGCTGACCTTCTGGAGACATGAAATATGAACAGAAAGTTTCACGTAAAGCAGCACCACTCCTGCTGCCCCGAGTGGATCTCATTTCAGCTCTTGTCATGGCCTGATTGGCAAGGGTGTCCTCAAATGCTCTCGAATAAAATTATGGAGAGCACAAATAGCTTTCACTGCCTGTATAGCATGTTGCATCTTTAGATATATTGGTGTGTGCAACAAACGCCATTTGTTGGCCAGTATGCCAAAAGCACATTCAACAACTCTCCTGGCCCGAGTGAGTCTGTAATTGAACACTCTTTTTTCTTGGCTCAAAGAGTGGCTTGAATAGGGTCTGAGAAGGTGTTCCCCTAGCGCAAAAGCTTCATCAGCCACAAACACATACGGCATTGCAGGCACAATCGTTCCAGGGAGTGGTGTATTGGCTGGTAGTCCCAGCCTATTTTCTTGCAGAAGATGCCCTAAGGTTGAGTGGGTAAATATACTAGAGTCTGAGCTTCTGCCATAGGACCCTATATCAACATATATAAAACGGTAATTGGCATCTGCCTGTCAGAGAACTCAAGCTCTGTCAGATTGGATGGAGAGCGTCTGTGAACAGCAATTTTCAAGTCTTGTCACAGATTTTCAATTGGATTTAGGTCTGGACTGTGACTGGGCCATTCTAACACATGAATATAATTTGATCTAAACCATTCCATTGTAGCTCTGGCTGTATGTTTCGGGTCGTTGTCCTGCTAGAAGGTGAACCTCCGCCCCAGTCTCAAGTCTTCTGCAGACTCTAAGGCTCCATTCACACTAGCGCGATTTTTGATGCATTTTGCATTTTGCAGAAATGCATGGGAATTTTTTAACATGGGATCCTATGGAACATGTTCACATCAATGCCTTTTTGTACCTCTGCGTTTTTGGAAAGGGTCAGGGACTTTTTTTCATGCAAAATGCAGCGTTTTGCATGTAATAGAATTCAATGGGCATGCAAGAAAAACGCAAGTCCATAATTTTAGATGCGTTTTTGATGCGTTTTGTATTTTGCTTTGTGATCAAACACCTGCCCTTTAAAAATAAACTACCCAGGATGCCTTGAGAACCAGCAAATCCCAGTTTGGACTATAGCAAACATGGTGAGAACTGAACATCTTATCAGCCTGGTGAGGCCAAGAACATATCTGTATACTCCTTCTGATCCCCAACACAAGGATTGTAGAAAACGGGACCAGGGGTGGCTTGAAATTGCCAAGGAGCTGTATCCACAATGGGAGCTTTTCTCCAAGAAGCAAGCAGACCTCAAATGTAAGTAATATAGAAAAAGTTTACACACACTTGTTAAACTTTGAGTTTTCAGTGATGTAGAAAAATTAGACAAAAATAAATCATTGCTATAACTTTTTAAACCTTAATGTGACCTATAAACTGTACAAACTCAACAGAAAACTTACTAAAATCTTTTATTGGGTAGTCAATATAAGAAACTCAAATAATGTTGTTTTATAAGTGTGCACATCCTCTTCTAACTGGGGATGCAGCTGTGTTCAGAATTAAGCTATCACATTCAAAATCATGTTAAGGAGTCAGTCCACACCTGCCATCATGTGCCTCTGACTAACCCCAAAGAAACTTCTGCATTAATTAAAGATGGAACAAGTTCATCAATTATATATGTTTGTTTCATTTTTAAACATCACATAAACCTGACATTTTACCAGGGGTCTGTAGACTATTAGATCCACTGTAATTATGTATGTGTTCATGTGCATGATCCAAACATTTTTGACAGTTTAGGTTTTTTCAATTATTTAGTTACCTAAATACATGTATTTAAATTAGCTACATTTTTAGGATGGAGTTAGTGGAGTTCTGCTTTAGATTTTGGCAAATTTCCCTAAAATTGTGCCAATATCCCTAAAATTGGCTTAAATTCCCCTCAAATTGGCTTAAATTTCCATAAAATTGGGTCAAATTTCCATAAAATTGGGTCAAATTTCCATAAAATTGGCTTAAATTTCCCTCAAATTGGGTTAAATTTCCATAAAATTGGGTCAAATTTCCCTTAAATTGGCTTAAATTTCCATAAAATTGGGTCAAATTTCCATAAAATTGGGTCAAATTTCCATAAAATTGGGTTAAATTTCCATAAAATTGGGTCAAATTTCCATAAAACTGGCTTAAATTTCCCTCAAATTGGGTTAAATTTCCATAAAATTGGGTCAAATTTCTCTCGAATTGGCTTAAATTTCCATAAAATTGGCTTAAATTTCCCTCAAATTGGGTTAAATTTCCATAAAATTGGGTCAAATTTCCCTCAAATTGGCTTAAATTTCCATAAAATTGGCTTAAATTTCCCTCAAATTGGGTTAAATTTCCATAAAATTGGCTTAAATTTCCATAAAATTGGGTCAAATTTCCCTCAAATTGGCTTAAATTTCCATAAAATTGGCTTAAATTTCCCTCAAATTGGGTTAAATTTCCATAAAATTGGCTTAAATTTCCCTCAAATTGGGTTAAATTTCCATAAAATTTGGTCAAATTTCCCTCAAATTGGCTTAAATTTCCATAAAATTAGCTTAAATTTCACTCAAATTGGGTCAAATTTCCATAAAATTGGCTTAAATTTCCATAAAATTGGGTTAAATTTCCATAGAAAATTGGCTTAAATTTCCCTCAAATTGGGTTAAATTTCCATAAAATTGGGTCAAATTCCCCTCAAATTGGCTTAAATTTCCATAAAATTGGCTTAAATTTCCCTCAAATTGGGCCAATTCTTCCAAATTTGTTTGGAATTATTCTGAATTTTTTTGTCTTATTCTCAATTTCATTAAACTCTGCCTAATTTCTAAAAAATTAAAATAGAAAAGAATAGTTAGCTACATTTTTAGGATGGAGTTAGTGGAGTTCTGCTTTAGATTTTGGCAAATTTCCCTAAAATTGTGCCAATATCCCTAAAATTGGCTTAAATTTCCCACAAATTGGCTTAAATTTCCATAAAATTGGGTCAAATTTCCATAAAATTGGGTCAAATTTCCATAAAATTGGCTTAAATTTCCCTCAAATTGGGTTAAATTTCCATAAAATTGGGTCAAATTTCCCTCAAATTGGCTTAAATTTCCATAAAATTGGGTCAAATTTCCATAAAATTGGCTTAAATTTCCCTCAAATTGGGTTAAATTTCCATAAAATTGGGTCAAATTCCCCTCAAATTGGCTTAAATTTCCATAAAATTGGCTTAAATTTCCCTCAAATTGGGCCAATTCTTCCAAATTTGTTTGGAATTATTCTGAATTTTTTTGTCTTATTCTCAATTTCATTAAACTCTGCCTAATTTCTAAAAAATTAAAATAGAAAAGAATAGTTAGCTACATTTTTAGGATGGAGTTAGTGGAGTTCTGCTTTAGATTTTGGCAAATTTCCCTAAAATTGTGCCAATATCCCTAAAATTGGCTTAAATTTCCCTCAAATTGGCTTAAATTTCCATAAAATTGGGTCAAATAACTCTGCCTAATTTCTAAAAAATTAAAATAGAAAAGAATAGCAAATAAATTAACTGAGAATGTAATAAAATATAAAGACTATAACCGTTATTATCTTTCTATTTTTTTTATCTGCGTTTATTCGCGTTTTACCGTGTTTGCGTCTAGAAGCGTCTGTAGAGCACAGAATGGAATTTAGCAACTCAACTTTGGGGACCCGAGATATTGGTCCACAAAGTCGAGTTGCAAAATGTCAAGCACTTCTGCAGCAGAGAATGACATTTTCCGACCTGACTTTGGGGCCCCATATCTCAGGGTCACTTGGGGCTAGGAACCCCAAATTTGGATATGTTGTAGTGTTAGTTCCACTGTGTTAGAAAACCAAATTTGTGGTTCCTAGAACCAAGTGGCCCCGAGATATAGGGCCTCAAAATTGGGTCGTAAAATGTCATTCTCTGCTGCAGTTTAGCATCATATTTCTGTGTTTTCTGGTCTAAAAAATAGGGTTCTTTCAAGGCCTCATGCACACAGGATGTTAAAATAACGTTATGAAAACGCCAGTAGCTTAGCATGTTTTTTTTTTTAATTTTTTGCAACGTTTTAGCAATAGCGTTTCCGAGCGTTTTTTTAGCGTTTTACCGTTATTGTCAGTTTTGAGCGTTTTCAAACGTTATTTAACATCTAAGCGTTTGTGAGCGTTTGTGAGCGTTTTAAGCGCTTCAGAGCGTTTGTGCGCGTTTTAAGCGTTTATGAGCGTTTTAAGCGTTTCAGAGCGTTTTAAGCGTTTCGGAGCGTTTGTGAGCGTTATTGGGCGTTTTAAGCGTTTTAAGCGTTTCAGAGCGTTTGTGAGCGTTTTAAGCGTTTCAGAACGTTTCAGAGCTTTTTTGCCGTTTTTTGTCCGTTTTAAGCGTTTGTGAGCGTTTTTGTATGTTTTAACGTTTATGGTCCGTGTTTTAAGCGTTTCAGAGCGTTTGTGAGCGTTATTGGGCGTTTTAAGCGTTTCAGAGCGTTTGTGAGCGTTTGTGAGCGTTTTAAGCGTTTCAGAGTGTTTGTGAGCGTTTGTGGGCGTTTTAAGCGTTTCAGAGCGTTTGTGAGCGTTTGTGAGCGTTTTAAGCGTTTGTGAGCGTTTTAATCGTTTCAGAGCGTTTGTGAGCGTTATTGGGCGTTTTAAGCGTTTCAGAGCGTTTGTGAGCGTTTTAAGCGTTTCAGAGCTTTTTTGCCGTTTTTTGTCCGTTTTGAGCGTTTGTGAGCGTTTTTGTATGTTTTAACGTTTATGGTCCGGGTTTTTTTTACAGCTTAAAAACGCCTATGCCATTTGCAGCTCAAAAATGCCTAGGTAGGCATAAAGCCATAGACTAACATAGACAGGCGTTTTAAAGCTGGCCAAAAGGCAAAAAAAAAAATGTGTACATGGACACATAGAATAACATTGAATTAGTTCAGGGCCAGTTGGAAAAACTGTCCAACTGCCTCTGAATGCACGTTTAACAGCGCCTCATGGGCATGAGGCCTAATGTTCATTTAATAAAATTATTACACAAAAAAATAGACAAATTAGGCTATTTGTTTTTAATAGTATCTTAATGTCAGATACACATTTTTAAATGCATAAAAACGTACAGCATAGGTTGAAAAATTTGACAAACATAGGCTTCAAAAAACACACATTCACAATGTTTAGAAGATCTGTTAAATTTGGTCTATCTAGGCTATTGCATCTAGCTGCCATGGCAGCTGACCTTCTGGAGACATGAAATATGAACAGAAAGTTTCACGTAAAGCAGCACCACTCCTGCTGCCCCGAGTGGATCTCATTTCAGCTCTTGTCATGGCCTGATTGGCAAGGGTGTCCTCAAATGCTCTCGAATAAAATTATGGAGAGCACAAATAGCTTTCACTGCCTGTATAGCATGTTGCATCTTTAGATATATTGGTGTGTGCAACAAACGCCATTTGTTGGCCAGTATGCCAAAAGCACATTCAACAACTCTCCTGGCCCGAGTGAGTCTGTAATTGAACACTCTTTTTTCTTGGCTCAAAGAGTGGCTTGAATAGGGTCTGAGAAGGTGTTCCCCTAGCGCAAAAGCTTCATCAGCCACAAACACATACGGCATTGCAGGCACAATCGTTCCAGGGAGTGGTGTATTGGCTGGTAGTCCCAGCCTATTTTCTTGCAGAAGATGCCCTAAGGTTGAGTGGGTAAATATACTAGAGTCTGAGCTTCTGCCATAGGACCCTATATCAACATATATAAAACGGTAATTGGCATCTGCCTGTCAGAGAACTCACACAGCAAGCACCCGTCTCCATGCAGCAGCTGCAAATCCTCATTCTGCTAATGCAAAGGTGCATGCACGGAACCATAGCCAGAGGCAAATGAGATCCAGGGTGAGCATGCACAATGGCACCTCTATGCGAATGCGCACACGCGCTAACGCGCGTCCGCGAGTGCCAAAGCGCTAATGTGCTAACGCACATGCACCAATGTGCCAAAGTGCTAATGTGCTAACGTGCATGTGCCAATGTGCTAAGTTGCTAATGCGCGTACGCATGTACGCTGGCGCCAATCCTGGCACACAGCACCCTATATAAACAGAGAGTCTGCCTAGCATCAGTGCTGGATTGTCTTCAGCTTGTTCCTGTGTTCCTCTGTTCCTGTTGTTATTCTGCCTGATTGACCTTGTTCCTGAAAACCCGGCTATCCTCTGACCATTCTCTTGGATCTCCCCTGCCTGCTGAACCTGCCTCTACTTGCAATACTGACCTTGGCTTGAACTTATGATTACGGCTCTGCTTCCTGATTCTGTACCCTGCTGCCCGTCTGTTGCCAACCCCTGCCTGTTCCTGACTACGGTTTTGCCTTCTGACTTGGTACCCCGCTGCCAGCCTGTTGCCGACTCCTGCCTGTTCCTGATTCTGCAGTTGATCCTGATCTGGCTCCCGTTGAACAAGTTTGGTGATCAGTTTCCACATCTCCTTAGCAGAGGTTCCTATATCTCCAAGTTCCAGCCTCCTGCCTGCAGGCACCTGTACCCTTTCGTTGCCCTCGCACTCCCTGTACCCACCACAAAAGGCCACCCTCATCATGTTGGGCTCCGCTGTAAGGTACGTGACAGTGCCATTGCAAAAAGCACAAAAGAAAAATATTTTTTATAGTTATAAAAGCTGCTGCCACTGCCTACTGGCTTCTGGATGCGTATATGTTTTCCGTCAATAGCACCCACGCAATTTGGGAAATTGCACTGCTGCCAGAAGATATCTGCTATCTTTGCCCATTCATCAGTTGTAGGTTTCGGGAAGACAACCTCTTTAAGAACGTCCCAAATGATGGAGCACGTGTCCCGGATTAGGTAGCTAGCAGTTGATTTCCCAATCAAGAACTGAAAATGTAAACTAGAAATGGAGTGTCCAGTTGCCAGGTATCTGAAATTAAAACAAAAATATGTTTTCATTGTTTTGCAGTAAAAGCTTTGCAAACCAGATGGCGGAGCGCAAAGGATAGTTTTAATAGTCATTTAAAAAAGGAACGGAGTATGAGAAGTGGTTCAGCTGCAATGTCTTTCACACCATACTCATATGCCAAAGACCTTGAGTTTTTGAGACCCATTCTGGAGATGCGAAGGTAATTATTTTAAAAAGGGTATTATGAATCTGTGTTTCTGTGCAATTATTACCCGCACACCCTAAAAACAATGGTCTGTTTTGTTGTGATTTGCAGCACAGACACCTGCTGGGAGGATGAACCTGCAGAAGAAGAATCATCAGCGCAAACACAGGAGCCTACAAACCCACAATCTCCAAATCAGGAAATGGCTGAGATAGCTGGAGAAGAGGAACAGGAGGAGGGGGCTGCTGCACCATTGCGCACTACTAAGAGGGGGGGTGCCACCAAACGGCAAAATCAGAAAGAGTCAGAGAAAATGTACAGTTTATTAAAGGATCTGTCAGATCATTTTACAGGGCAATTGTCTCTCTCACAACAATTTGCCAATACCCTGGTGCCCTATTTTGATCAGGTGCCCAAAGCAATGAAAATGGATATGCAAATTTCTGTCATGCAGACCATCAAATCATATATCCCCAGTCTCCACAATATTTACCAGACAGACAGAAGTCTTCCAATGCAACCAACACAGACAACCAATTATGCTTCTTTCCAAACCCCCCCTTTATATTACCAGATGCCTAGGCACCAAAGTTACAGACCAGAAAGTCCTTACCCATCTAGACCAACACTTCGACGGCTTGACCACCACCAACCTCCTCTACCTCTACCATCTGCACTTGGGCCACCAGGATCAGGTTTTGGAGCACCAGATGTGGGCAATAGGGGTCCACCTTACCATTTCCAAAATGCCCCAAGTCTTGCTCAGGACCAGCAGTATGGAGAAAGTGCTCCTTGTTTGTCATCCCAGCAACCTGAATCATGCCAAGACCCATTTACTTATCATACTTTATAATTTGAAATGCTAGTTATGTTTTTGTTATATTTTTAAAAAAACATATGGTGGAAACCTAACTGAACTCATTTGTATATTGAAATTGGGATGAGCCTAATACTTCGTTACTTATTTTGTTATCTGAACATTGTTTTTTTGAAAGAATGAAGCAATTCTACACATTATATGTTTGTGTTCAAAATTACAATTAAAATCATAATTAAATTACTTTGCGGAAATATAAACTTTGTGTGCCTGTTCATTTGATTAACACTTTGTGTGTTAAAGTCTAAAAGCAAAAAGTTAACATTTACCTTAATGTAATAATTAGCCTTTCAACTGGTGGAATACAGTTCCTGAAAGATGTGTTCTGACGTTGCAGCTTGCTGCTGAGTAAACCAAGCAAAGCATCAAAACTGTGTGGGCAAAAAAGGACATTGAGAAAACCACAAGCACAATGTCACCTAGACAAGCACCTACATTGAGCCTATTTAGTCATTAGATTTCACTACAAAAATTTGTTTAGGGGTTAAGACTAACCCTAACCCTACTTTAAATCCTAACCCTAAATATACTTTAAATCCTAACCCTAACCCTACTTTAAATCCTAACCCTAAATATACTTTAAATCCTAACCCTAAATATACTTTAAATCCTAACCCTAACCCGACTTTAAATCCTAACCCTAACCCTACTTTAAATCCTAACCCTAAATATACTTTAAATCCTAACCCTAAATATACTTTAAATCCTAACCCTAAATATACTTTAAATCCCAACCCTAAATATACTTTAAATCCTAACCCTAAATATACTTTAAATCCTAACCCTAACCCGACTTTAAATCCTAACCCTAACCCGACTTTAAATCCTAACCCTAAATATACTTTAAATCCTAACCCTAACCCGACTTTAAATCCTAACCCTAACCCTACTTTAAATTCTAACCCTAACCCTACTTTAAATCCTAACCCTAAATATACTTTAAATCCTAACCCTAAATATACTTTAAATCCTAACCCTAACCCGACTTTGAAACCTAACCTAACTCTAAACCAGAGTAGGGCTAGGTAATGGTACTAAATCAAGAACTCACCTTTTAATAGACATCCGTGTGTAATCCATAAACTTGTCTTCATGGGCTCGGAGGTCGTTGTAAATTATCCAGAATTGCCCTCTCTGCTCCCTATTGGCAATCACTGGATGCACTCGTTTTCTCCTTTGTTCTTCTTCTTCAGCTTCCTCTTCAAGCAAAACTGCAGCAGTAGCTGTGGCTACTGCTAGAAAGAAGGACATTGGAGCCAGGATAATCTAAGCACCAAAAGACAGCAAGACTAGGGAGGAAGCAGGAAGTACTAATGTCAGCTGACATTCTGTGATATAAGCAGTGATGTTTTCCAATTGGTTCTTTATAAAACGCATAATGAAAACCGCAAAATGCAAAACGCGACAAAAACGCGTCAAAAACTCAGCAAAACGCGTCAAAAACGCATGTTAAAAAACGCGGCAAGCATGACAAAAAAAACTCCAAAAACGCTCAAAAGCAACATGCATAGGTGTGAATCGAGCCTAATGCCACGTACACACAAGCAGACTTTTCAACAGCAAAGGTCCGACGGAACGAATCCGCCAGACAATTTGATTGTGTGTGGGCTTCATCGGACCTTTGCTGTCGAAAAATCAGACGGACTTTAGAAATAGAACATGTTTCAAATCTTTACGACGGACTCGAGTCCGGTCAAAAAATCTGTTCGTCTGTATGCTAGTCCGATGGACAAAAAGGGATGCTAGGGCAGCTATTGGCTACTGGCTATGAACTTCCTTATTCTAGTCCGGTCATATGTCATCAAGTTCGAATCAGTCGGACTTTGGTGTGATTGTGTGTAGGCAAGTCTGTTGCGTCTGAACTCCGTCTGAACTCCGTCGGAACTCCGTCGAAAGTCCGTCAAAAAGTCCTTCGGGGTTCAGTCCATTGAAAGTCCACTTGTGTGTACGCGGCATAACAGGTTTTCTTCTAAGATTGCCCTGTATTTGGCTCCATCCATCTTCCCATGAACTCTGACCAGCTTCCCTGTCCTTGCTGAAGAAAAGCATCCCCACAACATGATGCTGCCACCACCATGTTTCACGGTGGGGATGGTGTGTTCAGGGTGATGTGCAGTGTTAACTTTCTGCCACACACAGCGTTTTGATTGTAGGCCAAAAAGTTAAATGTTGGTCTCATCTGACCAGAGCACCTTCTTCCACATGTTTGCTGTGTCCCCCACATGGCTTCTCACAAACTACAAACAGGACTTCTTATGGCTTTCTTTCAACAATGTCTTTCTTCTTGTCACTCTTCCATAAAGGGCAGATTTGTGGAGAACACGACTAATAGTTGTCCTGTGGACAGATTCTCCCACCTGAGCTGTGGATCTCTGCAGCCCCTCCAGAGTTACCATGGGCCTCTTGGCTGCTTCTCTGATTATTGCTCTCCTTGCCCAGCTGGTCAGTTTAGGTGGACGGCCATGTCTTGGTAGGTTTGCAGTTGTGCCATACTTATTCCATTTTCAGATGATGGATTGAACAGTGCTCCATGAGATGTTCAAAGCTTGCCATATTTTTTTTATAACCTAACCCTGCTTTAAACTTCTCCACAACTTTATCCTGTCTGGTGTGTTCCTTGGCCTTCGTGATGCTGTTTGTTCACTAAGGTTCTCTAACAAACCTCTGAGGGCTTCACAGAACAGCTGTATTTATAATGAGATGAAATTACACACAGGTGGACTCTATTTACTAATTAGGTGACTTCTGAAGGCAATTGGTTCCACTAGATTTTAGTTAGGGGTATCAGAGTAAAGGGGGCTGAATACAAATGCCCCTACACTTTTCACATATTTATTTGTAAAAAATGTGCAAAACCATTTATCATTTTATTTCCACTTCACAATTATGTGCCACTTTGTGTTGGTCTATCACAGGGATATGCAATTAGCGGACCTCCAGCTGTTGCAGAACTACAAGTCCCATGAGGCATAGCAAAACTCTGACAGCCACAAACATGACACCCAGAGGCAGAGGCATGATGGGACTTGTAGTTTTGCAACAGCTGGAGGTCCGCTAATTGCATATCACTGGTCTATCACATAAAATCCCAAATAAATACACTTACGTTTTTTTGGTTGTAACATGACAAAATGTTGAAAATTTCATAGGGTATGAATACTTTTTCAAGGCAATATATATATATATATATATATATATATATATATATATATATATATATATAATAAAAATGTAATAATATAAAATATATGTAGCCAGATGATGGACTACAACAACACTGAGTAGGGGACAACCCTTTCTGTTGTTCTACTGTTTACTGTAACACTGAAGTGTTTTTTAAAAACAATTTTATATTATGTAGAAATTAATTATCACAACAGTCAGTACACCCCTAAGTGAAAATGTCCAAGTTGGGCCCAAACTGTCAATATTTTGTGTGGCCACCATTATTTTCCAGCACTGCCTTAACCCTCTTGGGCATGGAGTTCACCAGAGCTTCACAGGTTGTCACTGGAGTCCTCTTCTACTCCTCCATGACGACATCATGGAGCTGGTGGATGTTAGAGACCTTGCGCTCCTCCACCTTCTGTTTGAGGATGCCCCACAGATGCTCAATAGGGTTTAGGTCTGGAGACATGCTTGGCCAGTCCATCACTTTTACCCTCAGCTTCTTTAGCAAGGCAGTGGTCATCTTGGAGGTGTGTTTGGGGTCGTTATCATGTTGGAATACTGCCCTGCAGGCCCAGTCTCCGAAGGGAGAGGGGACAGCAAATTTACACTGTTATAAAAGCTGTACACTCACTACTTTACATTGTAGACAAGTGTCATTTCTTCAGTGTTGTCACATGAAAGGATAGAATAAAATATTTACAGAAATGTGATGGGTGTACTCACTTTTGCGAGATACTGTATATGTAAAATATATATTCACACACACTTTTATATACTGTATATATCTGCAAACATTTTAAAATGTATTAAAACATCTTTTAATAAATAGACACTTAGTGTGGGAATCGAAGGGAAACTGCATGGTCAAAAAGACAATGCAATTTCCCTGCGTCCGCATTTTTGAAAAAGTGCATGCACCTTTTTTTTTTTTGCGCAACTACCGGCACAGCAGCCCATTCATTTGAATGGGCTGTCGTGCCTTTGCAAACACGGCCCGCACAAAATGCAGAAGTGTGAACATAGGGTGAGTGTATAGGAGGGAGGGAGAGTTCATCCACAGCCCACCACCTGGGGAGATACTGCACGTCTGAGCATCCCGAATGGCTGCAAGCCTCAGGGTGCTGTATGCGAGGAACTAGAGGAACATGGAAGCTGGAGTAGAAAGTTCAAAGGCAGGCCTTGGCAACCTTGCTGACCTGGTGACAGGGATGGTTGCAGAGATGGGGGTGAACCAAATTCCCCCCCCCCCAGATTAGCGTGTGACCAGGCACACCCGGCACACCTCCTGCACACGCCTATGCAGTACATGCAGGGCCGGGACTGGGGGCGGGGGGGGGGGGCAGAAGGGGCACCTTACATAGTTACATAGTTACATAGTAGGTGAGGTTGAAAAAAGACAGTCCATCAAGTCCAACCTATGTGTGTGATTATGTGTCAGTATTACATTACATATCCCTGTATATTGCGGTCATTCAGGTGATTATCTAATAGTTTCTTGAAGCTAACAATGCTCCCCGCTGAGACCACCGCCTGTGGAAGGGAATTCCACATCCTTGCCGCTCTTACAGTAAAGAACCCTCTACGTAGTTTAAGGTTAAACCTCTTTTCTTCTAATTGTAATGAGTGGCCACGAGTCTTATTAAACTCTCTTCTGCGAAAAAGTTTTATCCCTATTGTGGGGTCACCAGTACAGTATTTGTAAATTGAAATCATATCCCCTCTCAAGCGTCCCTTCTCCAGAGAGAATAAGTTTAGTGCTTGCAACCTTTCCTCATAACTAAGATCCTCCAGACCCTTTATTAGCTTTGTTGCCCTTCTTTGTACTCGCTCCATTTCCAGTATGTCCCTCCTGAGGACTGGTGCCCAGAACTGGACAGCATACTCCAGGTGCGGGCGGACCAGAGTCTTGTAGAGCGGGAGAATTATCGTTTTATCTCTGGAGTTGATCCCCTTTTTAATGCCAATATTCTGTTTGCTTTATTAGCAGCAGCTTGGCATTGCATGCCATTGCTGAGCCTATCATCCACTAGGATCCCCAGGTCCTTTTCCATCCTAGATTCCCCCAGAGGTTCTCCCCCCAGTGTATAGATTGCATTCATATTTTTGCCACCCAAATGCATTATTTTACATTTTTCTACATTGAACCTCATTTGCCATGTAGTCGCCCACCCCATTAATATGTTCAGGTCTTTTTGCAAGATTTCCACATCCTGCGGAGAAGTTATTGCCCTGCTTAGCTTAGTATCGTCTGCAAATACAGAGATTGAACTGTTTATCCCATCCTCCAGGTCGTTTATGAACAAATTAAATAGGATTGGTCCCAGCACAGAACCCTGGGGAACCCCACTACCCACCCCTGACCATTCTGAGTACTCCCCATTTATCACCACCCTCTGAACTCGCCCTTGTAGCCAGTTTTCAATCCATGTACTCACCCTATGGTCCATGCCAACGCACCTTATTTTGTACAGTAAACGTTTATGGGGAACTTTGTCAAATGCTTTTGCAAAATCCAGATACACCACGTCTACGGGCCTTCCTTTATCTAGATGGCAACTCACCTCCTTATAGAAGGTTAATAGATTGGTTTGGCAAGAACGATTCTTCATGAATCCATGCTGATTACTGCTAATGATATCATTCTTATTACTAAAATCTTGTATATAGTCCCTTATCATCCCCTCCAAGAGTTTACATACTATTGATGTTAGGCTAACTGGTCTGTAATTCCCAGGGATGTTTTTTGGGCCCTTTTTAAATACTGGTGCTACATTGGCCTTTCTCCAATCAGCTGGTACCATTCCAGTCAATAGACTGTCTGTAAAAATTAGGAACACCGGTCTGGCAATCACCTGGCTGAGTTCCCTAAGTACCCTCGGATGCAAGCCATCTGGTCCCGGTGATTTATTAATGTTAAGTTTCTCAAGTCTAATTTTAATTCCGTCCTCTGTTAACCATGTAGGTGCTTCCTGTGTTGTGTCATGAGGATTAACACTGCAGTTTTGGTTACTGAAGCCCCGCGATTCACTCGTGAAGACTGAGGAGAAGAATAAATTCAATACCTTTGCCATCTCCCCATCCTTTGTAACCGGATGTCCTTCCTCATTCTTTATGGGGCCAATATGGTCTGTCCTCCCTTTTTTACTGTTTACATACTTAAAGAATTTCTTAGGATTTTTTTTGCTCTCCTCCGCTATGTGTCTTTCATGTTCTATCTTAGCCATCCTAATTGCACCCTTACATTTCTTATTGCATTCTTTATAAATTCTGAATGCTGTGGATGATCCCTCAACCTTGTATTTTTTGAAGGCCTTCTCCTTTGCATTTATATGCATTTTTACATTGGAGTTAAGCCATCCAGGATGTTTGTTCGCTCTTTTAAATTTATTACCCAATGGGATACATTGGCTAATGCCCTTATTTAATATGCTCTTAAAGCAAACCCATCTCTCCTCCGTATTCTTTGTTCCTAATATTTTATCCCAATTTATGCCTTTTAGCAAGGTTTGTAGTTTAGGAAAGTTGGCTCTTTTGAAATTCAGTGTCTTTGTGTTCCCTTCATGTTTCCTATTTGTGTGATTTATACTGAAACTAATTGACCTGTGATCGCTGTTACCTAAATTGCCCCGTATTTCCACATCTGTTATCAGGTCTGTATTGTTGGTAATCAGTAGATCTAGTAAGGTTTTATTTCTAGTTGGTGCGTCTACCATCTGACCCATAAAATTGTCCTGCAAGACACTAAGCAACTGGCGAGCCTTAAATGAATGCGCGGTTCCCTCCGCCCAGTCTATGTCTGGATAATTAAAATCCCCCATTATGATAACACTTCCCATCCTTGCTGCTAATCCAATTTGTGATAGGAGATCCGTCTCCACTTCCTCCCTCAGGTTAGGGGGCCTATAGCATACTCCCAGTATTATTTTCCACTTAGCTTCATCCCTTTGGAGCTCTACCCATAAAGATTCCACCTCCTCCCTAGCCCCCTCAGTGATGTCATCTCTCACATTCACTTGTACATTATTCTTGATATATAGGCATACCCCTCCCCCTTTTTTACCCTCTCTATCCTTGCGGTAACGGGTATACCCTTGAATGTTTGCCAGCCAATCATGAGAGCTGTTGAACCAGGTCTCTGAAATTCCCACAAAATCCAAATCCTCCTTGTACAACAGTATCTCTAGTTCACCCATCTTGTCCGCCAGGCTCCTGGCATTGGTGAACATGCCACATAGTTTAGACCGGTCGCGTATTGTCCTCGTATTGGGTGTTTCAAGATTGCAACTAGGATTTGCTACTATACTCACCTTGTGTTTTTGTGCTTTGGTTAACCTACCACTAATGCCTCCAATACTACCCTCTGGAATATCTTCCACGCTGGCTATCACTGTCTCTGAACCCTCCCCCCCATCGCCTAGTTTAAAAACCCCTCTAACTTTTTGGCCATCTTCATTCCCAGCAGATCTGCACCCTCCTCATTTAGGTGCAGTCCATCCCTTCTATAGTACCGGTTACCGACTGAGAAGTCGGCCCAGTCCTCCAGGAACCCAAACCCCTCCTTACTACACCAGCTCTTCAGCCACTTGTTTACTTTCCAATCTCCCTCTGCCTCTCTGGTGTGGCTCGATGTACCGGTAGTATTCCTGAGAACACTACCTTGGAGGTCCTTTTCCTCAATTTAGCTCCTAAGTCCCTAAAATCGTTCTTTAGGACACTCCATCTGCCTCTGACTTTGTCATTGGTGCCAACGTGCACCATGACAGCCGGGTCTTCCCCGGCCCCTCCCAGTAATCTGTCCACAAGATCCGTGATGTGCCTGCTATGCTATTTTCACTGTCCTGACTCCTGCTACAATAGCACCTTTCACCTCCAACTTTACTTCCCCTATCTCTGTGTAATGCAAGTCTCTACATCTTCCCAATCACACCGATCCTTCCCCCCTTCACCACCTCCTGTCCCCCCCCCACATGTATCTTCATTGTTCCCATCCTGTAGCCTCCAGTGTCAGATCTGACCATTCCCATTACTGACTGACACCCTTTCAATTCCACATTACTTTTTAAAGCGGAGGTTCCCCCAAACATTTTTTTTTAAAGTCAGCTGCTACAAATACTGCAGCTGATGACCTTTAAAATAAGGACACTCACCTGTGCAGGGCGCCCACGATGTCAGCACCCGAGGCCGTCCCATCCCTCGGATGCTGCTGCCGCCATCTTCGGTAAGGGAACCAGGAAGAGAAGCTTTGCTGCTTCACCTCCTGGTTCTCGACTGCACATGCTCGAGTCGTGCTGCGCAATCCAAATGGTCCCTGCTGTCTCTGGGACCCGTGTGTGTCTCCCAGCAGACAGTGGGGACGGGACGGGAAGGGGCATAGCTCCCGCGGGAGTCTATGCCGGGTAGTGGGTGCAAATACCTGTATTATACTGGTATCTGCACCCCCCTCCCCCCTGAAAGGTGCCAAATGTGACACCGGAGGGGGGGAGGGTTCCGAAAAGCGGAAGTTCCATTTTTGTGTGGACCTCCGCTTTAAATCTTAACTGTTCAGCAGCTCCATACATTCTCTGCACTCATTTAAGGTGGCTGCAGTAGGAATGAAATAAAAATGAATCATCTATTCTATGGCCACCTTAAATGAGTGTAGAGTATGTACTGGGCTGCTGAACAGTTAAAAGAGATAAAAAGTAATGTGGGATGGCTATGTAGCAAGATCCCTGGCCTCCTTCGGTCTAATGAGAACCTCCAGGGCCAGAGAGAGCTGACATCCTTCTGTATATGGTGGGTTGTGAGGCATAGTGGGTCCAAAGTAGTTAAAGTCATTGGGCGCCAGACACTTCTTGAATGCAAAAGAGATTTGTATTTCTCTTGATAAAACTTTGGGAGAGAGGGTTAGGGCCAGGACACCCTTAGGTAGTTGCAAGATTAATTGGCAGACTCCGAGACTTCAACAGGAGGACAGCCATGCAGGGAAAGGCATCCAGCCAGACGCCACATCTGCATGTGTAGGAATGCTGTCTCCTATGGCAACAGTCTTTAACAGTTCCTAACACAAATTGTAACAGTTCCTTCACTTCCACTACAATCACTTCTTGTAGTTTTTCAGCCCACTGAGCTCCCAGTCTCTCTCTCACTAGACTAGATGATTCGCTGCCACTGAATCCCTTGAGCTCCTCCAATCTTCATGGTGGTATCTTCCTCAAGCGTCACCCCTGCTTCTCCGCTGGGTCCCTAGCTTGGCAGTCAAGATACTTTTCAAGCTTCACCCCACTGGCCCGATCGGTCCCTGGCTTGACACACAAGACTGCTCTGCAAGCGTCACCTCCGCTGGCTGGGTCCCTGGCTTGATACCCACTGAAATTTCCCGATTCCTCATCGTCCCCTGTTGGTGAGAATACTGCTCCAGTACTTGCTTCAGTTACTCACTGTGGTCCCTGGTAAGAAGGTGGATGGTCCCTTAGTGGCGACAGGTTCCCCTCTGCCTCTGATTCTCATCACTTCTGGTTGGACTGCAAGCCGCAATCCTGCGCTGCTCTCCTGGTTCTGGATAAGCCCTCAGACAGCCTAGCAGCCAGATGTGCCCCGGGATAGGCCCAATCTCTGGCTTAGCAGCCCGGGCAATACAACACACGTCCACCCAGGCAGCCTCCCAGGTGGCACAGAACACAGATCACCTGACTCCATCCAAATATATAGGCTCACCCAGTAGGCCAAGGGATCCAAGAAAACCCCTGCCCATTGGCTGAGATACCCCATACATCCATAATCTGACCTTGCATTGCCCTTCTCTTATCTAATGCCACCAGGTACCTGGCCACCCAGTGGCAAAAGAGAAAAGTGCAGCAGGGCCAGGCTTGGGAAGAAGTCAGATGATCCCTAACAATTAGTCTAGGTAGCTACTCCTGGCAGGTAAATTTAAGAGCAACCCTGCCTAAACTCCAGCGTGTTACAGAAAGGGTGTCAGGCAGACAGTCAGTGTGTTAACCCCTAGAAAGGAATGTCCAGATCTGAGACTACACTTGTAAAGAAGACCTTAGGGGCTCATTCACACACCCGGGTGGGGCAGTACAAGCAGGCAGTTTAGCTGAAGTTTCACCAAACACCCGACCACCCCACCTGAAAAAGGAGATGCAGCCACTCAGTGCTGTTCAATGGCAAAAATGAAATGGCATGTCACCTTGAATAGGGTGCACCACAGCTACCCTGCAAATGCATGCAATGAACATGGCTGGGGCATTGTGGGTCTGCATTTTCAGGCAGTGAGTAAATGAAATATTGCCCCCTCATTGTTTGACAAACACCACAATAGCCACCCATTCAAATCATCCCTTAAAGTCCTTTTAGCCCTCCTTTCTCCCTTCAAGTTCCCCTAGAGCCATTTAGTTTTATGCATTTCTACAGAGCCAAGTTCCCCTCCTTTATCCCACTGACATACAGTAGATGCCAAATTAGTCCTCCTTAGATTGACACAAGTGACGCAGTATGATTATCACGATGATATGATGATGATCATTGAAGGACAGTGAAATGCATCCTTAGGCCCCTATCACACAAGGGGGACTCCACTTTGCTCAGCGGGGCATCTGTCCACTGATTCCTCACTGATCAGAGCAGAGCGGATGGATGACAGGTCCGTGTTCACTCAGTTTATGCGGAGTGGCCACGGATCGCTCTATGGGCAGTCGGGTGTAAATGGACTCCGCTGTCTGTTTACACCCAATTACCCTCCGATCCGCCAAGACATAGGAAGACATATCTCCTTCCATTTTGTTTTGCAGATCGCATTGGAGGTAGGCAGATGAGCAGGATCAGGAGTGGGGTTGGGGGCCCCATGAGGTAGGCTGTACGGGGCCCCATGATTTCCAACAGCAGCCCATATTACCACTGCTAGGGAAGAGTGGATGGGCTTAGTTAGTTCTGATGTGTTTAGCTGGTACTGGACTTCCAACCTTCCAGAGGTGTTATCCTGGGCATCGGAGGAGTGGCGTCACTAGGGTTGGTGTCACCTGGTGCTGTAAAACATAGTATCACCCCCCCTCCTGTCTAGGCTGCCCAACACCATGCAGGTCACTGGGCGCATCCCAAACCAGCCCCTGTAAATGATAGTATAGGGTGGTATAGTGGCAGGTTAGGATAGTATAGGGTGGTATAGGGCAGATTGAGGTGGTATATGGCAGGTTGGGGTGGTATAGGGCAAGTTAGGGTGGCATAGGGCATCATGGCCTCCTTAATAATGTCCTTTTGCGTTACATAACAGAGGATATCTTCCTAAATGCTTGTAGCTCCCTCAAATGCCAGGGCCCATAGTCGGTAAGCAAGAGGATAGCATTAAGTCCCCTCCAAAAGCCTCTGTCCCGGGTGAGTCTGTCACAAAAATCTTTCATCTGAGGAAACTGGAAAAAAAGGTAATATATTACAAAGTATAATAGCAAACTTTGTAGCAGATTACTACTTTTTTTTTGCTCTGAAGAAAAAGCTGTTTGTTTCCCCATTTCCTGTGCGGACAGATTCTGAATGGAAGGTTCTGGCTCATTTAACCACCTGGTGCACTCTTATGCTCTGTACACACGGTCGGACTTTCAGTCGGAAAATGTGCAATCGAAGCTTGTTGTTGGAAATTCTGACCGTGTGTAGGCTCCATCAGACATTTTCCATCTGATTTTCCGACACACAAAGTTTGAGAGCAGGCTATAAAATTTTCCGACAGCAAAATCCGATCGCGTTAATTCCGACCGTGTGTGGACAATTCCGACGCACAAAGTGCCACGCATGGTCAGAAGAAATTCTGAGATGGAACAGCTCGGTCTGGTAAAATTAGCATTCGGAATGGATACAGCACTTTCGTCACGCTGCAATGTTTTAAATTGTTCAATGCAGCGCACTCTCTTCTTCTTTATAATGCTAGAAGAATGAAGTAGTTTTGCTGCTCATATTCACACAGACTTCTCACAAACTTCTTTCTTTATTATTTATCGTGATTTCATCAATATATTTAGATTTGTCACATCTAACCAAAAAGTTTCGTATTTTTATTTTTTTGTTTTGTATTTTTTTCAAGGCTGATCTTTTCTTGTTTTTATTTTTTTGTTTACTCCAGAATATTTTTGTGTGTGTTTTGTGTGTCAAGTTACCACAACACCATTATTATCTTGTATTATTTAATCCTAAGGAGATTGCTTGGTGTTGGTGTCTCTTTGTTAATTTCACATTGTATTTTTGAAATGTACCTGCCTCCTCACAAACAAACTGTCCTTTTTGAAGGAAAACACACATAGACAAGTATAATTGAAACAAAAATTCCTTTATTAAGGGCTCAGAATCAAACAAAGAGGGAGGCAACGCTGGAGAAACATCATAAATTGGCAAAGCCTTTGACCCCCAGGGCACACATCAACTATTTTCAAGCAAAATTGGTGGCCTGAGGAGTCCATATATAAGGGAGTGCAGTCTGGTCCAGAAGTCCCAGAGATCATGAAAGCAGCAGATGACATCTGTGTTCCCAGGCTGTGGTACTACAAGAGGCTGCATATTTTGCCAGACCAGACTGAACCCAGGTCATCACTCTCTGGTCTTCTTTAGATGCTTCCTTCCACGCTGTGGCTCTGGTGTTGGAGGTGTGGCAGGAGGAGGAGTAGGACCTGGAGGAGGAGGAGGAGGAGGAGGAGTAGGACCTGGAGGGGGAGGAGGAGGAGGAGGAGGAGGACCTGGAGGAGGAGGAGGAGGAGGACTATGGGTGAGCTGACAAATGTGGGTTGCACATGTTATTTGGCCCCTTAACCCCCTATTTAGAGCTTTCAAAATTAAAAACTCACATAGGAGTCATTGGCCCTCCTCCATCTGCATCATTTTGCATGCAGTTATGGCAGCAAAGTCCTCCTCCACACTGCGGGGTGTTCTGGGGGCCTGAGTAGCCTTCCAAAATAGGCCTATGGCAGCCTCCTCCAGGTTACTCCTCTTCCTGCCACTTTGTCTTTGAAGGCAGAGGAGAGGGACCTGGGTATCGGGCAGCCTGCTTGGCCCGGCCACCACCTGGCTGAGACTTCCCTGTGTATGAAAAATGGACATGGTTTTATTTTTTGGTTCATCAATCACAATCATAAATTAGTACTCCAAATTAACATCTATTTAACATCATTGATTGGACAACCAGCAATATTTAGAAGCATGCTATACCTGGCTCAAGTTGGGCTCCTCCACATGTTGCTGCCTGGAAGGCCCAGGTTGGGCGTCAGAAGCCTCAGCAGGGGGGGAAGGAAGCGTGGAAGGAAGATTGGAGAGTGCTGGCCTGGGTTCAGTGTGACCTGCCAGAAAATGCAGCCTGTCATAGTACCACAGCCTGGGGATATAAATGTCATCTGCAGCTCCTGATCTCTGGGAATCCTGGACCTTCTTGCGCTCCCTTAGATAAGTGCTCCTCGGGCCACCAATTAGGATCTTCAAATAGGTGATGTCTGCCGTGGGAATCACCGACTCTGAACATATCTATGAAGATTAGCATAAAGTCATGATCCTTCAAGCCATTTTAACTGCAAGACACAACACAAGACAAACCCTAATGTTAGCCTAAAGTCTTCTAAACTTGTCCAAATACAGGCCTCAATCTAGAAGCAGTATAGGCCCAATTTTAAATCTCACCTTCGTTATCACGATCGGCGCCTCCGATACTCCTACCTCCACTCACAGATTGTATGTACTACGCACGCGTGTTACGCTTTATAGACACTGTGCATGCGTGAAACTCCGCCCGCCCCTTCTAGTTCATCGCAGTGGGGAAGAGCACATGGCGGAGACAGAGCAGGTGTCTGATAATTACACCAACGAGGAGGAGGAGGAAAGCCCGGAGCCTAAAATGTCCCGATCCAGAAGGTGACGATTTAGGGCATCAAATATGTCCTTTGTGGAGATGGTTGACATACTGAAGAAGACCGACTATGACGGGAATTATGGACCTTACCCCAACCCCAATATCAGAAAGGCCAAGATCATGGCGAAAGTGGTCAAGAGTCTGCACCGGAATTTTGGGGTACGACGATCCAAGGATCAGCTCAGGAAGCGGTGGTCGGACCTCAAATTAAGGGAGCACGAGCAGTACAGAAGGATCAGGAGAGTGCTGGAAAAACTTAAGTAGTTGTGCTGTGTTGCTTTTCTTACTGTTGTACAGTTTAAAATGGCAACTTTCATGTTCATGGGCACATTTTTCATTCGTATGAAACATTGTTTGTTCGGCCTAGAAAACACCATTGTTTTGGCCATATGCATTTGAATAAATTTTTCATGGCCTACTTCTCTTAAAATAATTTTGTTGTGTAGATGGGTTTGTAACTAGAATGTCATGCAAACTAGATTCTGTGTAAGGAGAGGACACTCAGCAGCAGTTTTCACATCTGGACGCTGGAGCACTAGTGTGGGACACCAGAACACCCTTTTTATTAGGGGGCCCACACAGGTGCTCCAGTGCATACTATAGGGGTGTCTCCATCTGTGAAGTTTGTACAAAACAGGTAAGTATTCAAGCTTGACAAAGGAAAAAAATATTTGTTCATCTTGTAACTCTGGCAAAATAGACAATTGTACCCCACTTCCAAACAATGTTTCATATTCCTATTTCTGCCATTAAATATCTGTGTGCTAAGTATTCCTATTTTTTTTTACATAGGGGATAAAAGACTCGGAGGACACCCCTCATCCGAGGAGACCACAGACCCCCACCTCAGGAAGAAGTGGAGATCCCACAAAGCCAACATGAGGAGGAGGAGGAAGGAGACACACCACCACAACAGGTGAGTGTCTGCGACCACAGGCTCAGGTAGGAGATGGATGCCGACATATTTATAATACATGGTGTGTTTTTGTTTCTATCTTTTTAGGTGATCGTGATGTTGTGGATCCAGGTCATTTCACCTCTGAAAGTGCACAGATCCTGATTGGGGAGATCATGGGGTGTAATAGGGACTTGGAAAACATCCAGAAAAACATCAATGATGTTCAAAAAAAATTGAAGAACATCATTGATGTTTTAGGGAGAGTTTAAAACCCCTCAAAATCCCTTCCCTTTTTTGTGCTTTTTGGGATCTAAAAATTTCTTGACATATTCGAGAAAAGCCAAATTTTGAAGATGCACACAGTGTGTCAATATGTGCTATCTGCCATCACGGGAGATCAATGTATGCGTTTTGGGGGTGCAATCCCTTCCTTAATAATAAAGTAGCTGGGAGTAAGGGGTTGCACCCCCAAAACACGTCCATTGATCCCCCATGATGGCAACTAGCACATGTTGACATTCGACAATTTGTGTGCATCTTCAAAATTTGGCTTTTACAGGGGTGACTTCACCCCATCTGAACGCAATATCAAACACAGTTTCTAAATACTCATGTCTGATATTGCCTTCAATTTCTTTAAAAGTTGAACTTTGTAAGTTCCAGATTTGTGTATTTCTTGTTGGTTTTAAACATGCCTGTTTTACCTTAAATGGACATTTCTACTTTTAGTAATGTGACCCAAAAAATTGTTATACAACAAAACATGTTGGTTTGTTTTAAAAACCTTTTCTAAATGCACATGTGATTGTGCTGGTATTAAAAAGATTGATAATCAAGAATGTGTGGATTATTGTTTTAACGCTCCAAAACTTTTGCTGTGCTCAAATTGGTGTTTTCTGTGACAATTTGGGTTATTTCCTAAGGGAAAAACCACTTTGCACTACAAGTGCAGTTTCAGTGCAGTTTCAAGTGCACTTGTAGTGCAAAGTGTCTTTGCCTTTAGTAAATAACACCCAACAGTGCTTTGTAATGTTACACAATCACAACATTTTCAGGACTCACCACATTTCTGTCAAGGTCAGTTAAAAGAAACACAAGCTGTAAATGTCACCAAAGATTTTAGTAGTTAAAATGATTTTTTTATTTTAAAAATGTTTCAGACATTGTCTGGCATATTGATGGCCCCCCTACCTGCCAAGTAATTAAGGTATCTAAGATGGACCTCATGGGCACTCAGGGGGGCAAGCCAGGACAGCCACTTTCAAGCGTCTTCAGGGTTGGTTCATTATGAACAACTGAGGCAGCATAGTTGGCCGAATTTTGCCTTAAAAAGTTGTGTAGAACACAGCACGCCAGGATGATATGATTCAGTTTGTACTCCGCCATATGTATGGGTGTAAGAAATAGGCGGAACCAACTGGCCATGATTCCAAATGTGTTCTCCACCACTCTTCTGGCTCTGGCCATCTGGTAATTAAAAACCCTCTGGGTGAGGGTCCTCATAGGGAATGGCCGCATAAGATGGTCCCCCAGCACAAATGCTTCATCAGCAACTAAAATTAATGGGAGTCCTTCCACATTGTCTTCTGAAGGTGGCAAGTCCAAGCTGCCATTCTGGAGATGCCTGTAGAACTCCGTCTGGGCGATGACTCCACCATCGGCCATCCGGCCATTCTTCCCCACGTCCACATACAGGAACTCATAAATAGCCGACACCACCGCCAACATCACAATACTATTGAACCCCTTATAGTTGTAATAGTATGACCCTGAGTTGGGTGGTGGGACGATGTGGACATGTTTCCCATCAATTGCCCCTCCGCAGTTAGGAAAGTCCCACCGCTGGGCAAAGTGGGAGGCCACAGTCTGCTATTCCTGTGGGTTGGAAAGAAACTGTGGAGTCAAACAAGAAAAAAAAAATCATTTTGCACCTAAACAGGGAAAGCAGATTAGACACAAACATTCTTGGCCAACATCAGTATAACATTTATTTTAGAGAGTTTTGAAAGACCAAGGTATAAGGTCCACCTATCAGATTCCCCCCCCCCCTCTCATTGGTCCATTTCTAACATTTTAGGGGGGGGGTGTTTTGGACAGGTAACCCTCTCCACTTCATTGAGAGATGAATGCCTAAATAATGTGTATTACTTTGGCCAGCCCCTCCTTATTACACTATTGACAGCCCACTGGACAGGTAAGAAGTGTCATAATACAAAGATATAAATACACATTGTACACATTTTAGCACATTTAGACATTCTGCTATTACCTATCAAGATAATAATAGTATACAAAAACTTTAAACAGTACCATTTGAAAGTATACAGGCAAGCCAATGCACTACATGCTTTGGGGAATTCATCCATACATCTGACCACAAAAGAGATGGGTATAGTGTGTATGGGTTTGGCAAAGTCAGCAGATAGATGATTGAGGATAGATAGAGAATTGGTATCAGCTGACTTAGCAGTTGGGGGGAGGGAGGGTTCCAAATGATTTGGGAACCCAAGAAAAAAAGCCTCTGGCACTCTGCCTGAATTTAAATCACAAATCACATTTTTAAACATTTTAGGGGGGTTTTAGGGTAAAGCACTACTATGGAGCTGACAAAATACACTGTTAAGTGACTACATGAGGTGAATATAGGGCCAGGAGACCATGCTGGGGAGGTTAGTGAAGGCAAATATGTATGAAGGACAAAAATAATAATTACATAAAAATCCAGCATGCATAAGGACAAAGGGGACATTCACAGCATATTACAATCATGGTAATTAGGGAATTAGGAAAGAAATACAATATATTATCAAACATTAAATACAATAAAATGTGATATTAAAGGATAAATCTTACCTTAATGTAATCATTCTGCAGGACCTGGATGATGGCAGAACAGGTCTCTGGGATAATGATCCCCAGAGCCTGGGGGGGAGATGCCTGTCGAGAACTTCAAGTCCTGCAGGCTTCTCCCCATCGCCAAGTACCGCAGGGTGGTGACGAGCCTCTGCTCTGGAGTGATGACTTGCCTCCTGCAGGTATCCTGCCTGCTGATATAGGGGGTCAGCAAAGCCAACAAACGGTGAAATACGGGGTCCGTCATCCGCAGAAAGTTCCTAAAATCATCAGGATTATTCTCACGGATCTCACGGAGCAAAGGCATATGACAGAACTGGTCACGCTGAAGCAACCAATTCTTGGTCCATGAACTCCTCCCCACCCTGTTCATGGACTGGGCTTGTGTCAAAGTCAGGACCCCAACACCAAGCCCCCGCACAACACAAACTCTACGAGGAGTACGTATATGCAACTTGGCTAGAAAACGGTCGGCTGCTCAGAACGAAGTAACAGAACACACTGAAGAACAGCAAGGCCTGTGAAGAGCGACCTGAAAAACAGTAACGAGCGAACAAGAACGCGCCGACGTATAAGTACAGGAGCCGGTCGGGAATCGGTTAACTGTTGGGGAGCTTCTCACCAAAACTGAAATTCACATCACAGGGGATGTCTAAAATTTGACTTGTATCTTTGTACAGACTTCTGGGAAAATTACACAAGCAGGGGGAAACTTAAACATTTTCCGATGCAGTGGAGCTTGTGCCTGTACTGCAAGGATTAATTGTTTATTTAGATCTAGGGGATATGCACCCCAGCTTTTTCCCCCCAGCACTCCAGGCCCTGGTGTCATCAAACCCTGGCGCCAAGGGACAGTCCACCACCAGAGCGTGGGGAAGCACCATTTGTCAGGACAGCAGAGGATCAGGTAAATTATAGCAGGTCAGAAGAAGGTCAACTGCAGGTCAGATACACCTGTCATTGAATTCTAAGTGATCTCAGAAGCATCTCAAACTGAGGCCATTGATATAGACCGTCTCCAAATTTATCCACTTTTAGGCGATCCCTGAAAACTTTCCTCTTGAGAGAAGCCTATCTTGCCTCCATCTAACAACTGCACTATTTTCTCCATTGGCTCATCCCCCACAGCTATTACCCTTTTGTATAACATGACCCTCCCTCCTAGATTGTAAGCTCTAACGAGCAGGGCCTTCTGATTCCTCCTGTACTGAATTGTATTGTAATTGTACTGTCTGCCCTAATGTTGTAAAGCGCTGCGTAAACTGTCGGCGCTATATAAATCCTGTATAATAGTAATAGTAAGCCCAAAGACCATTGACATAGGTACTCTTACAGTTTGTTGGCCCCGTGGTACTTACACTGGGTTGTTATTGTCTGGAGAATTTCCAATTCGGACCTCAGCACCCATCATCCGTTCCATACAGCAGTCTGACCGGCCAGTGAGTACAACGGTATTTACGTTGTATTTCCTTTTCATGTCTAGCCTCCACCAGGGCGACTGTTCCTTATTTGTGTGGGTACAGAAGCCATTATACCAGTTTGTATCTTTCACACTATCAATGGCCTTGTAAGCATAACCTATAGGCGTAGCGCCATGATAATCGGAGCTCTGTGAGGCTTCCCCAGTTCTGGCGATATTAAATGCTGCAGAAAGAAAAAC
The DNA here is from genome assembly GCA_037952925.1 of Lithobates clamitans. Classification (NCBI taxonomy): domain Eukaryota; kingdom Metazoa; phylum Chordata; class Amphibia; order Anura; family Ranidae; genus Lithobates; species Lithobates clamitans. Next base: position 396,577 of record JBBGZY010000712.1, on the reverse strand, counting down.
AGAAGACACACAATAATTATACATTTTGGGGTCCGTTGGCTGAACGAAGGTGAATGTGACAAAGTCTGGTTGAAGTACTGCTTTAAGGTTAAAGTATAAAAGGTAAAACTTTTTTTTTTTTTTAGTTTTGGATAGATTTGGGGTTGTCTCTGCTATCTGTGTCCCCATTAAGGAGATTCGCTCTCCCTTTTTTTCCTGTTTATGCCCTGTACACACGGTCGCACAAAGTTGTCGGAAAATCCGATCGTTCTAAACGCGGTGACGTAAAAACCGTACGTTGGGAGTATAAACGGGGCAGTAGCCAATAGCTTTTGTCTCTTCATTTATATGCGTGCCACTTTGTGCGTCGGATTTGTGTACACGCGATCGGAATTTAACCGGTCGGATTTTGTTGCCGGAAAATTTTATAGCCTGCTCTCAAACTTTGTGTGCCGGAAATTCCGACGGAAAAAGTCCGATGGAGCCCCCACACACACACTTTTTCCGTCGGAAAATACGACCGTGTGTACAGGGCATTACTGTTATCACCGAGAGTAAAAGAAGTTACCAAATTTAGGGTTGTTATCAGAAATCTTCCAGGAGTTATTTTTATTTACTAGCTTCTGCCATGAGAATATATTCAGATCCTCCTCCTCATCTAGTACACCGCAGTTATTATTTATATTTATAATATTCTTACCTCCAGGTTCAGGGCGGCACCAAGCCAGACCCAAAGAGCCCAGGAAAAGAAAAGCCACCAGAGTCTTCATTCTGGAGGAGACATCAGGACACAGAGTCAGTTGCCATTCTAAAACAGTAAAATAATACAGAAATACATTTGCCTGCAATGAATCAATCGATAGGTAATCGAACGTTCATAATAAAAACAGTCATTAAAAAATAACTCTTATGCCCTGTACACACGGTCGTAATTTCCGACAACAAATGTGCGATGGGACCTTGTTGTTGGAAATTCAGACCATGTGTAGGCTCCATCGGACATTTGTCTATTGGAATTTCCGACACACAAAATTTGAAAGCTGGTTCTCAAATTTACCGACAACAAAATCCGTTTGCGTAAATTCCGATCTTGTGTAGACAATTCCGGCGCACAAAATTCCACGCATGCTCGAAATCAAGCAGAAGAGCCGCACTGGCTATTGAACTTTATTTTTCTCGGCTCATCGTACGTGTTGTACGTCACCGCGTTCTTGACGTTCGGAATTTTCGACAACGTTTGTGCGACCGTGTGTATGCAAGACAAGTTTGAGCCAACAACCGTCGGAAAAAAATCCAGGATTTCGTGTGTCGGAATGTCCGAGCCTGTGTACGCGGCATAAGAATTTCTTAATCCTTCTTCCCCGGCTAGTAAAGGCTCTATTTTAGGGGCATTCAAACAAACAGCTGAACGTTTGCCCGTTGAACCCTCTGTTCAGTAGGAACTGAGCATCCTATATACTGGTGGTATCTCTAATGCTTCTATATATGACAGCTTCCCACTGTTACTAAGGCAGCCTCAAGTGCTTAAGCCCACACCGTCCGTCCCTCTGAACCACTGACCTCACCAAGAATCCCTGCCAACTAAGCAAAGTGGCAGGGATAGCAGTGACATTAATGCCCAAATATAGCCATGGCCATATTTGGTCAATGATGTCACCACTATTCCCACCCCTTCTCTCATATAGCTGATGACAGTTCAGAGAGCTGTCATTTGATGAGGAGTACCATCGGGATTGGTCGTGGGCCGCAGGTTGTCCTTTTTTTTTTGGCAACTCAGTGGGCATCATGATTGACAATGTGGGACTTTTTTTGGGATATTTAAATTTTTAATAAAAGGTCAGACTATTGGGTGTCTTTGTTTCTATGTTACAATTCTTTTTTTTTTTGTGAATGAGTAGGGGTACTAGGGGTAAGCCTGTGATTTAAACGTGAGGGTGGTGTGCACAGAAGTCACACTTATGCTGTAGAAGCGTTGGTGAAGAGGAGTGATGAAATTACATTTGGGGGACTTCTATTTAAAATGAAATGACATTTGTTGACATTTTAAACACTGTTTTCCCTTGTAAATGGCAGTACTGCTGCAGCCCTTTCTGAGCATCATAGAGATGCGCCCCTTCACAGACAGAATTAGGACACCCCACTGGCATGTTATATAACCACTTCAAGACTGGACTGATTTACCAGCTTACAGACCAGGCCACTTTTCAAATTTCAGAGAGGACATACTTTCCGGTCCAGTTAGAAACATAGAAAAGTGACGGCAGAAAAAGACTGAGTAGTCCATCAAGTCTGCCCATTTTATGAATTAATTAATTCATTCATTCATTTATTTATTTATTTATTTATTTATTTTGTTTGGGGTTTTTTGTTTGTTTTTTTTGCTTTGGTTTTTTCCATTAACCTTGTTGTCTGACTATAGATCTATATTTATAACAAGAATGTTTGAAGCTGTTTACTGTTGACTGTCTCACTACCTCTGTTGGTAGTTTATTCCAATCATCAACTACCCTTTCAGTAAAATAATACTTTCTAAGATTCGTTTTAAACTTCCCTCCAGTTAGTTTGAGGTTATGTCATTGTGTTCTTGATTTTGGCTTCATATTGAAAAAGACCGCCTTTCTGAACCTTTTTCACCCCCTTGATGTATTTAAAGGTTTCAATCATGTCTCCCCTTTCCCTTCTTTCCTCCAGACTGTACATATTAAGTTGTTGAAGTCGCTTTCGATATGTTTAATCCCCCAGACCTTTCACCATTTTTGTTTTTTTTTAGTTACCCATCTCTGGACTCGTTCTATCATATCAATATTTTTCTGTAAGTGAGGTCTACATAACTGGACACAATATTCTTAATGAGGTCTCTCTAGAGGAATCAGGACCTCCTTCCTCCTGCTGGTGACCCCCCTAGTAATATAATAATCTATATAGAGGAATCAGGACCTCCTTCCTCCTGCTGGTGACCCCTCTAGTCATGTAGAGATCTATATAGAGGAATCAGGACCTCCTTCCTGCTGGTGATCCCTCCAGTGATATAAATGTAGCACGCTGGTGTTTAGATGGGGTTACTAACACATTTAGTTTGCCAGGTAGTAATTGTCCTGGCTGAATGATAGAAGATCCACTGATTCTCCCTAAATTCTGGAAATGCTATACCTTTTCTTTTCTGTCACTAGGTGGCACTGTGTCTGGTGACATTAGATTGACAGGGGTTTAGCAAGGTGAGATCATGAATGGGGTGTCTCAGTCAATTTGTGGGGGTTTCTTTTAATTCCTTGTGTCAGGGCTGGGCTCTTGAGAAATCAAAGCTGGCCACTCTGTTGTCAGCTAATTGCCAGCTCCTATCTATCCACAGGGACTCATCTGTTGATGATATCCTGCTCGTCAGTCCTGCGTACTTAAGCTGTCCAGTCCAGATGATCTCTGCCTTCGCCTTGGTCACATTTCTAGAGACACTCTCCTGTGTTCCTGTTAAGGACTTGCTTGGCTGACATTCCATCTGGTTCCAAATCCTGCTTGCTGTTCTACAATGCTCCTCTCTGGCTCCCTGACGTTTTGGCTTGTCTGACTATCCGTTCCAGTCCCTGAACTCTGGCTATGTATTGACTATGTTTACTCTGTTTACCTTTTTTTTATTAATAAACGTGTGATTTAACTGTACTTCTGTCTCAGTCTGATTCATGGTTTCTGACCCCTTGGACTGCTGGGAGAGTCTATCTATTTGGGTGGAGTCAGGTGATCGTGGGTTTTGTGCCACCTGGATAGCTGTCTGGGTGGATGTGAATTATGTTGCCCCGGGTTTCTAGGCCAGAAGTCTGAGGCCTATCCAGGAGCAGGAGAAGCAGCGTGGGGTTGGGACTGCAGGATTGGAGTCCAACCGAGTTGCGAAGGTTCAGCCGGACAGGGAACCAGTTGTGGTCAGAGGTAGAGGGGAAGCTGTCATCACTAAGGCACCATCCATCTTGTTACTGGAGACTACTGTGAGTAAACTGAAGCAAGTACCTGAGCAGTCTTCTCACCAGCCGGTGAGAAGTGACGGAAAGCATCAGCAAGTGCCAAGCCAGGGACCCAGAAGGATAGCGGGGGTGACGCTTGAGGAGTATACAGCGGGTTAGCTGTGGAAGAGCTCAGGGGGATCCAGTGACGACTGGGATCTGGAAGTCCAGTGAGAGACTGGGAGCTCAGTGAGTGAAGATCTACAGTGAGATACTGTGAGATAAGTAAAGGACTGTTCTGTGTTACCAAGAGTTATGTACAACTACCGTTCGTGATTGTTGCAAGATTAGTTTCCATAGGAGACAGCAGTCCTACCTATACAGAAGTGTTACCTGGCTGAAGGCCTTCCACTGTATAGCTGTCTACCTATAGAAGTTTTGGAGTCTGCCAATTATCATTGCATCTATTCGAGGGTGTCCTGGCCCTAAACCCCTCTCCCACTGTTCTGTTAAAAACAGTAAATCTGTTGTTCGCATTCAAAAGTGACTGGCGCCCATCATTTCTTCTTGCATCACACCAACTATGCCTGGTAAGCCATTCTACAAGGAAGGATGTCAGCTCTCCCTAACCCTTGAGGTCACCATAAGGCCTCTGGGGCCCCAGGACATTGCTACATTTGGCGCCCAACGTGGGGCAAAGGCGCTATTCCTGCAGCTGTCGCCCCTAGCAAATGGCTACAGCTACATAGGGATTTCATTTGGCTCCATGGAAAGGTGACAAGTAACATCTTTACTCCGTATAGACTGTGTTATTGTGCATTCCAACAATGTGGGGAAGAACCAACATGTCTCATTGCTCATGGGAGAGTGTCAGCCTGGTCTTTTGTCACTTTATGGCAGTGCTACAGGGGTTAAAATGGACTCCATCAAAGTTTTGGGAGGTGGCGGGTGCTGAGGTGGGTGCTCAGGTTTCCAGAAAATGTGTGGACCAATCCCTTGGCAGGGGGAGGAGATATCACTCTGCAGAGGAGGATAAGGAAGTGCTGCCATGTGCATCCAATTGTTGGTTGGAAAAGATGGCACAGCTTGGAGATACCATGTCCGATTGGAAGGTGTATGTTCCAGGTGTTGGCCCTGGTCTGAGCGGGTCTAAGGGCATCCTGAGTGACACCGGAGTACAGTACACACCTAAGGGTAGCCTTGCCTTGTACATGGCCGGAGGCTATGAGGCCTTGGGACTGATTTGCGGGAAGTGTTCCGGCTTGGCCACATACCTGCGGCCTTGGATCTTCTGTGGACACTGCGGGGAACCCCTGCTTAAGTTACTCACACCAGCCCAACCTCCGTGGACACTACCAGCGGATTGGGACGGGAATATCGCCATCCCAGCTGGTGACCACATTGAGAGTCCCCCTGCTATAACCCGGCTTGTGCGAGAAGCTGCTTCTCTCACCGAACCTTGAACCGAAGGACTGTTCCAAGCCAGTACAAAACCCCTCGCATAGAAGAGACCTTGCAGTGCCTATCAGGGGCCAAGTGGTTCAGTGTACTGGATCTGAAGAGTGGATACTACTAGATACCCATGCATCCAGGTGATCGAGAAAAGATGGCCTTCATCAGCCCTCTGGGATTTTTTTTATTCGACTGAATGCCACAAGGATTGGCTGGTGCCCCCACCACCTTTCAGAGACTGATGGAGAACACCATGGGAAATATGAACTTGGTAGAAGTACTGGTGTACCTTGATGATATCATTGTGTTTGGCAGAACATTTAAGGAGCATGAAGCTAGGTTGGAGAATGTCTTCCAATGGCTACACACAGAGGGGCTGAAGTTGTTGTTAGAGAAATGCCAGTTCTACCAGACCTCGGTTATGTACCTTGGGCATGTGGTCTCAGCCGAGGGAATAGCTACTGACCCTCAGAAGTTGGAGGCCGTTACTTCTTGGCCCTGCCAAAGCCCAACCTGAATTGAGGTTGTTTTCAGGATTCTGCTCCTATTATAGGAGATTCTTAAATCCAATCAAAAGGATCAATTAACCATAGTCAAAAAAATGTCCCTCTCCCAGCACTCATAGACCACTAATTACAAATAGTGATTTGATATAAACATTAATAGCGGCCGCTAAAACCAACTTTCAAACATATGCTACAGACAAACTATAACATTAGCAGCGCTTTAAAAGTTCTGCCATAAGCAGATAAAATGACTGTTAAATTGTCCAAAATCAATCCAATTCAGATCTGTTAGGATCATTCATGCATGGTGTGTTTCCAAATCAGAATCCCATCACCCCACCACGTGCATAATCTCCCCTATGGTCAGAAACTCACCACATAGATCCAGAACTTGCACCTGTAATGATCAGTGTCTTTGCACCTGGGATTGCTTCAGTCAATCTGGATATTTCTCACAATAAAAACAGATATGTGCACAGTGTAATTCCATCCAAAAATGTATTGTAAACAACCCCCCTTACAATTGCAAACTTACCATGTATACAGATTAAAATAGCCTGATAAAATTCACAATCCTGTCTATAGGTCGCTTGTCTCTCTCTCACCACTCCTCGGAACTTCATGAAGTGCGCTGTACCCGGGTTGAGAAGAACGCTGACAGACAGTCTAGGTAACGGCACATAGGAGATTTTGAGGGGTTTGTGATAACCATGAATTTAATTTTTGATGATCAAAATCGCAGTGCAACTGCTGAAACATGAAACACTTACTGAACATGCGCCAAGGAAGACGTACTGTTGCTGAATATGATGCCGAATTTCGTAGATGGGTAACTGATACCATCTGGAACCACCTGGAACCACAGTGCAAAGTGCTTTCACTTTTGAAAAGGACTTTCTGAGAATATAAAAGATGAACTTTCCAGAATAGATGCGCCCAATGGTCTGATGACTTTATCAAATTAAGCATTAAGATCGATAGATGATTTATGGAGAGACGATTTGAGAAAAAAAGATCTGTTGACTTTAGTTCCTCGTTTGATCGTCAACCAAAGCCTAAATTGTTTGCCAACTATGAACCTGAACCTGAACCTGTGCAGATTGGAGCTCTCAGCTTTGCTGAAAAGAGACGCAGACATGAACTGAATCTTTGCGGTCAGTCAGATCCCTACGCCCTAAGGTGTCCAAATAAATCAAGACGAACAAGACAAACCATTGCGGCGGCTGGCCAAAGAGAATTGTCCACATCTAGGGAACAAGTGGGATACATTACACAACCCTTATCTTCCGTAACAGGAGAAAATGAGATTGTCATCACCCACATTTTTCTGGAAAGGAGACCAGGAAAAGAGATGTGCCCCAAGGGGGATACTATGGGCAGTGTGTCAACGGGCAATGAATGAATGGTGCATGCGTGAAATACACAGTTGAGGTTTAAAAGTTGTATAACAAAAGTTTATTAAGTAACAAGATCACACACACTCTTCTCTGCTACACAGCCGTGAGGAGTGTTCCTTCCCTGCAGGATTTACCTACACTGTAACACCATAGACCAGGTACGTCCACTCCAACTGCGATTGCCACTAAGATGTCTCATTGCTCTACACACCGTGCTGAGATATTACATTATATGTTTAGGCTTTACCAGCCTAATATCTCCAATATGGGATACATATCTCCTAAAACACCTCCCTTTTTCCCTGTCTCTGATTCTGCAGGTGCTTGTGCAGTCCGCCCAGCATTGGTGGCTCTTGTGAGCCCTGGCTCGCCGTCCATGTGGGGATCTGTGTCAGGGCCAGTGTCTGCAAATCCCTCCATACCTTCCCTTTTGGGTTTCATCCCCTGAAAATTTTATCCAGTATCTGGATCTTTAACCGAGCGATATAACCTTTCGAGCTGTAGGAAGTGGGAGTCCTTCTCGTGATATATCTGTGTACAGTATATATGCTGAAGAGTCACATGCCCTGTGAGTATCTCTGTACAAAAATGCTTGTTCAGTCTGAGATTTTGCTCTGTCCTCATGTCTTGTCTGTAATCCAAACAGTCTCTCATACTTTTAGACATAATGGTTTCATACCCTTTGTTGGTGCTTATTACAGTGACCCACTTATATCTATATATACAAATATATCCTTTTTTCTCTTTTATAGAAAAATATCATAACTGCTTTCCCGAAACTCCTGAAGAAGGAAATACACCATATAGAGAGGATAGAACCTCTTTACTTTCCGAAACATGTAGAGTATTATATGCTATCGTATTTCTAGCCCAGCGGGTCATATTTGTATTTACTGGGATACTATACCTAGCATGTTAGCAGTTTGATTACCATTGTTTTTTGCCTCTTCCGCTCATGCGATTTTATATCCTAGATTTGTGTGTATCTTGTTACTTAATAAATTTTTGTTATACAACTTTTAAACCTCAACTGTGTATTTCACGCATGCACCATTCATTCATTGCCCGTTGACACACTGCCCATAGTATCCCCCTTGGGACACATCTCTTTTCCTGGTCTCCTTTCCGTATTTGGGATGTGGCAGTGATCTCCGGGCTAGCCCAAGCATTGGTTCCTTTCCGAATTGTTATTTTCACATTTTTCTGGAAACATCACTCTTAAAGAGAAAGACCAGTTATTCTCCACCTCAGCAATGCTGGATTCCGGGGCTGGTGGTAACTTTATGGATTTGAAGTTTGCAGAAGAAAATTGAATATTCCCCACCTCAGCAATGCTAGATTCCGGGGCTGGTTGTAACTTTATGGATTTGAAGTTTGCTGAAGAAAATTACATCACCCAAATACCTAAACCATCCCCAGTACATATGGAGACAGTGGATGGCTCGCTACTCACCTCTGAATTAATCACTCATGAGACTGTTCCTCTGCAGTTAAGTATCGAGACCGGACATCAAGAGTTAATATCTTTCAACCTGATTTCTTCTCAGTATCCTGTTATTTTAAGAAATATCATGGATATCAATTCACAACCCCACTATTGACTGGCAGGCCTGAAATCTTGCCTTTCCCTCTGAACATTGTGAGTTACATTGTCAAAAGAGAGACATCTTACCTACTATTATCATAGTGACATCGACTAACCTGAAAAAATTTCCCCCTCAATACCAAGACTTTAAAGACATTTGTGATAAGAAAAATGCCGACCAATTACCACCTCACCGGGCATATGATTGCCCAATAAAGCTTGTACCAGGAGCCCCAATTCCTTTTGGTCGCCTTTACAACCTTGCTGAACCAGAGCTGAAGGCGTTAAGGGACTTTCTACAAGAAAATCAGGCAAAGGTTTTTATCCATCCCTCAACCTCTACTGCTGGAGCCCCGCTATTCTTTGTTGAAAAGAAAGGTGGAACCCTGCGCCCATGCATCATTTCCAGGGAATTAAATAAAATGACAGTCAAGAATCGTTACTCACTTCCATTAATTCCAGAACTATTCGAGAGACTTAGCACAGGAAAGATTTTCACCAAGCTTGATCTGCGGGGTGCATATAATCTTGTTCGCATTCGACCTGGAGATGAATGGAAGACTGCCTTTCAGAAAAGATATGGGCATTATGAATCCCTAGTAATGCCTTTTGGACTCTGTAATGCACCAGCTACCTTTAAACATTTCATAAATGATGTTTTCAGAGACTTGTTAGACCAATTTGTGGTAGCTCATCTGGATGATATACTTATCATTTTCAACCAATTTACAGGAAGACCGGGATCATGTCCGTACTGTCTTAGAATTAACGTAAATATTAAATTGGAAAAATGTGAGTTTGAACAGACCCGTATACAGTTCTTGGGCTACATCATCTCTCCTGAAGGGCTGAACATGGATTCTAGCAAGATCCAAGCCATCCTAGATTGGCCTACCCCCAAGAACATAAAGGATGCGCAACAGTTCTTAGGGTTCTCAAACTTTTACCAGTGATTTTTTTAAAAATTTTCAAAAATCATGGCTCCTATTACTTATGTGACAAGGAAGGAGGTACGCTTCCAGTGGTCCACAGAGGCAGAAATGGCTTTCTCACATCTGAAAACCTTATTCACCCCTCCACACATATTAGTACATCCTAACCCAGAACTTCCCTTTATAGTAGAAGAAGATGCCTCCAATATAGCCATCAGAGTAGTTCTTTCTCAGAGAATGAGTGAAAAATGTTACTAATGTTATTAATGAGTGTCTCCCCTCTTTTGATCAATATTTTGATCACTAACCATACCTGCTATCACCTTTAACCTGGAACCTCCACACGCTTAGGTGAAGGTAGTCCTGGTCAATAGAGATGAGCTTCGACTTCGAGTCGAACTCATGTTCGACTCGAACATTGGCTGTTCGCAAGTGTTTGGGGACCTGGGTCTTGCCCCAGGGGACATGGATCAATGCAAAAAAAAGTTTTAAAAACGGTCGTTTTTTCAGGAGCAGTGATTTTATTAATGCCTAAAGTCAAACAATAAAAGTGTAATATCCCTTTAAATTTCGTAGCTGGGGGGTGTCTAAAGTATGCCTGTAAAGGGGCGCATGTTTCCCGTGTTTAGAACAGTCTGACAGCAAAATGACATTTCGAAGGAAAAAACCCAATTAAAACTACTCGCGGCTATTGCATTGCCGACAATACACATAGAAGTTCATTGATAAAAACGGCATGGGAATTCCCCACAGGGGAACTCCGAACCACAATTTTAAAAAAAAATGACGTGGGAGTCCCCCTAAATTCCATACCAGGCCCTTCAGGTTTGGTATGGATATTAAGGGGTACCCCGGCCAAAATTTTTAAAAAAATGAAGTGGGGTTCCCCCTAAATTCCATATAAATCCACATAAATCCACATAAATCCAATGAGAATTAGATAATCATTTCCTGGTTAAGTTATGTAAGGTACGATCAGGTGACCGGATTCATCCAATGAGACAGCTGGATTTTTGTCTATTGTAATTGGTCCTTACAGGGCATTTCATTTATAAATAAAAGGCAACCTTGAGTGGATGTTTCATGCCCCAGTAGAAGACCCCTAGGTCGAAACACGTCGGGTTTATTCAGCATCCTCCATGTTGCCCACTCTGTTTTTTATATAGTGATCACGTTTTTATTGTTACAAGTCTTTTTTAGAAATAAAAAATACCCCATTTTTATCTGCACTATGTGGAGGCGTATTTTTTCTTTCCACATAGCATCCGAATGAGACCAAGTTGTTACTCTAATTCCACGTGAGATGTCTTTGCTTTTCTGATTCGTGCCTTGGTATCCACTGCAAGGACCTACCTGGTGGCCCCCGGAGATCCACGTAGAGTGCAGCCTGGACAGTTCGAGTGTCGGGACATCCTTCCCTATGGCCTGGGTGGCACCCTGCTCATTTGATTCCCTGTCACTGACAAGGGAATCTAACAGGATCTGGTAAGAGTTTTATATATACCAGCTTTTCCACGATTGTTCTATCTGGTTGATGTGCCTTCCCTGCGGATTTAATCTTCTGTTAAACGTTGGAACACCATCCTTCTTCCAATTACATCAATTTTTATTTTAGTGGGACATTAAACTCTTCACTTTTTCATCATTATAGACTTTATACTCACCACATAATATTTTGATGAATCACCAATATTTTGTTGGATTAAAGCACAATTGAGGATCACTGTTTGTACTTTGACCACATATATATTCATTATGCGCTACATTTTTTCTATCATGTATTTAAATTTATTGACTTGTCATGTATTTATTGTCACATTGTATGTAGCAGCTTTTTCTTTTGTATTTTGTTAGCGCAGTGTTTTTTCTATACACTTATGTTATAAAAACAACTGTGGAGAATCCTGGCTCTATCCCACGCTAATTTACTAAGGCAGCCATAGCTGCTTGTGACTAATGACACGGTCCATGTGTCAAGCTGGAGGGAAAAGAGTGGCTGGCAGACATAAATGATCACCTTTTCCAAGGTCCTGTTTCATAAGAAGTTGCCCCCTGTGGAACACTTGTTCTTCTCGTTCTGGGGTCCTTAAATTTGGATTATTAATCCCAGCTATACTGGGCCAGAACTAGGGTGGAATCTGTGAGTTGCACAGACCAATCAACTGTCCGGGGCTGTAATGCAGCATCCTTAGTCGCCTGGTCTGCTTCCATGTGTGAGTTTTGAAGTTAGTATGGCTACCTCATCAAGAACCTGGAAGGCTGAAAACAGCCAAGCAAATTTAAATTAGCATGCTTGATTGGTTTACCTGCCAAAGTAAAAACAAACTTCTGGCCCTTCAAATGGAACCAAAAGCTCTCTATATCTCGACTATCTATATAAATATACACTCTTTTTATAGCTCACAGGCTTTGCTAAAACATGGAGCTCTTCTTCTTGAGCTGGGGAAAAAGGAGCCAATGACTCTAAATACAGAGTATCCTTCTAGGTGATAAACTGCATTATCAGTATAAAACCGGGAATGACTCTACAAAAAATGAAATATCTGGGTCTTCAGGGAGTGTGTCCCGCACTGGGCTCACAGCAGCTGATTTCTACATCATCAATTGAACACATTTGGATTTTCTTTGTCTCCAGCCTCCTCCAATAGAGGCAATAAGGTGGCTGGATTCAACTGTATGCATTTTTCATTGTTAGAACAAACAAAACAAATTCATATTTTGAACCTTTCATTAGACAAACATTTAGTTAGCTGTATATTTGCTGCGCAGAATGTGGGACCATTAAAAATTAAATATTTGACCAAAATAATGTCTGTAACTTTGTCTAATAGCACCTTTGCATAAAGCTACAGCTCTGATATATCGGGATGAACCCTTCATTACTGGGTCCAGCTTGCATAAATATATTACAATGGCTTGTTTTCTATCACGCTGTTTGTGTAAGAACTCCAGTTTCATGTTTCAAAAAGACAACTTTTTCCTGGCAATATTATAATAAATGATAACAATACCCTGCGGTCATGCAGAGATGTCCATAAATCAAAAATATTCTTCTGCTTATACCATGGCACTTACAAGGAAAAGGGGCACATCATTTCACAATCCACACATTCTGCTTTGGATTAAAAAAATAAAATAAAATAAAATAATAAAAAAAAAAATAAACAAAAACAAAAGGACCAACAATCTGTATGATGGACCAGAAAGCATCAAAAACTATAAAACAACTGGCTGCAGGTGGCATCTATCCTAACAGGGTGTGTGGACTTGATGTGATGGGTCTGTTATATTTAAATTTATTTATTTAACTCTCACATCATGGACCGCACATCAAGTTAGTATCAAGAATCTTAAAATTTCATTTTTGTAGAAAAAATTCTTATGTATCCCATCCATCTTGGCTTTGTTAAATATTACGGCAGCTGTATTCCAAATAACAACCTCATCTTAATCTTTTTTTTTTCTCTCAATAAGGGCTTATTGTATAAATGTAAAATTACAACATTGTTATCTAAACTAATCCCATTCATTACAAATTTCCCCATTAACCTAGATTTCATTTTCAACCAAAGGTTGTCTAAACCAGTTTCAATATATCTATATTATTAATAAAATTTTTAAACTCATATTAGAAATGAATACTCATTATTACTTAATTTTACTTAATTTCCCTTTTTTAAATGCATTTTTTCCACTATCAAAGGATATTCAACTTGTGTAATACACGGTTAAATGTAACCTTCATTTTACCATGTTTGGAAAAGAGATTCAAAATAATAATTGTGATCACATTGTTTATCATTAGATTCGTTAACCCGGCACATTTTGTTATAAATGTTTTGTCTAAAAAACTGGAATTGGCATGGTGTCCTTCCAGCTTATCACTGACCTCTCATCCCAGCCACATTCTTTCATGAGAGAGCAAAGGAGGGGGTCACATCTGCGTACATGACACACACAAGCGATAGAAGTAAAGGTCGCAGCATTCACACACATACACAAATATCTCTCTAAAATCACTTATATTTTTTCCCATTTGTACACAACACATGCATGTCATTCTGTCACTTTCTTTTAACTCTTTTTATTTCCCTGCTTAACTTCTGCTTTCCTTATTTTGTTCAGATATCCTTTATATCTAGCTTCTATGATTCTATGATCAGACAGGCAGCCACAGTTCTTATCCCATCTTCCCTCTCTGACAACATATAAAGTATTATGTTTTAACTCTCATTACTCTGTTTCTTGACTTTACTAGTTGTAGTGCCTGACCCCAAATTCATCCCACAACTTAACATGAAAATGTCCCTTTCAGTCTAGTGTTAATTGTAGGGCTGTGACTGATTAAAATTTTCGTGTTCGATTAATCGTTTGGTTTTTTTAATCGATTATTTGACTAATTTCTATTGATTATAATGCACATACAGATCCAACTACTTTTAGCTGATCTCCTTGCATTGCAACTCTGCATTAGTCAGTGGTAAATGTGGTATACACTATATACAATCACCCGACACTAGTTCGTTTCCACAATCCATGACTTAACTTCACAGTTCACACAAATACGTTTTAAATTCAAACTGTAGCAAGCGCCGCCGTCACGGCAACAGCAGAAGCCGATCCACACGGCAAAAATATCACAGCTTATCAACCTCTAAGGACAACAATGCTAAAAACGGAGGTTATCAAATTTGCCTACACTTAGCTCACTGAATGATCCCAGTTAACCACATCCATATTTACCATCACTGTCCAGGCTGTCTGGTGACGTCACGGACATCTATGTCACCGGACTCCTCCCCCCTTCCCTTTGTTAGCAGGTGGAGGCACTTGAGGAGGGGGGAGCAGTCCGGTGACGTCGATGTCCGTGATGTCACCGGATCTCCGACGGAACTCCATGAAGATCCGGAAGCCGGCGGAGAGGTGAGTACCGATCAAAAGAATTTTGATCGATCAAAAAAATTAATAATTAATCGAGGAATTAATCTTTAATTTCCCCAGCCCTAGTTAATTGTCACCCTTGATCCATCCTGCTCACATAGATAGCTGTTTCTCTAGCTGTTTACTCTGCATGATTCTTAGACCCTGTGGACTTTGGTGGTAACTCAGTTACTCAATGTGGATCCCTGTCCACTTTAACCATTAATCTAGGGGCTCAGTATAGGTGGAACCACACCTCCGGTTTATATATAGCACTCCTCTTGCGCTGGGCATTTTTGAGGGTCTCTTACCCTTCATTCCCTTACTCATTTTAAGGCCCATAATGACTGGCCAGTCTTCTCTACATGTGCCTATACCCTCTTGCCTCTAAACTACTTTATCTAGCAGATGTAATACATATATATTTATTCCTGCCAAATGACATCTGCAGAACAGAACTATGATATCGGCAACAAGGAACTTTTGGAAGATGGAAAGAAGAAACCTTTAAATAAAGGAATTGTCAAAAACTGTCTCTTGTCATTTTTAACATTTTTGACACTTTTTTTGTGAAATGGTAGGGGTACTTTTGTAGATTCCGAAAAGCCCCCCGCCCACAGACCCCCACAACCACCGGGCATGGGTTGTGGGGATGAGGCCCTTGTCCTCATTAACATGGGGACAAGGTGCTTTGGGGTGGACCCCAAAGCACCCTACCAATGTTGAGGGCATGTGGCCTGGTACGGTTCATTAGGGGGGGCACTCTCTTGTCCCCCCCTCTTTTCCTGCGGCCTGCCAAGTTGCGTGCTCGGATAAGGGTTTGGTATGGATTTTTGGGGGGACCCCATGCCATTTTTTTTAAAATTTTGGCGCGGGGTTTCCCTTAAAATCCATACCAGACCTGAAGGGCCTGGTATGGAATTTAGGGGGACCCCCCACGTCATTTTTTTTAAAATTTTGGTTCGGGGTTCCCCTGTGGGGAATTCCCATGCCGTTTTTATCAATGAACTTTTATGTGTATTGTCGGACCGGCAATTCATTAATAGCCGCAAGTAGTTTTAAATGACTTTTTTCCTTTGAAATGTCATTTTGCTGTCAGACTGTTCTAAACATGCGCCCCTTTACAGGCATACTATAGACACCCCCAGGTACAAAATTTAAAGGAATATTACACTTTTATTGTTTCACTTTAAGCATTATTAAAATCACTGCTCCCGAAAAAACGTCCATTTATAAAAAATTTTTTGCATTGATCCATGTCCCCTGGGGCAGGACCCAGGTCCCCAAACACTTTTTATCACAATAACTTGCATATAAACCTTTAAAGTTAGCAGTTTTGATTATTCATGTTCGAGTCTCATAGACTTTAACGGTGTTCGCGCGTTCAAGCAAATTTTTTGCCTCTTCGCATGTTTTGGTGGGAACCGAACAGGGGGGTGTTCGGCTCATCCCTGGTCTCCACTCATTACAGGTATTCTCCTAACAGATGGTCAGAGACTGCATACATGGCACAAGAGATGTTTAGAGACTGCGGACATGGCACAAGAGATTATCAGAGACTGCAGAACATGGCACAGGAGATGATCAGAAACTGCGGAACATGGCACAAGAGATGATCAGAAACTGCGGAACATGGCCCAACAAATGATCAGAAACTGCAGAACTTGGCACAAGAGATGATCAGAAACTGCGGAACATGGCACAAGAGATGATCAGAGACTGCGGACATGGCACAAGAGATGCTCAGAGACTGTGGACATGGCACAAGAGAAGGTCAGAAACTGCGGAACATGGCACAAGAGATGATCAGAAACTGCGGAACATGGCACAAGAGATGATCAGAAACTGCGGACATGGCACAAGAGATGGTCAGAGACTGCAGACATGGCACAAGGGACAGTCAGAAACTGCGGGACATGGCACATAGGCAGAGCTGGTATAATAATCTACACAGCCAGATTCTGACACAAAAAAGTTAAAGCTAAAAGCGGCTTGTTTGCCCTACCTTCCACAGAAATGGGAAAGAGAGATCTTTATCTATGCTGGTACCAGTACTACTTGCGCTCCTCCTGTGCCTTCTGCTGGCATTGGGCCCTCCCCCTGGTGTCACTCAGCTCCAGGCTCCTCCCTGGGCTCCCCCTCATTTCACATGTTCTCCAGTTCAGTGGCGATAGTCTCTGTGTGCTGCTGAACTGGAGGCGTTCCTGACCCTCTCTCTGCTACCGCCCAGGTGCGAGGAGGGATTGCTTTTTTGTTTTTTTGGATCCAACAATTCTTGCCTCGACAGCTGAAGTGAGAGAGGGGGCGGTGTCTTCGACCTGAAGGTGTCTCTCTCTGCCCTGACCCTGGCAGAGGAGGTGGAGTGGCCTAGGACTTGAGTCAGGAGAGGCTAAGTTAGCAGCGCTCGGCAGTATGCTGAACTGGTAGGGCAGGGACAGCCGCCGGCGCTAGGATAAGAATCTCTTGGGGAACCCCTTGCTTTGGCACCCCCCTTCTCCTGGCGCCTACCTTGCCTATAGGCAGCAGCAGCCCTGGATGCAGGCCATCTCTCTTGTAAAGCTCAATATCAGACCACCGGATAGCATCGTGACTAATATAACCAAAGCCTTCAGCTTTACACCAAACCTTTAACCAAACATTGAACTCTGCTATACAAAGTACTTTCTCGCGTTGTCCATTATGCACAGGTAAGACCTCTGAAAATGTAACAGTACACCCTAACTGTTGAAGATCCTGACCCAAATTCCCAAATCCCTTCAATACAGACTGCACATCATTCTGGGACAAATAATTTGTGCCAAGGTGCACAACAACATCAGCATTGCACTCTTCACTAGCTTTTTTTGGCAATTATCCCTCCCAACAGTAGCACCAGACAAACACTTAACTTCTTTTGACACTTTCAATTGATTTTCTAAGGAAACACCTCTTACAATTGAATCGCCAACAAGAAGATGACTTCTCCTTTTAGGAGCCTTATCCACAACACTCGCCTGGTTTGCAACCTCAGGTAAAACAGTTACTTTTGGAATTGCATTTTTTTAAATCAAGCTCCTCCTTCTTGTGCAGATAATGGTTGTCAATCTCACAAGCAGCTATGTTTGCAGCTTTTGTATCTGCTTCTAGCTCAGAAAGAACACTATAGGGGTTTTGCAGTGTCAAACTAAAAGCTACATATTTATGGTCCACATGCTTTACTCTTCTGCCCCGTACACACGGTCGGACTTTGTTCGAACATTCCAACAACAAAATCCTAGGATTTTTTCCGACGGATGTTGGCTCAAACTTGTCTTGCATACACACGGTCACACAAAGTTGTCGGAAAATCCGATCATTCTGAACGCAGTGACGTAAAACACGTACGTCGGGACTATAAACGGGGCAGTGGCCAATAGCTTTCATCTCTTTATTTATTCTGAGCATGCGTGGCACTTTGTCCGTCGGATTTGTGTACACACGATCGGAATTTCCGACAACGGATTTTGTTGTCGGAAAATTTTATAGCCTGCTCTCAAACTTTGTGTGTCGGAAAATCCGATGGAAAATGTGTAATGGAGCATACACACGGTCAGAATTTCCGACAACAAGGTCCTATCACACATTTTCCGTCGGAAAATCCGACCATGTGTACGGGGAATTCCAGACCCAACAGTTGTCCACACTGCCCTTCTCCAGTTTTGGGAGTGCATCTATTGATGTCTTCCCAGAACCTCAGCCCCCCTGGACACCCCCGGGGCGCCCATCAGGGGTGCTCTGTGATCACAGTTCGAGGTAAAGGGACAATCACAGCAGCCCTTTACCATGTGACCAATCACAGCTGATCCCATGTTAACAAATGCTGGTTATTGGCATTTCCTTTCCTTAGTGCTGTCACTGTGAAGAAAGAAAAGCCGATAACTAAGCTAGACATTCTTTCACCTGGAGCAAAGACTCATTTTTTTTTTTTTAATTACAAGGTAGAGCACTGGTGCTCAGTGGGGGGGCAAGGGGGGCACTGGCGCTTAGTGAGGAAACAAGGGAGACACTGGGCTCAGTGGGGGACAAGGGGCAGTGGTGCTCAGTGGGAGGAAAGGGGGGGACATTTGTGCTCAGTGGGGGGGGCACTGGTGCTCAGTGGAGAGAGAAAAGGGGCACTGCTGCTCAGTTGGGGGACATCATTGGGCACTAGTGCTCAATGGAGGAACAAGGGGGGGCAAAGGTGATCAGTGGGGGGAGATGGGGGGGATCTGGGGCTCAGTGGGAAAACAAGTGGAGCACTGGAGCTCAGTGGGGAGACAAGGGGAGCACTGGAGCTCAGTGGGGGGGGGGGGCAAAGGGAGCACTGGTGCTCAGTAGGGAGACAGGGGGGGACTGGTGCTCAGTTGGAGGACAGGGGGGCAATGGTGATCAGTGGGGGGAGATGGGGGATCTGGTGCTTAGTGGGAAGACAAGGGGAGCACTGGAGCTCAGTGAGGAGACAAGGAGAGCACTGGGGTTCAGTGGGGGGGCAAAGGCAGCACTGGTGCTCAGTGGGGAGACAAGGGGAGGAACTGGTGCTCAGTGGGAGGACAGGGTGGACAATGGTGATCAGTGGGGGGAGATGGGGGATCTGGTGCTCAGTGGGGAGACAAGAGGAACACTGGAGCTCAGCTAGGAGACAAGGGGAGCACTGGTGTTCAGTGGGGGGGCAAATTGAGCACTGGTGCTCAGTGGGGAGACAAGGGGGGGGACTGGTGCACTGGAGCTCAGTGGGGAGACAAAGGGGAGAACTGGTGTTCAGTGGGGGGGGGGCAAAGGGAGCACTGGTGCTCAGTGGGGAGGCAAGGGGGGACTGGTGCTTAGTGGGAGGACAAGGGGGGCACAGGTGCTCAGTGGGGGAACAAGACAGGCACTGGTGCTCAGTGGGGGACAAAGAGAGCACAGTGGGGGGGGAAATGAGGGACACTGGTGCTTCGTGGGGAGAGAAGGGGGGCACTGGTGCTCAGTGTGGGGACAAAAGGGGGCACTGGTGCTCAGTGGGGGAACAAAGGGCTCACTGGTGCTCAGTGGGGGAACAAGGGGGGCACTGGCTCAAAGTGGGTAGACAAGGGGAGCACTGGAGATCTGTGGGGGAACATGGGGCAATGGTGCTCCATGGGGAGGACAAAGGGAGGTAAGTGGTGCTCAGTTGGGAGGACAAAGAGAGCACTGGTGCTCAGTGGGGGAACAAGGGGGGCACTGGTGCAAAGTGGGGAAAGAAAGGGGGCACTGCTGCTCAGTGGGGGGGACAAGGGGAACTGGGGCTCAATGGGGGCAATTGGGGGTCCTAGTGTTTAGTGGGGGACAAGGGGGGCACTGGTGCAAAGTGGGGAAAGAAAGGGGGCACTGCTGCTCAGTGGGGGGGACAAGGGGAACTGGGGCTCAATGGGGGCAATTGGGGGTCCTAGTGTTTAGTGGGGGACAAAGGGGGCACTGGTGCTCATGGGGGGGCAGAGTGGGGGGCACTGGTTCTCAATATCTGACTGCTTGATAGCATCTGGAATCCTGGAGATGAATCATCCCCTCTCTCACTGTTTTTGTCTTCTGGTCTTTCTCCAGAGCCAGCAGCAAAAGAAGATTGCCTCTAATCACTTATCTCATCTCTGACAGATGACATTATCTAATGCAGAGCCCAGCAGAGAAAGGCAGTGGTGGAAGTCTTCCTTTGCCACCAGCTCTTTGTTTACTTGGCTAAGCTGTCTCTGCACTGGCATCCCTGGCATCTCTTCAAATGTGCCGGCCACAGGAATACGGATACCGCTGTCAATATTTCTGTCAGCAGTGACGCCCCTCATAATGTGGCACCCCGGGCACATGTTCCCCCTGCCCCCCAGTTTAGGCCCTGATCCTCCCTCTCTCCCCCACAATTTGAAAATGATTCCTTATTCCTTTTTAATGCTGCAGCACAGCATGTCCTTCTTTCTTGCCTTGGGGAGAATGACGTAGTGCCCCCCCATCAATGTCGATGTTTCCACAACACGCAAAAAAGTGCATCTCTTTTGCAGGCATGCAACCGTGCACGCGCCAAAATGCATGCTAGCATAGTGCCGTGTGTTTTGGTGCAGTGCAACTTAAAAAAAAAGGAATATGCACTTTTGTGCGATTTTCACATTAAGGCTGGGTTCACACTGATGCGGGTGGGGGGTCACAACAGGAGGTCCAGTGCGTGTCTATTTACCGATTCAGGTGCGCATCAGGTCCAAATTTTTGCCTGAATTCACACCTGAAACTGAGCTAAAGACGCACAGGACCCTTTTCCAATGTGGACCGGTTCCATTGAGAGCCAATCACACTCGCACTAGGGATTGGCTGGAGCGGCACACAGCTGTCAAACACAAGTGAGAGGGCGCTGAGAACGCCAGACTTCTCATTCGATTTTACTTTTGCCTGTTTTTAACTAACAAATTGGAGCTTGTCTTCTCTCTCTCCCCTTCCCTTATTCTTACCCCCCTTATTTGAGCTATACCAGAGCGGAGGGAGTACAGGAGAAAATATGGAGAGTTAAGCATCAAGAAGGAGAAGTTCGTAGACAGTGCTTCTGCACTTTGAGGATTATATGACCACAGCTTGTTTTATACTACTTTAAGGTGAGAGTCCTGTGAGACTGTATTATATGGCACCACTATAGGATTAATCTATCCAGCTTTTAGAAGATATACAGATCTGAATAGAAGGACCTTTTACCTCGCCAACAGCGCCATCTATCTAAGATTTTATGAACTATTTTTTCAATCCTGCAATGCTGCCACTTTATTTTAAAGGCACGTTTAGATAATTTGTGATTGCACTATATTATGGTTCACCGCTGCTATTTACCTGCGTGTAATGGATTGACCTTTTTGATGGGTTGCACTCTACACCAATTATTTATGCTATAAGGATTTTAAATTAAGGATTCTTTACTCACTAGTATTTATTCACGAATAATTTATGCTATTTTTACTTGCTTGCATTTTATCACCTTTTTGGTATTTTTTAGACACTAGCAAGTTTTCACGTTTAATACAGCACCATTACTTCACTGTTTAATAGTGGTAATAATATATGTTCCATCACAGAGATTGTTGATCCTATCTACTAATACAGATACCACTATCAATTTTTATTTGCCCCTACCCTTAATTTATTTCACATCACCCTTTCCAATATTGCGCGAAATCTATTTTAAGCATTTATCTATTAAGTGGTTATGTGAGCACTTTAATTTTGCTGCAATATTCACATTTATTAATCTACACCATTTAGTATTAATATAACTTTGTCTTCCACATCTACCAGCGCGAAGGAATTTTTATTAATTACTGTCATGCAAATTGGATGTGGAGAAAACCCGCATTCAATTCGCATCAGTGTGAATCCAGCCTTAGGGTAGCCTATTGAAATGAATGGGCTGCTCTAAACAAGACACAAAAATTGCGTAAAAAAATGCATGCATACTGTAGAACTTACATAGATGTGAATGGAGCCTAAATATTCCTTTATCTATCCTATTTGACTAAAAAAATTGTCATTAGATACACTTTAATTTCCCTGATGCCTTTGGGATGTCTTTGTGCCCCCTTGTGCTTTGCAACCTAAGCAGTTGCCCTCATCTCCCCCACCAACAGGTAATTCTACATATGAAGTTCTTACCTGTACAGTCCTGAAGCTTCTGAAATTTTCATAGCCTCCCCTCTGTATTTATATAGGTATTTTCTTTACATTTTTCCTCCCACACCAAATCCTCTCCTCAATGAGGGCGGGGAACCTGGTATGACTTATCCCTAAAAATCCATCCAATCACTAATTATCCTGGGGAGGGGGGAGGAGCTGTGTAAAGTC
Source organism: Lithobates clamitans (assembly GCA_037952925.1). Lineage (NCBI taxonomy): Eukaryota > Metazoa > Chordata > Amphibia > Anura > Ranidae > Lithobates > Lithobates clamitans. The sequence continues at coordinate 374,059 of JBBGZY010000712.1, read as the reverse complement.
AGCAGACTGTAATTGAATTTTTGGATATGCAAAGTTCATTTTGTCAACCAGTTCAACAGAACTTTCAATAAATTATAACAACGATGTTATACATGTGCAGACAATGTAGTGTCTTGAAAAAGTATTCATACCCCTTGAAATTTTCCACATTTTGTCATGTTACAACCAAAAACACAAATGTATTTTATTGGGATTTTATGTGATAGACCAACACAAAGTGGCACATAATTGTGAAGTGGAAGGAAAATGATAAATGGTTTTTATTTATTTTTTTACAAATAAATATCTGAAAAGTGTGGCGTGTATTTGTATTCAGCCTCCTTTACTCTGATACCCCAACTAAAATCTAGTGAAACCAATCGCCTTCAGAAGTCACCTGATTAGTAAATAGCGTCCGCCTGTGTGTAATTTAATCTCAGTATAAATACAGCTTTTCTGTGAAGCCCTCAGAGGTTTGTTAGAGAACCTTAGTGAACAAACAGAATCATGAAGGCCAAGGGACACACCAGACAGGTCAGGGATAAAGTTGTAAAGAAGTTTAAAGCAGGGCTAGGTTATAAATAAAATATTTATAAAAATATTATATTATAAAATATCCTAAGCTTTGAACATCTCACGGAGCTCTGTTCAATCCATCATCTGAAAATGGAAAGAGTATGGCACAACTGCAAACCTACCAAGACATGGCCGTTCACCTAAACCGGGCAAGGAGAGCATTCATCAGAGAAGCAGCCAAGAGGCCCATGGTAACTCTGGAGGAGCTGCAGAGGTCCACAGCTCAGGAGGGAGAACAGGGCCACCTTAATAGCATTATGGGCCCCTGGGCAAAGTAATGCTATGGGGCCCCTACAAGCCTGCCCCAATTTACGCACCTACTCTCAAGAATTAAAGTACAATATTTTCTACTTGCATAGTTACATCGTAGGTGAGGTTGAAAAAAATACACAAGTCCATCAAGTCCAACCTATGTGTGTGATTATATGTCAGTATTACATTGTATATCCCTGTATGCTGCGGTCGTTCAGGTTCTCATCTAATAGTTTCTTGAAGCTATCGATGCCCCCCGCTGAGCCCACCACCTGTGGAAGGGAATTTCACATCCTTGCCACTCTTACAGTACAGAACCCTCTACCTAGTTTAAGGTTAAACCTCTTTTCTTCTAATTTTAATGAGTGGCCACATGTCTTGGTAAACTCCCTTCCGCAAAAAAAGTTTTCTCCCTATTGTGGGATCACCAGTACGGTATTTATATATATAAATCATATCCCATCTCAAGCGTCTCTTCTCCAGAGAGAATAAGTTCAGTGCTCGCAACCTTTCCTCATAACTAATATCCTCCAGACCCTTTATTAGCTTTGTTGCCCTTCTTTGTACTCGCTCCATTTCCAGTACATCCTTCCTGAGGACTTTGCAGAGTGTCACTTGCTACTGTCCCCTGCCACAAGATTCAGCGTGTTACTTGCCACCTGTCCCCTGCCTCCAGATTCAGTGTGTCACTTGCCACCGGTCCCTTGTTACCAGATTCAGAGTTTCACTTGACACCGGTCCCCTGTAACCAGATTCAGCGTGTCACTTGCCACCAGTCCCTTGTTACCAGATTCAGAGTTTCACTTGACACCGGTCCCCTGTAACCAGATTCAGCGTGTCACTTGCCACCAGTCCCTTGTTACCAGATTCAGAGTTTCACTTGACACCGGTCCCCTGTAACCAGATTCAGCGTGTCACTTGCCACCAGTCCCTTGTTACCAGATTCAGAGTGTCACTTGATACCGGTCCCCTGTAACCAGATTCAGCGTGTCACTTGCCACCAGTCCCTTGTTACCAGATTCAGAGTTTCACTTGACACCGGTCCCCTGTAACCAGATTCAGCGTGTCACTTGCCACCAGTCCCTTGTTACCAGATTCAGAGTGTCACTTGCCACCAGTCCCTTGTTACCAGATTCAGTGTCTCACTTGCCACCGGTCCCTTGTTACCAGATTCAGCGTGTCACTTGCCACCGGTCCCCTGCCACCAGATTCAGCATGTTACTTGCCACCCATCCCCTGCCACCAGATTTAGCATGTCACTTGCCACCCATATCCTGGCTCTCTCTCCCTCCCCTTCAGCTGGACATGCTGGGGGCTGCAGTTTCTCTATTAGTATTGCTGGGGCTTGCCAGTCCTCTGGACTACATGTCCCATGATCCCCCTTTGTGCTAATTATTTATTTATTTATTTATTTTACCTGGTAAGAAGAGGGCTCCACTCCTGAGTACAGCAGCATAAGGAGGAGATAAAGGGGGAAGAAGCCCGCAGCTGCTCTCTCCAGACAGAGACACAGCCACTCTCCCCACTGCTGACAGAAGGAGGGAGGAGGTGGCGGCTCAAGGTGGGTGGCAGCACATTTTCTTCTCCTCTCCGTGCTCCTCGTCGGTGCTCCTATTATCTGTCTGCTGGTGGGAAGAGCAAATGGGAGGGAGATTTGCAGCACTTGAGCTTCAGCGCCCGCCCCTGCACCCATGCAGGATCGGCCCTGCTGGGCAGAAGGTGGAGACAGAGCTGCCAACATTCTGCAATGACAGTCACTCAGGGAACCAAAGATGCCGCCGCCCACTGGACTGCCTGTGCCCACTCAGCCAGACTCCTGTGCCCCACTATTTGGCTCTGATGGGGCCCCAGGTTCTCCCCGGGCAGTGCCCAGGTGTGCCCGCTCACCTGGGCCCTGGGGGAGAATCTGTCCACAGGACAACTATTAGTCGTGTACTTCAGAAATCTGGCCTTTATGGAAGAGTGACAAGAAGAAACCCATTGTTGAAAGAAAGACATAAGAAGTCCCATTTGCCGTTTGCGTGAAGCCATGTGGGGGACACAGCAAACATGTGGAAGAAGGTGCTCTGGTCAGATGAGATCAAAATTTAACTTTTTGGCCTAAAAGCAAAATGCTATGTGTGGCGGAAAATTAACACTGCACATCACCCTGAACACACCATCTCCACTGTGAAACATGGTGGTGGCAGCATCATGTGGTGGGGATGCTTTTCTTCAGCAGGGACAGGGAAGCTGGTCAGAGTTGATGGGAAGATGGATGGAGCCAAATACTCTCGTTCCCCTCTTTTTCCTGCAGTCTGCCAGGTTGCGTGCTCGGATAAGGGTCTGGTATGGATTTTAGGGGGGACCCCCTGCTATTTTTTTATTTTGGCTCAGGGTTCCCCAAGAAAATCCATACCAGACCTGAAGGGCCTGTTGGATGTAAACTATAAGCTGTAGTACACTATAACTCCTGTGTGTACAGGAAGCAGAGCGAAAACAACACAAATAACAAAAAGGAAAAAACAAAGATAATCAGCAGAGATTGTGTCAAGAGCTGCTGAGATATGTAGGGTGAAAGTTCGTGGAACTGATTGCAACGAGCAGAGTACCGATCCAGAATGTATAACTGTAGTTTTGGGCGTTCGCAGCAAATTCGAGCACCATGGAATGCCCCATAATGCACTGCGAGATCACAGGTTGCCTGTCACTGGAGTCCTTTTCCACTCCTCCATGACGACATCACAAAGCTGGTGAATGTTAGAGACCTTGCGCTCCTCCACCTTCCGTTTGAGGATGCCCCACTGATGCTCAATAGGTTTTAGGTCTGGAGACATGCTTGGCCAGTCAATTACCTTTATCCTCAGCTTCTTTAGCAAGGCAGTGGTCATCTTGGAGGTGTGTTTGGGATCATTATCATGTTGGAATACTGCCCTGCAGCTCAGTTTCTGAAGGGAGGGGATCATGCTCTGCTTTAGTATGTCACAGTACATGTTGGCATTCATGGTTCCCTCAATGAACTGTGGCTCCCCAGTGCCGGCAGCACTCATGCAGCCCCAAACCATGACACTCCCACCACCATGTTTGACTGTAGGCAAAACACACTTGTCTTTGTATTTCTCACCTGGTTTCCACCATAGACGCTTGACACCATCTGAACCAAATAAGTTTATCTTGGTCTCATCAGACCACAGGACATGGTACCAGTAATCCATGTCCTTAGTCTGCTTGTCTTCAGCAAACTGTTTATGGGCGTTCTTGTACATCTTCTTTAGAAGAGACTTCCTTCTAGGATGACAGCCATGCAGACCAATTTGATGCAGTGTATGGTCTGAGCACTGACAGGCTGACCCCCCCACCCCTTAAACCTCTACAGCAATGCTGGCAGCACTCATACATCTATTTCCCAAAGACAACCTCAGGATACTACGCTGAGCACGTGCACTCAACTTCTTTGGTCGACCATGGTGAGGCCTGTTCTGGGTGGAACCTGTCCTGCTAAACCACTGTATGGTCTTGGCCAACGTACTGCAGCTCAGTTTCAGGGTCTTGGGAATCTTCTTAAAGCCTAGGCCATCTTTATGTAGAGCAACAATTCCTCAGAGAGTTCTTTGCCATGAGGTGCCATGTTGAACTTCCAGTGACCAGTAGGAGAGAGTGAGAGTGATAACACCAAATCTAACACAACTGCTCCCCATTCACACCTGAGACCTTGTAACACTAAAGAGTCACATGACACTGGGGAAGGAAAATGGCTAATTGGGCCCAATTTGGACATTTTCACTTAGGAGTGTACTCACTTTTCTTGCCAGCTGTTTAGACATTAATGGCTGTGTGTTGAGTTATTTTGAGGGGACAGCAAATTTACAAACTGTACACTCACTTTTATACAAGCTGTGAACTCACTAGTTTACATTGTAGCAAAGTGTCATTTCTTCAGTGTTGTCACATGAAAACATATAATAAAATATTTACAAAAATGTGAGGGTACTCTATATTCAAGTCAAGTCCATTTGATATATACTATCTATCTATCTATCTATCTATCTATCTATCTATCTATCTATCTATCTATCTATCTATCTATCTATCTATCTATATCTATCTATCTATCTATCTATCTATCTATCTATCTATCTATCTATCTATCTATCTATCTATCTATCTATCTATCTATCTATCTATCTATCTATCTATCTATCTATCTACAGTCTATACAGTCTATTGTATGTACTGTATATACTCTGCATTCAGTGTAACTCAATATTCAGTCAATGCAGGCAGTGTAGTTTATAAAACACAGTATTGAACTGGTTAAGGGGAACCCCGTGCCAAAATTAAGAAAAATATGGTGTGGGGGGTCCCCCCCAAAATCCATACCAGGCCTTTCAGGTGTGGGGTGGATTTTAAGGGGAACCCTGCGCCAATTTTTTTTAAAAAATGGTGTAGGGGCCCCCCAAAATCTATACCACACCCTTATCCGAGCTTGCAACCTGGCAGGCTGCAGGAAAAGGGGGGACGAGAGTGTGCCCCCTCCTGAACCGTACCAGGCCACATGCCCTCAACATGGGAAGGGTGCTTTGGGGTAACCCCACCCCCAAAGCACCTTGTCCCCATGTTGATGGGGACAAAGGCCTCATCCCCACAACCCCTGCCCGGTGGTTGTTGGGGTCTGCGGGCGGGGGGGGCTTATCTGGAATCTGAAAGGGGTCCCTCAGATCCCGCTCTCCCCCTATGTGAATGGGTATGGGGTACATTGTACCCCTAACCATTCACCAAAAAAGTGTCAAAAAAGTAAAAAAGACCGCAGACAGTTTTTGACAATTCCTTTATTAAAAAAAAAAAGTGCCCTGCGATGTAAATCCATCTTCAATCATGGCACCAAAGGTCCAGAGAAAAACAAATAGGAACAACTCTGCCTCCATGGGAGGCATCCCGCCGTCTGCAGCCTTTTTGCGGTGACAGCTCTTATATAGCCAAGGGTATGGCCACCTGGTGACAGAACCGGCAGATATTTAAAGGAATATTTCATTTTTATTGTTTCACTTTAAGCATTATTAAAATCACTGCTCCAGAAAAAAGGTCATTTTTTTGCATTGATACATGTCCCCTAGGGCAGTACCTGGGTCCCCATACACTTCTTATGGCAATAACTTGCATATAAGCCTTTAAAGTTAACACTCTTTTGATTATTCACATTCGTGCCCCATAGACTTTAATGGTGTTTGCATGTTTGCACAAATTTTTTGTCTGTTTACATGTTCTGGGGTGAACCTAACCATGGGGTGTTTGGCTCATTCCTAACGTAGATGTATTTTTGTTGGCGTATTGGCGTCCAGATGGAGATGGGTTGTTGCCTCTATAATTTGCTTGCGCTTGAGCGGTTGGCCCTCCTCGACTGTATAGATGGTATATTTCTTCCCATTTTTGGTAGCAATTATTTTAGTGGGGAACTCCCACTGGTAGGGAATCTTGTGGTTGTTTAGAGGCTTGATAATCGTATTCTGTTAGCGTCTAAGCTGACGGATATATTGTGATATGTCCTCATACAATTGTAGTTTAGTGTACAGGGTGGGAAGCTGACCAAGGTGTTTTGTTTTTCTCAGAAGTTGCTCCTTTGTGGGATAAAAGTGTATTCTCATTAATACGTCACCGGGATTGTTCTTCGGGAGATGAGAGGGTTTAGGTAGGTGATGGATGCGGTCTATAATGGTTTCCATGGGAGAAATCTCTGGGAGCAGTGTGGAAATTAGTTGTCTAGCATAGGCATTGAGGTCAGATGGGAGGATGGTTTCTGGTAAGCCCCGTATCTTTACATTATTGCGCGAAGACCTATCTTCTAGGTCCGCCATTTTAGCTGTCATCCATTGCTGCTCATCCCGTGTGTGTTCATGAGCATCCACTAGATCAGGGGTGTCCAAACTTTTTTCAAAGAGGGCCAGATTTGATGAAGTGAACATGCGTGAGGGCTAACAATTTCACCTGACATTTATTGAACCATTAAAATTCAGTCTAAGTGTGTTCGTCCGAGCACTAATACACTGCCCAACAAGAATTCTCTTGCCTTTGCAGCTGTGTGTGTGGTGAAGAGATGAGCTTGGGCATGTTATTTGGATATATACATCTTTTGTGGCCCCCAACGAATCCCAGAGCGCCGCTCAGGACTAAGGATGAGCTTGGGGGTGGTATTTGGATATACCGTATTTATCAGCATATAACACACACAGGCGTATAACACGCACCTTTACTTTAAGAGGAAAGTTTCAGGAAAAAACATAGATTTTAAATAAAGAACTGTGAAGCAAAATAAGAGTCAGTGCCCATCAATGCATCCTAATCAGTGCCCATCTGTAGTCTCACCATTGCCATGAATGCAGCCTCATCATTGCCATGAATGCAGCCTCACCATTGCCATGAATGCAGCCTTACCATTTCCATGAATGCAACCTCACTATTGCAATCAGCGCAGCCTCACAATTGCAGTCAATGCAGCCTTACCATTGCCATAATTGCAGCCTTACCATTGCCATGAATGCAGCCTCATCATTGTCATCAGTGCATTCTGATCTATGCCCATCTGCAGCCTCAGAGGGGACAGGGAGGGGGGCGGGACGAATGCCAACAGATTACATACAGGAGAATCTCCTGTTTACTCAGTGGCCTCTTTATTACAAAGTCCCGCCTCCTATGATAGAACAGTTGTCCAATGGCAGCCCAGGAGACGGGACTTCCTATTACAGATGCCGCCGAGTAGTCAGGAGATTCTTTTGTATGTAATCTGACGGCACTCGTCCCGCCCCCTCCGAGGCAGCGCCAATAAATACAGTATATATTTTTTGTGACCCTGGGAGGCCACAAAAGATATATATGTCTAAATCATCAGGGGGGCCATATTAAACCGGAACACAGGCCGCAATTTACCCGTGGGGCATACTTTGGACATGCCTACACTAGATCATTAACTGTCTCTGTCATGTAACCCATTTGATTTTCAATGTGGTATACTTTTTTCCCCAGTGTGTACATTTCTGAGGTAAATTTAATGCATATAGATGAGATAGCAGTATGTAGGGAACTTTGGAGTGAGATTAGCATTTCTTTCCCTGTTGTGTCAAGCACTGGCTGGTTTAGAGTAGGAAATTATGCTATAGGTGATGGTTGTGCTGCCTGTATGGGTTTAAGGTCTAATGGAGGGCTCACCTCAGTGCTGAGTGGGTCAGAGTCCAGTCTCATCCGTGACTTTACCAGGCTGTTGCTGGTAGAGGAAGTTGAGGATAAAGGAGAGACATTTGCTGCATCTCTTGGTGGGATCATTTCAGAATTATCTGCGTCTGGGAGGTCTGTATATGAGCAATCAGAAGGGTGTGCATGGCCGTGGGTGCCATTTTGGCCTCGCCCTCTCAGCAGGTTTTGTGAAGAAAACCATCAGCTTCTGAGGCTGACGGTATTCCTTTCGCTTGCGGGATATATCAGGGTGATCGTCCCAGATTGTGAGCCCTCAGTGGGTAAGGGATCTTGTCTGCTGAGCGGTGTTCCTGTGGTAATTCTCCGGTCCGTGCTGGAGCTGTCAGCTTAAGCGGCCATATTACTTGGCGGTTAGTCATGCCCATAAAAAAATTGAAAACTATTTATCTTTTTCCTTCCACTTCACAATTATGTGCCACTTTGTGTTGGTCTATCAAAAAAAATTCCAATAAAATACATTTACGTTTTTGGTTGTAACAAAATGTGGAAAATTTCAAGGGGTATGAATTCTTTTTCAAGGCACTGTATATATACAATGTTATACAGTACATGTGCACACAATATATACAATGTTAAAAATGTGCACACAATATGTATAATGTTATACATGTGCACATAATATATAAAATGTTACACATGTGCAGACAATATATACAATTTTATACTTGTGCACACAATATACTGTATACAATGTGTGATATTTGGGGGAACCAGATTACTAGCCATCAGTGTCTTTTATAAGAACAAATGTAGGAATATGCTACCCTCTGTATTTGTAAATAGCTGTGCTATTATTTATGTATACATTAATTATGTATAGCCCTTCCTGTCTTTGGGTTGTCAGGTTGGAAACCCCAGAAGGAGGAGGTGGAAAGCTCTTACTGAATACAGACCAGAATGCAGGAATTACTAGTGTAGGGAAGTGTTCTATTGTATACTGTCTGTGAGGTTGTTTACATTCATGCCTGGTACATACCATAGAGTTCTTGTCACAAACAGATTCTTGCTGTTAAGAGGTTGTTTCCTGTCCTTGCTTAAGGACCCCCCTCAAGGCTATATATATATGGATGTCTTACAGGAAGTGAAGGGAGGGAGTGGCCAGCCACATGCTGAGAAAGCCAGAAGGTGCTGCAGGCTGCGTTTGTTCTGTATCCATTAATTCAGGCTGAAAAAGGGACACTAGGCAAGTGTTACTGCACTGTGTAGCTCACTGTTTGTTATATTACTGTCCTGTGTGGGAATCAGAGATAGTTGTCAGAGACTTCTCTGATGCAATGAAACTTTCTATTTGCATACTGCAATATACTTGGGCTATTCTCAAGTGTATGAGAGCAAAGCTTATTTGATTATAACCTGTCAAGTGACTGATTTGTGTTGAAGTGTATATCTGCCACTTCATTATTTAAAGCAACAGTGTCCCTTTTTGGTCTGGGAGGTTTCTAGCTAGTATTAGCCTAGGGAACGGTAAACAGCTCAGGGTAGTGACAGGATAGGCTTCCAACGGACATTTTGATAGGTAGCGGTCTAGTAGCATTGATAGCCTATAGTCAGGTTAGGGACCAAGAGATAGGCTAGATAGGTCTGATTTGCCTTGCAGGTGGCGTGCTCCACACTTCTTCGCCATCGGTGTGTTCATCTGTACAAGCGTCCACAGGAAGCTACCGCTCCACAAATGCATCAGTGTTCGTCCTCTCAAGCCAGCTCATCAGGGGCCCAAGCAACTGAACTTTGCCATAGTGCCTAATTGAAGGTTTTGGTGTTAAAGGCCTTTAGTTATATATCAGGATATATAGATACATATATACACTGTTCTCAGACATATGTACTTTCTTCCTGTTATTGCTTTGTTTATATGTAATACCATCACTTTATCATATATAAAGTTACACTAATCACCTGCTGGTATGTCTGCATATCTTTAGTCTTAGAAATCTATGCTGGGTGTAGTAGTACTACTTCTGTCAGTTATTTTGGGTGAGTTACTTGTTATTGTCCTAGAAAGGGACCATCTCTAAATATGCTGGAGCCAGTGGTGGCCCGTCCATAGGGGGCGCACGGGCGCCGCCCCCCCCTCCAGGCAGTCACAAAAAATTTTTTAAAACTGACCCTTTAAAAAAAAATACAAGAAAAGGTCCTTCAGTGCACTGTGTTCGGACGGTGCACTATGGGAAGCGCCACGTCTATGCAATCACGAGATTGCAGATGCGGCGCTTCATTTGTGGGCTTTTGTCCCGCCTTGCGGTGCTTTCCGAAGTGCCGAGTAGCTTCAGCCCAGCGCTCGTAGTATCTATTACTACGGCCGGGTGGTTTGATTGACATCTGAGTTAGATGTCACTTTCTGTTTTCTCTCTCCCATTGCGCCCGAGAGAGGGAAAACCCGAAGTATGAGGAGTGGACTCCTCCATCGCCGCTGCCTGTGGAAGAAGACACCGCAGGAGAGGACAACACAGCAAGGTAAGTACCACTGTGCTACCACGGAGAACGGGGGGAGGAGGGTTTGATGTGACACAGGCTGCATTTAATGGGACACAGGCAGACTGCATTTGGTGGGACACAGGCTGCATTTGGTGGGACACAGGCAGGCTGCATTTGGTGGGACACAGGCAGGCTGCATTTGGTGGGACACAGGCAGGCTGCATTTGGTGGGACACAGGCTGCATTTGGTGGGACACAGGCTGCATTTGGTGGGACACAGGCAGGCTGCATTTGGTGGGACACATGCTGCATTTGGTGGGACACAGGCTGCATTTGGTGGAACACAGGCTGCATTTGGTGGAACACAGGCTGCATTTGGTGGAACACAGGCTGCATTTGGTGGGACACAGGTAGGCTGCATTTGGTGGGACACAGGCAGGCTACATTTGGTGGGACACAGGCAGGCTGCATTTGGTGGGACACAGGCTGCATTTGGTGGGACACAGGCAGGCTGCATTTGGTGGGACACAGGCAGGGTGCATTTGGTGGGACACAGGCAGGCTGCATTTGGTGGGACACAGGCTGCATTTGGTGGGACACAGGCTGCATTTGGTGGGACACAGGCAGGCTGCATTTGGTGGGACACATGCTGCATTTGGTGGGACACAGGCTGCATTTGGTGGAACACAGGCTGCATTTGGTGGAACACAGGCTGCATTTGGTGGAACACAGGCTGCATTTGGTGGGACACAGGTAGGCTGCATTTGGTGGGACACAGGCAGGCTACATTTGGTGGGACACAGGCAGGCTGCATTTGGTGGGACACAGGCAGGCTGCATTTGGTGGGACACAGGCAGGCTGCATTTGGTGGGACACAGGCTGCATTTGGTGGGACACAGGCTGCATTTGGTTGGACACAGGCTGCATTTGGTGGGACACAGGCTGCATTTGGAGGGACACATGCTAAATTTGGTGGGACACATGCTGCATTTGGTGGAACCCAGGCTCCATTTGGTGGGACACAGGCTGCATTTTATGTGACACAGGCTGCATTTGATGTGGCTGCATTTGATGTGACACAGGCTGCATTGGATGTGACACAGGCTGCATTTGATGGGACACAGGCTGCATGTAAGGAGGGACTCTGCTGGGGGCACCTGATGTAAGGACGGACTCCGCTGGGGACACCTGATGACATCTGATGGCAGGCGACATGGCTAGTGACACGCTAGGGCTCCCACTGATTCTGCATTATGGTGAGTTGAATGATTTCATTTTATATTACAATGTAATAATAGAAATAATGTGCTTCAATCATCCTGACACCATAACAACCATGGTGCCGGGATGATTGAAGTGCTAACACCAGGTGTTTGGAATATCTTTATCTGCTGATTGTTAAACTTTCTAGAATACACATATTTCTATTATTGTGTAGGATCTGGGCCTGCTGTCCCTCCATCCCTCTCTCCCTCCATCCCTCATTCATCTCAGATGCTAACCACACCACCTTAGAGCCACGCCCACTATTTCGCTGAAACCATGCCCATTTTCCCATGGGAGGGGTCAAAAAGGAAGGGCGGGGTCTGGCGCCCCCATCCTAAAACTTCACCAGCCGCCCTGATAGTGACCCTCGGCTCACGGTAACAATAGGAATACAAGAAGAGTAAAAATATCAGCACAAGAAATAATTAAAACTTTTCTCTGCAGTAACATTGTTCAATATGGTTATAGCGTAAGAAAGGGTAAGAAAGAAAGAAAAAAGTTAAACATGAAAAGAGAGGAACTAAATACACAGAAGAAAGTTAGCCTTGCGATCTTTCTAGATCACTCAGCTAAATAGCGCTTAAACCATCAGGCACTCAACCTCCGATGACGTCAGGCAATCAACCTCTGACGTTTGGTATACCTCAAATCTTTTTTTGTCTATCCGGAACAGCAGGGACGTCCATTTTACCATAGGCAATGTGCCAAGTGCCTCTGTCTTCTAGCATCAGATTATCGAGATATTATACAATCAATCCCAATGTCGGCAATTGTCGACAACGCGTCTATAACTCATGAAACCAGAATCAAACAGAAAGAGGAGAAGAGACTTTAGAAAAGAATTAAAAATACTTTAAAATATCTTACCTTTCAAACACCCATTAGAACTAGATCACGTAGGTTCGAAACCAGACGGTGGATCCGGTTCCCGGTGCCAACTAGCCCCTGTTTTGCCACTAATGTTGAGTGGGGGGTCTTTGATTCTCAGTGAGCTTTGTGGTCCAATATTTACCAAGGTCTTGGTCAGGACCGTCTGACCCGGGATCCACTCGTTGGTTCCGACTCGAAGGACCAAAATGTTAGGATTTTTCTTCTCCTGTGATCAGTCAAATTCCAGATGTATTGAAAAGCAGACAATTTATTTCAGATGTGTCGAGACAAAAGGGTGATGCTTACAAGCCAAAAGATGGAGCAAAATCACACAGAGGGATGTACAGCCCCCCTCCTAATACTTACAATAATATAGTTATAATGATTATACTGGCTGATGAAACACTGATAGCTTCCTGGTACATCATGGTATGTACTTTCTTTTTTGCTAATCAGCATTCCTGTACAATCTGTTACCATATATGGCAAAGCTTGTTAGACAAAGACAAAAAGAAGTTAATGCAACATGTGCTTAGAAGCCATCTTAACCACTTCAGCCCCGGAAGAATTTACCCCCTTCCTGACCAGAGCACTTTTTGCGATTTGGCACTGCATCGCTTTAACTGACAATGGCGCAGTCATGCGATGTGGCTCCCAAACAAAATTGACATCCTTTTTTTCCCACAAATAGAGCTTTCTTTTGGTGGTATTTGATCACCTCTGTGATTTTTATTTTTTGCGCTATAAACAAAAAAAAGCAACAATTTTGAAAAATACGCATTATTTTTTACTTTTTGCTATAATAAATATCCCCAAAAAATATTTAGAAAAACATTTTTTTTCCTCAGTTTAGGCCGATACGTATTCTTCTACATATTTTTGGTAAAAAAATCGCAATAAGCGTTTATTGATTGGTTTGCGCAAAAGTTATAGTGTCTACATAATAGGGGATAGTTTTATGGCATTTTTATTGATAATTTTTTTTTACTACAGTACTTGTAGTAATGGCAGTGATCAGCGATTTTTTATCATGACTGCGACATTATGGTGGACACATCGGACAATTTTGACACATTTTTGGGACCATTGGCATTAATACATCGATCAATGCTAAAAAATTGCATTGATTACTGTAAAAATGTCACTGGCAGTGAAGGGGTTAACCACTAGGTGGCGCTGTAGGGGTTAAGTGTGTCCTAGGGAGTGTTTCTAACTGTGGGGGGGGCTGTGTGTTACACTACACTGATCGCTGCTCCCAATCTCAGGGAGCAGAGATCAGTGACAGTGTCGCTAGGCAGAGTGGGGAGATGCTTGTTTACATTAGCATCTCGCCGTTCTTCCTCACCGTGAGACGATCGAGGGTATCCCCACGGACATCGGACCTGCGGGACCCGCGATCGTGGTCACGGAGCTTCCGGCGGGCGTGTGCACGCCGCCGGCGGTGTGTGCGCTTTCACGAGCCGCCTCTTAAAGGGCAACGTACAGGTACATTAATCTGCCTGTACATGCCCTTCTGCCACAGTATATCTGTGTGAGGCGGTCGTGAAGCGGTTAAAAATCAGTCTTAGGTTTTTTTAATAGTCACGCAATAAAAGTTTAAAACTTTTCTAACAATTTGATTGACAGCAGTGGGAGTCAATGGTTCCTGCTGCTATCAATCTATCCAATGAGGACCCGAGACAGCAGCTGGAGCTGCTGGGCTTGTGCAAATCGCTGGAACAATCGGGCTTAGGTAAGAAAAAAAAAAAAAGAGAAATCCCCAGCAGGAGCTGACAGGCATGCTCTTGCTTGTAAAAGCTGACTTGTGCCTGTTTTAGCTCGGCAGCGGCCGGGGGAAGATGTGGGGGCCGCAGGCTCCCGCTACACAAAAAAAGGCATTTTAATTGGGGGGGCATAGTATAATGTTAGGGGGCATGGCCCCCTCTGGCCTCCCCTCTAGTGATACCACTGGTCTACGGTGACTCCATGCCTCAGGTCTGTTGATATTAGGTAAACCTCAGAGGAACATGACAGAATGAATACTAAGGCTCATCATCAAATTTTAATATCTGGAATAAAACATGTCCTTAAAGCCCCGTAAAAAATGACACGTCTGTTTTCCCATCTGGCTGGAGGAGAACGTTTTCCATTGGAGACCTTATAGTTTTGACTCACTCAAGAAAACCTTAAAAAAAACTGTCTATTTTTTTCTATTGTCAATTAGTTAAACTTATTGGTCTATTTATAGTTCTTTTAACCCAAAATTCACACAACTTTCACCCAGGATTCACATATTTCCCCAATTGAATCTAATTATAAAAACATGTGACACCTGAGTGAAATTTGTGTGAGTCCCATGTGAAAATAGACCCCCTAAAGTGTATCTTAAGCCAAATCTGCAGTTGTGGATGGAGTTTGGAAGGATTGGAACCACTGCCAGGTTTTATTAATACCTGTGTTCCCTTTATATATCACAGCTAAGTCCATCACCTCTCTCAGGCTCTTTTAGGCCAGATGGTCTTTATCCTTTTCTATGTAGCTTTCGTAGAATGACCTGCAGGACTGCAGGACCAGACACACTTTTATCTGATTGGGACAAAAAGAGAACAGAATCTCTGCTATAATGCTATGGTGGGAAATCCCTTACATCTTACACATTCTCTTTTGATGATCTCAGTTGCCTAGATGGTTTTCATAACACTTGTCCGGAAACTGCAGAACTTTCTGCAGCAGACCTAAAGTTTCATATAAATTACATTTTTTTGGGATAGGGAATGGACAAATTGGAGAACCTTGTCTAAACGCCCTTGTTTTCCTCCTAATAAGCTAGAGCATGTCTTCAGCATGCCTCCTTCCTCCATATATTTATATGCTTTCATGCCAAGGTGGCCCTAAGCAAAGGATCATATTTGATGAAGTTCTGGCCTGCACAGATGTTCAAGGCCATTTGGTTCATCCATACACAACCATCCTGTAGTTTCTTTGGTCAAATTTAGACTTACTGTACCCGTTAGTAACTTTGACTCTTTCCGCAGCCCATGGTGGCAGGGGTAAGGTTGGTTCTGTCAAAGGGAAAAAATCTGTGTTAACAACAAAACCTGGGGAATGCCCAGGAAAAAATTCCAAGCCTACTTACCACCAGCTCGCAGACAACCAATTGACCTGTCTAACAGTACGCGTTAAAAACAGGGGTTTAGTCCGCACGCATTTCCAAACGCATGCGTAAGCCACAGAGCCACGTCACGGCACCCTGTAATCTGTGGTCCTAACACTAAAATTTAGGTGTCCCCACAGTGGAGGCACATGTATTCTAATGGATAAGTGAGGGCAGGTGGACTGAAGGGAGCCCACCCCTTCTTAAAGGTACAGGACACACCAAACACCCAGCAGGTAGCACAATGGCTGCAAAGGTGCTGGTGCGTTGCTGGACCAATACACACACCCACATGATTGCAAAAATCTTGCCACCACCCTCACTTATAGCTGGCTATCGCAGTAAGAGGCATTGGAAGGCCACAAACAGATAACAACAAAACCTGGGGAATGCCCAGAAAAAAATCTGTGTTCACTGGCCATGCCCCTGATTGGTTGTTTAAACCTCCTGTTTTGCCACATCCCCTGCAACACCTCTGGTGTGCTTGTGTATTAAAATAAGTTACGTTTATTTGAGGTTTTAGGTGTGCTTTGCCACAAGGGCCAACTTTTATTAATTGCGTGGTTTGGTCCCAGCTTATGAAATCCTTACAAAAAAAGTACTGATTACAAAATGGTGTCCCCAGACACCCACCTTTGGTACCAGCCCTGAGACTCCTCCAGCCTCTTGCCGTGGTACCAAACCTAGCCTTGTTGATTTTTCCATTTGTTAGGAGGTGTGGGGTCTTATCTGAAACTTTACTGACTGCATCAGAAATTTCTTAAAATGTTAAACAAAATAAATAAATAAAATGCGTGCACAGAGTGCAACAACTTGGACCTATTGTATGCAACTGTTTGGAACAGAAATGTAATTTTAAAGCTTGCTGTTTAGATTAAAAGAACTGACAATCTAATTCTACAGATAAAGTGTTTTTTTTTTTTTTTGCTAAAATTCCTGCCTGGTTTCAAGAGCTTGCAATATATGTCCACTGTTGGCATAATCTGCTCAGTACTGTTTGAAGAGGTAATTAGGTCTTGTATTATGCTTGTCAGACCAAGACGTATATCAGCTATCAAATGCTGATCATGCTACTTACTCTGCTACCACAATAGAGGAATTATTGGACATAAAGCCCATAGAGGAACTGCCAGTGACCCCCACTAAAAACATACAACCTCTAACTGTGCTGGTTACCTGGTACAGTTCCGGGGCATGTATCAATCTGTCCTGGATGGTACGATTTGTCCTGGATCCTGTTGTCTTCTGGGCTGGGCTATCAGTATGGCCCATGGATCCCGCATTCCTCATACACATAGCAGGCTCTGAATGTCCAACTGACAGCTGAACCCCACAGATTACCCCGGGACAGGGGTACTGATAATGGCACTTATAATTAAAGGGGTTGTTAAGGTGTTAAGGCTTTTATCAATAGATAGGTTCGATCTTTGACTGACGGTGAACAAAGACACACCAGATGGGAGATCAGCGTGTAAACAGATTCTGATCTGTTTTATTAATTGCTTAATTCCTTCTTTTATACTGGTAAAAAGGGGTGTACAGGTTCATTAATAATTGTACAATTGGGAGTATACATACAGTATGTTAACAGTTATATCTGGGCGTATACACTTTGATAATAATTATATATTTGGGCGTGCATTATCAAAAGATAGATGATTTTATGTATAACACATCAAAACCACATCATTTCAAAGTACAATTTAAGGCAAAACCACCTTGATTAATTATTTACTATTCCTCAAATAGTGCATATTTAATCTAGCTAAAGTAAGCAAGCAGAATAAACTATTGTGTTGATTTAGAAAGGTCTTGTTGTCTATTTAGAAGGTCGAACTGATATATTCTCTGCTTGTGACATATTTATCATGCTAGCTTGCAATAAATCATTTCATCAAAAATAAAAGTTTCTAGGCCTTATGAAAGTGATTGAGCCTTACTAAAGTAATGTCAAGCATATACCTAAGATTAACTATTTAAAGACCTGGCCTATTTTTCAGACTTGGTGTTTACAAGTTATTTTATTTTATTTTTTTGCTAGAAAATTACTTACAACCCCCAAACATTATATATATTTTTTTCAGACACCCTAGAGAATAAAATGGCGGTCGTTGCAATACTTTATGTCACACTGTATTTGCACAGCGGTCTTACCAGCGCAATTTTTTTGGAAAAAGTACACTTTTTTGAATAAAAAAATAAGACAACAGTGAAGTTAGCCCAATGTTTTTATATTGTGAAAGATAATGTTACGCCGAGTAAATTGATACCCAACATGTCACGTTTCAAAATTGCGCCCGCTCGTGGAATGGTGAAAAACTTTGACCCTTAAAAATCTCCATAGGCCTCGTTTAAAAATTTCTACAGGTTACCAGTTGTGAGAAACAGAGGAGGTCTAGGGTTAGAATGATTGCTCTCGCTCAAATGATCACGGTGATACCTCACATGTGTGGTGTAATTTGGCGTTGCTTCCGTCATCCAATGGTATGGAGCCGAGTGGAGGCCATCTTTCAATCTTTCAGCTATCTGCTGCCATAACAACGGTATTCCACCTCAAACAGCCGACATACAAGGATGTCTCTGTACATTGCTGCAGTCATCTTTCCCTCGATCCTGACTAGTCTCCCAGTTCCTTTCGCTGAAAAACATCCCCACAGCATGATGCTGCAACCACCATGCTTCACTGTAGGGATGGTATTGGCCAGATGATGAGCGGTGCCTGGTTTCCTCCAGACATGACGCTTGCCATTCAGGCCAAAGAGTTCAATCATTGTTTCATCAGACCAGAGATCTTTGTTTCTCATGGTCTGAGAGTCCTTTAGGTGCTTTTTGGCAAACTCCAGGCGGGCTGTCATGTGCCTTTTACTGAGGAGTGGCTTCCATCTGGTCACTCTACCATACAGGCCTGATTGGTGGAGCGCTGCAGAGATGTTTTTTCTTCTGGAAGGTTCTCCTGTCTCCACAGAGAAACGCTGGGGCTCTGTCAGAGTGACCATCGGGTTCTTGGTCACCTCCCTGACTAATAAAAGGCCTAATTACAGGCCGCCACTGCTTTAGATATACAATATTATACATGCTATGGGTAACAATAGTAAACTATTAAACATAAAAGCACTTGCCTAGTGTAGCCCCGTTATGGGGGGGTGATATGAAGTTGCCTCTCTACACCGGATATGGCGCTAACCTGCAGGTATCCAAATGAGCCAGAGCCTTCGCAAACGGAGGAGTGGACTATGAATATATAATTGTCCGTGCCTCCACCTAGTACAGGGCTCCAGCCAGGACAGATTGATACATGCCCCGGCACTGTACCAGGTAACCAGTACAGTTAGAGGTTGTCTGTTTTTAGTGGGGGGGTCACTGGCAGTTCATCTGTGGGCTTTATGTCCAATAATTCCTCTATTGTGGTAGCAGAGTAAGTAGCATGATCAGTATTTGAAAGCTGAAATACTGTATGCCTTTGTCTGACAAGCATAATACAAGACCTAATTACCTCTTCAAACAGTACTGAGCAGATTATGCCAACAGTGGACATAGATTGCAAGCTCTTAAAACCAGGCAGGAATTTTAGCAAAAAAAAAAAACACTTTATCTTTAGACTTATAGGGCGTACACACGGTCAGACTTTGTTCGGACATTCCGACAACAAAATCCTAGGATCTTTTCTGACGGATGTTGGCTCAAACTTGTTTTGTCTACACGCGGTCGCACAAAGTTGTCGGAAAATCCGATCGTTCTAAACGCGGTGACGTAAAACACGTACGTCGGGACTATAAACGGGGCAGTGGCCAATAGCTTTCATCTCTTTATTTATTCTGAGCATGCGTGGCACTTTGTCCGTCGGATTTGTGTACACACGATCGGAATTTCCGACAACGGATTTTGTTGTCGGAAAATTTTATCTCCTGCTGTCCAACTTTGTGTGTCGGAAAATCCGATGGAAAATGTCCGATGGAGCCCACACACGGTCGGAATTTCCGACAACACGCTCCGATCGGACATTTTCCATCCGAAAATCCGACCGTGTGTACGGGGCATTAGATTGTCAGTTCTATTAATTTAAACAGTGAAGAATGTTATTAATATCTAATATTCTTGTATCTCAAGGGCGTTTCCGGGTGAATAGCATTGATAGTCAAACTGACTTAAAACAAAGTGTTAAAACAAGAGTTTAAAATGAATAAATATGTGGTGCTACCTCATCTGAAATATGATAACAGATAAAAAAGGTGTGTACTAAAAGTGATCCAAAAAAAATTAAACAATCTTCAAAGTAGCATAAAGATAATATCAAAATAAATGTGCAAAACAAATGATGATAAATGCCGCAACCTCACTAATAAAAGTGCATAGGTGCATAAGATGAACAATACAATAGTAAAATAATCAGATCAATAATGCTGACATAAATAAATGTTATCTTCAACATTCCTTTGGCATTTGTATATATGCAGTTTATTGGTTAGTAGTCATTGCTGATTCATATTTTAAATTGTATTAAGATGAGGCTCACCTTCCCTTTATCTATCATGAGATGGCGTCTGTGTTCCCCTTATTTTAGGTATTGTTGATTTGTATTACATGAATATTGAGATGACCTGCTCCTTATTTACCATTAGATGGCGTTTTGGATTCCCCCTTCTTTATCTTTATTAGATGGTATTTATATTCATTCACCACTAGATGGAGAATGTCAATAAGTTTTATATTTTATTTTTTACTTTTTTCACATGTGTATTTCTGAGATGGATCTTTATTAGATTTGGTACTGATAATGTTTTTAATATTCTTAATATTTATATGCAATCTTGTATGTTTCTTGGAGATGTTTTAGTTTGTCTGCAATACATATGTAATTGTCTTAATTATCCGCCGCTGCGTTGGCAGCGTTCGTCACTATGTATACTGGCTATTCGACACCTGACTCCTTGACCCTTTGATAAAGTCACGTTTGGTGGGACGCAACGCGTCAGGGAGGAGTCAGGTGCCGTTGCTTCCGGGTACGGCCGAACCCGGAAGTTTCTTCATTTACTGTGGAAACGCACAATTTTTTTTATGTCACTGCTATTTTTTATGAATAAAACCTATAATATACTACACTATGGAGCCATCCCTTTTTTTCCCACTATCCATCTGAGGACCTGTGAGGATACCTACTGAGTGCGGGGGAGTGTTGAGCTATGGCCATTATATCTCGGTCCCGAGAGGTTGTAACAACGACTAGAAGCCGGTCTCCACTGTACTGCTCCATTGCCTGTGGGCACACACTCGATTCGGCCCATTGGGGGCTGCAACTTCAGGTGAGAGGCTGGGGGAAACGCTCTGTGCACCCTGGAACCGGATTGGATTGATTACTAATTATCGGACACTGGCCGCTGCAGAGCTCTATCCACTGCACTTACACTTTTTCTTCCATCATCTGTAAAAGACTTTTATCTGCACTTTTGCTATCATCTTTAGAATATCTGCACCGTGTTGCTCCCGGGAGCTGCACATTATTTTACACTTTGCGTTTTGCTTGGACATTCGTTTGTCTCAATATTAATTATTTATGATTTATTCATTAGTATTTTTTGCACATTTATACTTTTATTCACATTGATTTATTGCACTTGCACTTTTTTTATCACTTTGGTGCTAGCCCTTTCGGATCGCCACCTGGAGTTGCTTGGTTTCTTTCTGAATTTTTAATCCTATACACAGTGTATGGTAATATTACTAGGAGTTTACACATATTCTTTTTTTCCTCTTTATTTATTATCATTGTTTTTCCTGGTAGAGATTCGCTGGATGGAGTCTTTTTTATGATCCCTTATTTTATGTTGGCATTTATGCACGATGCACTTTTACGAATGAGGTCACGTTATTATGTATAGTTTTTCACATTTATTTATGTCATCATTATTGATCTGATTATTTTACGATTGTATTGTTTATCTTATGCACCTATGCACTTTTATTAGTGAGGTTCCGGCATTTATCATCATTTGTTTTGCACATTTATTTTGATATTATCTTTATGCTACTTTGAAGATTGTTTATTATTTTTTGGATCACTTTTAGTACACACCTTTTTTATCTGTTATCATATTTCAGATGAGGTAGCGCCACATATTTATCCATTTTAGATTTGCCTTTTTATCTGTTATCATATTTCAGATGAGGTAGCGCCACATATTTATCCATTTTAGATTTGCCTTGAGTTTTGTGAGTACACTCCTTTATGTTGGCAGCTTCCCGTGTCTGTTAGAGAGTGTGGTTTTTGCGCACTAGGCTTACTGTTTGTTAAAACAAGAGTTTATTGTCACACAGTTGGCATCATAAATACAATGTAAAAAGTATAATAGTTTAGTTCAGTTCAGGTAAAAATATATGAAATAGAATAAATAGTTATAAAGCTGTAATAAGCTTATGAAAGCATGTGTGCTTCATGGCTGCTGCCTTCTGTCCATCCTGTCTCGTGTGTCCCAAGAAAAAGCAGGAAATGACGTTCTTAGACTTCTGGCAGAATTCAGCTGTCCCAACTGATGAGTCTCTTCGTGTGAATATGTCAGTGTCATACCTCCTAGAGCACTGGTTCTCAACCTGGGGGTCGGGACCCCCTCGGGGTCAAATGATAATTTACCAGGGGTCACCAAATACTTGGCTGTTTCTGAAGCCTGCACCGCTTTCCCAGCCTTTTTGTGGCCGCCCAGCAGGGCTGTCCCTGGAGCCTGCAGCCACCCACTCAGCCTCTTCGCAGCCGCCCATTCAGTTCACGGCATGACTGGGGGGCAGGGACTAGAGGTCAGCTGACTGGTGAGGAATGTGAAGTGGGAGGGGCTAGAGGAGACCCTATCTCCTGATTTTGGCATAGGTGTCACTGCTACGAGACACCACAAAGTCGGAGACACGGTGAGTAAAACTACCTGTGATTATAGTTGCCATTAAAAGTTCCCACTACAGTTCTCAGATCAGCAGATGACCTTGATTAACCACTTGACGACCGCCTCACGCCGATGTACGTCGGCAAAGTGGCACGGACAGGCAAAATCACGTACAGGGTATGTGATTTGCCTTCCGCGGGTGGGGGGTCCGATTGGACCCCCCCCCCGGTGCCCGAGGCGGTCGTCTTTTGTCCAGCGGCGATCGGTGATGAGGGGGAGACCATCCGTTCGTGGCCCCCCCCCTCGCGATCGCCGCTGGCCAATGAGAATCTTCCTTTGCTGCTGTATGCTAAACAGCAGCAAAGGAAATGATGTCATCTCTCCTCGGCTCGGTAATTTCCGTTCCGGCCCGAGGAGAGAAGACATGTGAGTGAGTGCACCAACACACACACACACACACACACACACACACACACACACACACACACACACACACACACAGTAGAACATGCCAGGCACACAAAACACCCCGATCGCCCCCCGATCCCCCCCCAATTACCCCCCCCCCCCCTGTCACAAACTGACACAAAGCAGTTTTTTTTTTTTTTTCTGATTACTGTATAGTGTCAGTTTGTGACAGCTACAGTGTTGGGACAGTTACTGTTACCCCCCTTTAGGTCTAGGGTACCCCCCTAACCCCCCCCTAATAAAGTTTTAACCCCTTGATCACCCCCTGTCACCAGTGTCGCTAAGCGATCATTTTTCTGATCGCTGTATTAGTGTCGCTGGTGACGCTAGTTAGGGAAGTAAATATTTAGGTTCGCCGTCAGCGTTTTATAGCGTCAGGGACCCCCATATACTACCTAATAAATGTTTTAACCCCTTGATTGCCCCCTAGTTAACCCTTTCACCACTGATCACCGTATAACCGTTACGGTTGACGCTGGTTAGTTTGTTTATTTTTTATAGTGTCAGGGAACCCGCCGTTTATTACCGAATAAAGGTTTAGCCCCCCGATCGCCCCGGCGGTGACATGCGTCGCCCCAGGCAGCGTCAGATTAGCGCCAGTACTGCTAACACCCACGCACGCAGCATGCGCCTCCCTTAGTGGTATAGTATCTGATCGGATCAATATCTGATCCGATCAGATCTATACTAGCGTCCCCAGCAGTTTAGGGTTCCCAAAAACGCAGTGTTAGCGGGATCAGCCCAGATACCTGCTAGCACCTGCGTTTTGTGCCTCCGCCCAGCCCACCCAAGTGCAGTATCGATCGATCACTGTCACTTACAAAACACTAAACGCATAACTGCAGCGTTCGCAGAGTCAGGCCTGATCCCTGCGATCGCTAACAGTTTTTTTGGTAGCATTTTGGTGAACTGGCAAGCACCAGCCCCAGGCGTCAGGTTAGCGCCAGTACCGCTAACACCCACGCACGCAGCATACGCCTCCCTTAGTGGTATAGTATCTGAACGGATCAATATCTGATCCGATCAGATCTATACTAGCGTCCCCAGCAGTTTAGGGTTCCCAAAAACGCAGTGTTAGCGGAATCAGCCCAGATACCTGCTAGCACCTGCGTTTTGCCCCTCCGCCCGGCCCAGCCCACCCAAGTGCAGTATCGATCGATCACTGTCACTTACAAAACACTAAACGCATAACTGCAGCGTTCACAGAGTCAGGCCTGATCCCTGCGATCGCTAACAGTTTTTTTGGTAGTATTTTGGTGAACTGGCAAGCACCAGCCCCAGGCAGCGTCAGATTAGCGCCAGTACCGCTAACACCCACGCACGCACCGTACACCTCCCTTAGTGGTATAGTATCTGATCGCATCAATATCTGATCCGATCAGATCTATACTAGCGTCACCAGCAGTTTAGGGTTCCCAAAAACGCAGTGTTAGCGGGATCAGCCCAGATACCTGCTAGCACCTGCGTTTTGCCCCTCCGCCCGGCCCGGCCCAGCCCACCCAAGTGCAGTATCGATCGATCACTGTCACTTACAAAACACTAAACGCATAACTGCAGCGTTCGCAGAGTCAGGCCTGATCCCTGCGATCGCTAACAGTTTTTTGGTAGCGTTTTGGTGAACTGGCAAGCGCCAGCGGCCTAGTACACCCCGGTCGTAGTCAAACCAGCACTGCAGTAACACGTGGTGACGTGGCGAGTCCCATAAGTGCAGTTCAAGCTGGTGAGGTGGCAAGCACAAGTAGTGTCCCGCTGCCACCAAAAATACAAACACAGGCCCGTCGTGCCCATAGTGCCCTTCCTGCTGCATTCGCCAATCCTAATTGGGAACCCACCGCTTCTGCAGCGCCCGTACTTCCCCCATTCACATCCCCAACCAAATGCAGTCGGCTGCATGAGAGGCATTTTTATGTCCTCCCGAGTACCCCTACCCAACGAACCCCCCAAAAAAGATGTTGTGTCTGCAGCAAGCGCGGATATAGGCGTGACGCCCGCTATTATTGTCCCTCCTGTCCTGACAATCCTGGTCTTTGCATTGGTGAATGTTTTGAACGCTACCATTCACTAGTTGAGTATTAGGGTAGGGTACAGCATTGCACAGACAAGGCACACTTTCACAGGGTCTCCCAAGATGCCATCGCATTTTGAGAGACCCGAACCTGGAACCGGTTACCGTTATAAAAGTTAGTTACAAAAAAAGTGTAAAAAAAAAAAAAATATGAAATAAAAAAAAATAGTTGTTGTTTTATTGTTCTCTCTCTCTCTATTCTCTCTCTCTATTGTTCTGCTCTTTTTTACTGTATTCTATTCTGCAATGTTTTATTGTTATTGTTATTATGTTTTATCATGTTTGTTTTTCAGGTGTGTAATTATTTACACTTTACTGTGCTTTATTGTTAACCATTGTTAACCATTTTTTTGTCTTCAGGTACGCCATTCACGACTTTGAGTGGTTATACCAGAAAGATGCCTGCAGGTTTAGGTATCATCTTGGTATCATTCTTTTCAGCCAGCGGTCGGCTTTCATGTAAAAGCAATCCTAGCGGCTAATTAGCCTCTAGACTGCTTTTACAAGCCGTGGGAGGGAATGCCCCCCCCCCCCCACCGTCTTCCGTGTTTTTCTCTGGCTCTCCTGTCTCAACAGGGAACCTGAGAATGCAGCCGGTGATTCAGCCAGATGACCATAGAGCTGATCAGAGACCAGAGTGGCTCCAAACATCTCTATGGCCTAAGAAACCGGAAGCTACGAGTATTTCATGACTTAGATTTCGGCGGATGTAAATAGCGCCATTGGGAAATTGGGGAAGCATTTTATCACACCGATCTTGGTGTGGTCAGATGCTTTGAGGGCAGAGGAGAGATCTAGGGTCTAATAGACCACAATTTTTTCAAAAAAGAGTACCTGTCACTACCTATTGCTATCATAGGGGATATTTACATTCCCCGAGATAACAATAAAAATGATTAAAAAAAAAAAATATGAAAGGAACAGTTTAAAAGTAAGATTAAAAAAGCAAAAAAATAATAAAGAAAAAAAAACAAAAAAAAAAAAAAAAACACCCCTGTCGCCCCCTGCTCTCGCGCTAAGGCGAACGCAAGCGGCGGTCTGTCGCCAAACGTAAACAGCAATTGCACCATGCATGTGAGGTATCACCGCGAAGGCCAGATCGAGTGCAGTAATTTTTCCAGTAGACCTCCTCTGTAAATCTAAAGTGGTAACCTGTAAAGGCTTTTGAAGGCTTTTAAACATGTATTTATTTTGTTGCCACTGCACGTTTGTGCGCAATTTTAAGGCATGTCATGTTTGGTATCCATGTACTCGGCCTAAGATCATCTTTTTTATTTCATCAAACATTTGGGCAATATAGCGTGTTTTAGTGCATTAAAATTAAAAAAAGTGTGTTTTTTCCCCAAAAAATGCGTTTGAAAAATCGCTGCGCAATTACTGTGTGAAAAAAAAAAATGAAACACCCACCATCCATTTTAATCTGTAGGGCATTTGCTTTAAAAAAATATATAATGTTTGGGGGTTCAAAGTAATTTTTTTGCAAAAAAAAAAAACTTTTTCATGTAAACAATAAGTGTCAGAAAGGGCTTTGTCTTCAAGTGGTTAGAAGAGTGGGTGATGTGTGACATAAGCTTCTAAATGTTGTGCATAAAATGCCAGGACAGTTCAAAACCCCCCCAAATGACCCCATTTTGGAAAGTAGACACCCCAAGCTATTTGCTGAGAGGCATGTCGAGTCCATGGAATATTTTATATTGCGACACAAGTTGCGGTAAAGAGACAAATTTTTTTTTTTTTTTTTTTTGCACAAAGTTGTCACTAAATGTTATATTGCTCAAACATGCCATGGAAATATGTGAAATTACACCCCAAAATACATTCTGCTGCTTCTCCTGAGTACAGGGATACCACATGTGTGAGACTTTTTGGGAGCCTAGCCGCGTACGGGACCCCGAAAACCAAGCACCGCCTTCAGGCTTTCTAAGGGCGTGAATTTTTGATTTCACTCTTCACTGCCTATCACAGTTTCGGATGCCATGGAATGCCCAGGTGGCACAAAACCCCCCCAAATGACCCCATTTTGGAAAGTAGACACCCCAAGCTATTTGCTGAGAGGTATAGTGAGTATTTTGCAGACCTCACTTTTTGTCACAAAGTTTTGAAATTTGAAAAAAGAAAAAAAAAAATGTTTTTTCTTGTCTTTCTTCATTTTCAAAAACAAATGAGAGCTGCAAAATACTCACCATGCCTCTCAG
The DNA here is from genome assembly GCA_037952925.1 of Lithobates clamitans. Classification (NCBI taxonomy): domain Eukaryota; kingdom Metazoa; phylum Chordata; class Amphibia; order Anura; family Ranidae; genus Lithobates; species Lithobates clamitans. Next base: position 346,750 of record JBBGZY010000712.1, on the reverse strand, counting down.
CAAATAGCTTGGGGTGTCTACTTTCCAAAATGGGGTCATTTTGGGGGGTTTTGTGCCACCTGGGCATTCCATGGCCTCCGAAACTGTGATAGGCAGTGAAGAGTAAAAGCAAAAATTTACACCCTTAGAAATCCTGAAGGCGGTGATTGGTTTTCGGGGCCCCGTACGCGGCTAGGCTCCCAAAAAGTCCCACACATGTGGTATCCCCATACTCAGGAGAAGCAGCTAAATGTATTTTGGGGTGCAATTCCACATAGGCCCATGGCCTGTGTGAGCAATATATCATTTAGTGACGACTTTTTGTAAATATTTTTTTTTTTTTTGTCATTTTTCAATCACTTGGGACAAAAAAAATAAATATTCAATGGGTTCAACATGCCTCTCAGCAATTTCCTTGGGGTGTCTACTTTCCAAAATGGGGTCATTTGGGGGGGTTTTGTACTGCCCTGCCATTTTAGCACCTCAAGAAATGACATAGGCAGTCATAAACTAAAAGCTGTGTAAATTCCAGAAAATGTACCCTAGTTTGTAGACGCTATAACTTTTGCGCAAACCAATAAATATACGCTTATTGACATTTTTTTTACCAAAGACATGTGGCCGAATACATTTTGGCCTAAATGTATGACTAAAATTTAGTTTATTGGATTTTTTTTATAACAAAAAGTAGAAAATATCATTTTTTTTCAAAATTTTCGGTCTTTTTCCGTTTATAGCGCAAAAAATAAAAACCGCAGAGGTGATCAAATACCATCAAAAGAAAGCTCCATTTGTGGGAAGAAAAGGACGCAAATTTCGTTTGGGTACAGCATTGCATGACCGCGCAATTAGCAGTTAAAGCGACGCAGTGCCAAATTGGAAAAAGACCTCTGGTCCTTAGGCAGCATAATGGTCCGGGGCTCAAGTGGTTAAAGAGAAGACCAGTTATTCTCCACCTCAGCAATGCTAGATTCCGGGGCTGGTTGTAACTTTATGGATTTGAAGTTTGCTGAAGAAAATTGCATCAACCAAATACCTAAACCATCCCCAGTACATATGGAGACAGTGGATGGCTCGCTACTCACCTCCGAATTAATCACTCATGAGACTGTTCCTCTGCAGTTAAGTAAGCCATCGGAGTAGTTCTTTCTCAGAGAATGAGTGAAAAATGTTATTAATGTTGTCATGAGTGTCTCCCCTCTTTTGATCAATATTTTGATCACTAACCATACCTGCTATCACCTTTAACCTGGAACCTCCACACGCTTAGGTGAAGGTAGTCCTGGCCAAAGAGGCAAAAACTCCATTGTGGAGAAAACATAAGCTTTTTTATTACAAAATGTCTTTTTATTGTGAAAAACAAATGATTGATAAGACATATTTACAGAGTACTGCCTGTACACTCCTGTGGCCAGAATGGCTATCTAGCTGCATTATTGGCATGCTGACTTATCAGCACATGTAAACACAGACAATTCTACATAAAATGGAAGACGTACAAAAGACAAATATGACTTCAACATGGCTGAACTACTTTTCAAATCACACACACACACACACACACACACACACACATACACACACATATACATATACATATATAGTATTTATCGGCGTATAACACGCACCCCAATTTAGGAGGGAATTTTAAGGAAAAAAAACTTTTAGGAGGGAAGTTGAAGGGAAAAAAACTTACATTTAAATGCCCATCATTGCAGCCTTCTCAGTGCAGCCATGTCAGTGCAGCCATGTCAGTGCAGCCTTGCCCCAGTGCAGCCTTGTCAGTGCAGCCTTGCCCCAGTGCAGCCTTGCCCCAGTGCAGCCTTGCCCCATGCAGCCTTGCCCCAGTGCAGACTTCGATCCCCTGTCTTCAAAATCGCCGACCGCGATTTGAAAATGCCGAGTAGGTTCGGATAGCTCCGCTCGGGACTACGAGTGGAACCGAAAGTGAACGAGAGCCGCCGGAAAGAGCCGAGGACCGGCTCTGTGTATTTCGGCGCCGGCATTTTCAAATCGCGGTCGGCGATTTTGAAGTTGTGCAGCTCGGGATCGCATGGGATCGGCGTATAACACGCACCTGCGACTTTCCCCTGATTTTAAGGGGAAAAAAGTGCGTGTTATACGCCGATAAATACGATTATATATATATAAATACGATTATATATATATATATAAATACGATTTTATATATATATATATATATATATATATATATATATATATATATATATATCCCTTTCAATTAAAGTAATTGAGTCAAAAAGTTCCCTAGACTGTGATCACGAGAGGGAAACAAATCAAACACAGAGATTTCTTTAATTTAGTCATTTTTGCAGTGTCTGGTGTGGATCCAGGTGACTTTTCCTTCAAGTTTTGCAAAACTGTACATAAAATAGATGCTGTATTGAGTCTCCAAACATTTCCTCATAGATAGATAGATATATATATATATATATATATATATATATATATATATATATATATATATATATATCTCTTAACAATCCACAAGTCACCTGGCTTTAGTTTTAGATCCTTCCAAACTTTTAGGAACTGGAATTGGGGAGAAAGCACATGAGTTTGTCAAAAACCTTAAAAGATCAGCAACGTTCTCTGTGAGATCCGAATGGAGGACTTTAGCTGCTGAGACAAAATATAAGCAAGTGAGTAACACACTCCCAAACCAAATACTATAGGGAGAGAGTCCAATATCCCCCTAGGGGCTTGATAAAATATAAGAAAAATTCAGGCAAAAGTTTTCTAGTTAATTACTCTACTTTGTCCGCTACATTGTAGACAGTAGGAAGTGTAAAAATAAAACCTCAAAACTTCTAGTAAGGACTCTCCTATAAAAATGATTTCCTCTGTTACTCTGTGTACTTACAAAGTACTTCTGATAACACTTTTTACTGTGGCCTTTGCAGTAGCATTTACCACTGGACATCCAGAAAACATGTCCATACAGACAAAATGCATACTCGTAAGATCCTGACTTGGGCATCTGGATATATCTTTTTGTAATCTCTGGAAGGGATGTTCAGCTTTTGGCAACACCTTTGGTAACAGGTAAAACAAGAAGTGGCATGTTATAAAAACATGATAGAAAAAATGTAGCGCATAATGAATATATATGTGGTCAAAGTACAAACAGTGATCCTCAATTGTGCTTCAATCCAACAAAATATTGGTGATTCATCAAAATATTATGTGGTGTGTATGAAGTCTATAATGATGAAAAAGTGAAGAGTTTAATGTCCCACTAAAATAAAAATGGATGTAATTGGAAGAAGGATGGTGTTCCAACGTTTAACAAAAGATTAAATCCGCAGGGAAGGCACATCAACCAGATGGAACAATCGTGGAAAAGCTGGTATATATAAAACTCTTACCAGATCCTGTTAGATTCCCTGGTCAGCGACAGGGAATCAAATGAGCAGGGTGCCACCCAGGGCATAGGGAAGGATGTCCCGACACTCGAACTGTCCAGGCTGCACTCTACGTGGATCTCCGGGGGCCACCAGGTAGGTCCTCACAGTGGATACCAAGGCATGAATCAGAAAAGCGAAGACATCTCACGTGGAATTAGAGTAAGAACTTGGTCTCATTCGAATGGTATGTGGAAAGAAAAAATACGCCCTTCACATAGTGCAGATAAAAATGGGGTATTTTTTATTTTCTAAAAAAGACTTGTAACAATAAAAACGTGATCATTATATAAAAAACAGAGTGGGCAACATGGAGGATGCTGAATAAGTCTGACGCGTTTCGACCTAGGGGTCTTCTACTGGGACATAAAACATCCACTCCAGGTTGCCTTATATTTATAAATAAAATGCCCTGTAAGGACCAAATTACAATAGACAAAAATCCAGCTGTCTCATTGGATGAATCTGGTCACCTGATCATACCTTACATAACTTAACCAGGAAATGATTATCTAATTCTCATTGGATTTATGTGGTCAGATGGTCCCACACTAGATGCTGGAAATAGAACAAAACCAATCATCAAAAGCCATAGGGTTGATTGATAAACCAAACCGCCAATGATAGATTAGCTAAACAGCCGAGCACCGCGCCGGGAATCGCCACTGCTGACACTAGAAAATGGCCTCGATCAGCGGAGATGCCCGGCGCCAATCAAAACTGAAGTACTGAGTGACAGGCAGAATGAACGGCCAATGAGGGACAAAACCAGAAGTCCCGTCAGAAATGCCGCCGATCAGCGTGTCAAACACAGGGAAATGACGTCAGGCCTGGAAGCGCGCCTGGCGTCAATCTCCCATCACCTGACCCACAACGGAGGCCCCGCAAGGCCACAAAGGGATCGCGCAACACGCAGAAAGCCTTCCCCATGGTTATACTGCGCATGCGGACCCACAAGGAAATGCTAGAGTCCCCCGATCAGCAACGGAGACCCTGCTGGGTCATTAAAGGATCACGCAGTGCGGAGAGAAACCTCTCCGTGGCTGCACTGCGCATGCAGACCAAAAATAAACACTAGAGTCCCCTGATAAGGGAAATGAATCCCGGAAACACCAGGGTGACATCCAGGCACTGAATAACGGAAACCACACCACCAGCCCTATAGAAAATCTCGAACATAAACATCTAATGTCATAGAATGGGCATGCTGAGAGACATCAAAGGAAGTTGGGATGGTAAAGGTGCATTCCTGTAATAAATAAACAGCTGAGACTATATTATAAAAATGTGATAAAGGAAATAGAGAAACAATCTCAGAAAAGGGAAGTCTCTCCAATTATCTGTCAAAATGCATGGATGCCCACACATCTACATCCACCAAAAAAGGTAAATGCAGATGTGCGTCCATCCGCTCTACCGTGACAAATCTTACTGTAGGGGCTAATTAAAGAAAAGTGTAGAAAAATATATAAAAATGATGGAAAATAAATGTTCAAGATTGGTTAATAAAAGAGTTGAGGTCCCACTCCACGTTCAACCGGAACGGGAAGTAGGACCTCAACTCGTATATCCAGTATGTCTCGAGGCGCGAAACGCCCGTAAAGCGTGACTCGCCCCTCCAGTGTGGGACAAACCTATCAATAACTTGAAATAAGGTTCCCATGGGGTCTTTATTATGGCACTCGGAATAATGACACGGTACTGTATGTTTCTCTTTACCTTTCCTAATCCCAGCCACATGCTCATTAACTCGGATGGAAAAAGTCCTGATCGTACGGCCTACATACTGCTTGTGGCAGGGGCAAGTCAGCAAATAGACAATGTATTGTGAAGAGCAGGTAGTGAAATGCTTCATATGATATATGCGGGAAGTGACAGTAGACTGAAAAGTAGTACTTTTGCGTCTCCCTCCAATATTGTAGCGGCACACCTTACATTTGCGGCAAGGGTAATAACCCTTAAATTCCTGAAAGAAGGAAACTTTCCTAGGGGGGTCTATTATATTTGGAGCAATTTGTCCCTGAATGGACCGTGCACCTCTAAAGACAACTGACGCTTGCTCAGGTAAAACAGAGCCAAGAAGTCTGTCATTTAGGAGTACTCTCCAATGTTTCTTTAGGATTGCCTTAATCTGTTTGGACTGGATAGAATGGGTGGTGAAAAAAAAGACCATTTGGATTGGGACTCTGAGGTGGTTTTGGGGCGCTCTATTAGAGTAGAACTTCTTTCTGTAGATAATGCCCTATTAATTTCACCATCCAAAAGGTCAGAATCGTAGCCCTTTTCAAGGAATCTATCTCTAAGGACTTGTGACTGTGCTAGAAAATCGGAAGTTTTAGTACAGTTGCGCCGCAGTCTTAAAAGTTGGCTGCGGAGCACTGATTTAAGCCATTGTTCTCGATGACAACTGTCGACCGGAATGAATCCATTCCGGTCAGTGGGTTTGAAATATGTGCGAAACTCTAGATGTTGTTCAACAACAAAAATTTCCAGGTCTAAAAAGTGAACCATAGTTGAACTGGCCTCATAACTCAAGGATATCCCTCTATTGTTGGTATTAAGGGTAACCATAAAATTATCCAAAGATACACGATCCCCATCCCATAGGAAGAGGATGTCGTCTATGTACCTAGCCCAGAGAACCAATTTGGGTCTCTTGGCTGCATAGACGACATACTCCTCCCACTGGGCCATGAAGAGGTTGGCGAGGCTGGGGGCAAATTTAGCCCCCATAGCCACGCCCCACTTCTGCAAGAAAAACTGGTTCTGGAACCAGAAATAATTATGCCTGGTGGCAAATTTTAACAACTGCATAATGAAATTGCGTTGTAAAGAAGGAAGTCTATTATCTCTGGACAAATGGTTTTCAACGGCATCGAAACCCAAGTCATGTGGTATGCTTGTATAAAGTGCCACTACGTTGGCTGTAAATAGAAGCATCCCTTCAAAGGAATTGAACTGGCTCTAACAGCTTTATGGTGTCCCTAGTGTCCTTTAAATATGAAGTGGTAGAGCGGACTAAGGGCTGCAGATAAAAGTCCACGTATTTCCCTATACGAGCAGTGACCGAGTTGATCACTGCTAGTTGATCTATTGTAATTGGTCCTTACAGGGCAGGAGTGGATGTTTCATGTCCCAGTAGAAGACCCCTAGGTCGAAACGCATCAGACTTATTCAGCATCCTCCATGTTGCCCACTCTGTTTTTTATATAGTGTAATGGAAATTTGTACGTTCTGTATATAATTGTATTGTATTTTGTATGTATTGCACACTGCCCTCACTGTGCACACAGCACTAATAATGTTTTCAGTAAATGTTTACATTCTTTCGAGTACTGATTAGAATTAGCCTGCCTATGTAACGCCCCTTGTTACCATAAACGTACAATTGTAATATTAATGTGATACCTACGTAATCATGTGCATAAAAACCTTCAATTGCGTCATAATAAAGCAGAACAGTTATTTGGAAAGATGCTGAGCGTATCTTTTGTGTCTGTTCCCTACTGCAGTAGTTATTATTTGGAACCACTAATCAATATGAGGATAGGAGTTGCCTATCATCAATTTAACCGAGTCAGCATGGCGAGCCAGCCAGGAGGGGATTCCAGGTGACCCTGAGTATCCGAAACAAGGAGCTTGAGACGATCCAGGAATTTCTGATAATCAGCCGGCTGAGGTAAGCCTTTTGCTTACATTTGAGTTATCAGACTTCCTTGATCGGTAAGGCATTTTCGGGACAAAGGGTACCTATTTTACTCCCCTTAATCTAACTGTATTGATTGGTGGTTATATGTTATGTTATCCCTGTCTATTGTCCATTGGAGAGTTATAGATAAGAAAGGGAAGAATAGTGCTGTTCACAGGTATATGTAGTAAATCTGCTAGATAAAGTAGTTTAGAGGCAAGAGGGTATAGGCACACGTAGAGAAGAGAGAAGACTGGCCAGTCATTATGGGCATTGAATTAAGTAAGGGAATGAAGGGTAAGAGACCCTCAAAAATGCCCAGCGCAAGAGGAGCGCTACATATGAACCAAAGGTGCGGTTCCGCCTATACTGAGCTCCTAGATTAATTGTTAGAGTGGACATGGATCCACAATGGGTAACTGGGTTACCAAAGTCCACAGGGACTAAGAATCATGCAGAGTAAATAGCTAAAGAAACAGCTATCTATGTGAGCAGGATGGATCAAGGGTGACAAATACTAGACAGAAAGGGACATTTTCATGTTAAGTTGTGGGATGAATTTGGGGTTAGGCACTACAACTATTAGAGTCAGAAACAGAGAAATGAGAGTTAAAACAGAATACTTTATATGGTTGTCAGAGAGGGAAGATGGGATGAGCACTCTGGCTGCCCGTCTGATCATAGAAGCTAGATATAAAAGATATCTGAACAAATTAAAGAATGCAGAATTTAAGGCAGGAAAATATTAAAGAGTTAAAAGAAAGTGAGAGAATGATATGCATGTGTTGTGTACAAATGGGAAAATGTAAGCGATTTTAGAGAAATATTGGTGTATGTGTGTGCGAATGCTGGGACCTTTAGTTCTATCCCTTGTGTGTGTCATGTACGCAGATGTGACCCCCTCCTTTGTGCTCTCCTGAAAGAATGTCCCTGAGAGGTCAGTGATAAGCTGGAAGGACACCATGCCAATTCCAGTTTTTTAGACAAAACATGTGCCGGGTTAACGAATCTAATGGTAAACAATGTGATCACAATTATTTTTTGAATCTGTTTTCCAAACATGGTAAAATGAAGGTTACATTTAACCGTGTATTACACAAATTGAATATCCTTTGATAGTGGAAACAGTGCATCTAAAAAAGGGAAATTAAGTAAAATTAAGTAATAATGAGTATTCATTTCTAATATGAGTTTAACAATTTCATTAATAATATAGATATATTGAAACTGGTTTAGACAACCTTTGGTTGGAAATGAAATCCAGGTTATTGGGGAAATTTGTAAAAATGGGATTAGTTTAGATTAAGATAACAATTTTTGTAATTTTACATTTATTCAATAAGCTCTTATTTAGAGAAAAAAAAAGGATTAAGATGAGGTTGTTATTTGGAATACAGCTGCCATAATATTTAACAAAGCCAAGATGGATGGGATACATAAGACGTTTTTCTACAAAAATGAAATTTCAAGATTCTTGATAATAACTTGATGTGCGGTCCATGATGTGAGAGTAATAATAAATAGAATTTAAATAGAACAGACCCATCACATCAAGTCCACACACCCTGTTAGGATAGATGCCACCTGCAGCCAGTTGTTTAGTTTTTGATGCTTTCTGGTCCATCACACAGATTGTTGATCCTTTTGTTTTTATTTATTTTTATTTTTGAAATCCAAAGCAGAATGTGTGTATTTGTGAAATGATGTGCCCCTTTTTCTTGTAAGTACAGTGGTATAAGCAGAAGAATAGTTTGGATTTATGGGCATCTCTCCATGACCGCAGGGTATTGTTATCATTTATTATAATATTGCCAGGAAGAAGTTGTCTTTTGAAACATGAAACTGGAGTTCTTACACAAACAGCATGATAGAAAACAAGCCATTGTAATATATTTATGGAAGCTGGACCCAGTAATAAATGGTTCACCCCGATATATCAGAGCTGTAGCTTTTATGCAAAAGGTGCTATTAGACAAAGTTAGATATTGTTTTGATCAAACGTTTAATTTTTAATGGTCCAACATTCTGTGCAGCAAATATACAGCTAACTAAATGTTTGTCTAATGAAAGGTTTAAAATATGAGTTTGTTTATGTACAAATATAACAATGAAATATGCGTACATTTGAATCCAGCCACCTTATTGCCTCTATTGGAGGAGGCTGGAGACAAAGGAAGACACGTGTTAAATTGATGACGTAGGAATCAGCTGCTGTGAGCCCAGTGCAGGACACACTCCCTGAAGACCCAGATATTTAATTTTTTGTAGATTTGAGTATGCAGTTTATCACCCAGAAGGATACTCTGTATTCAAAGTCATTGGATCTTTTTTCCCCAGCTCAAGAAGCAGAGCTCCATGTTTTAGCAAAGCCTGTGAGCTATAAAAAGGAGTGTATATATTTATATAGATAGTCGAGATATAGAGAGCTTTTGGTTCCATTTGAAGGGCCAGAAGTTTGTTTTTACTTCGGCAGGTAAACCAATAAAGCATGCCAAGCTAATTTGATTGGCTGTTTTCAGCCTTCCAGGTTCTTGCTGAGGTAGCCATATTAGCTTTCACACATGGAAGCAGACCAGGTGACTAAGGATGCTGCATTACAGCCCCGGACACTTGATGGGTCTGTGCAACTCACAGATTCCACCCTAGTTCTGGCCCAGTATAGCTGGGATTAATAATTCAACTTTAAGGACCCCAGAACGAGAAGAACAAGTGGTCCACAGGGGGCAACTTCTTATGAAACAGGACATTGGAAAAGGTGATCATTTATGTCTGCCAACCACTCTTTTCCCTCCAGCTTTTGACACATGGGCCGTGTCATCAGTCACAAGCAGTTATGGCTGCCTTAGTAAATGAGCGTGGGATAGAGCCAGGGTTCTCCATAGTTGTTTTTATAACATACGACTTCTTGTTTTACCTGTTACCAAAGGTTTTACCAAAAGCTGAACATCCCTTCCAGAGATTACAAAAAGATATATCCAGATGCCCAAGTCAGGATCTTACAAGTATGCATTTTGTCTGTATGGACATGTTTTTTGGATGTCCAGTGGCAAATGCTACTGCAAAGGCCACAGTAAAAAGTGTTATCAGAAGTAGTTTGTAAATACAGAGTGCAGAAAGTACAGAGAGTAACAGGGGAAATCATTTTTTATAGGAGAGTCCTTACTAGAAGTTTTGAGGTTTTATTTTTACACCCCCCACTGTCTACAATGTAGTGGACAAAGTAGAGTAAGAAACTAGAAAACTTTTGCCTGAATGTTTTCTTATATTTGATGAAGCCCCTAAGGGGGATGTTGGACTCTCTCCCTATGGGATTTGGTTTTGGAGTGTGTTACTCATTTGCCTATATTTTGTCTCAGCAGCTGAAGTCCTCCATTCGGATCTCACAGAGAATGTTGCTGATCTTTTAAGGTTTTTTACAAACTCATTTATGTGTTTTCTCCCCAATTCCAGATCCTAAAAGTTTGGAAGGATCTAAAACTAAAGCCAGGTGACTTGTGGATTGTTAAGAGACACTTATATATAAGGAAATGTTTGGAGACTCAATACAGCATCTATTTCATGTACAGTTTTTGCAAAACTTGAAGGAAAAGTCACCTGGATCCACACCAGACACTGCAAAAATGACCAAATTAAAGAAATATCTGTTTGATTTGTTTCCCTCTTGTGATCACAGTCTAGGGTACTTTTTGATTCAATTACTTTAATTGTAAGGGATATATATATATATATATATTTGAAAAGTAGTTTAGCCATGTTGAAGTCATATTTGTCTTTTGTATGTCTTCCATTTTATGTAGAATTGTCTGTGTTTACATATGCTGCTAAGTCATCATGCTCACAATTCAGCTGGAAGGCCATTCTGGCCACAAGAGTGTACAGGCAGTACTCTGTAAATATGTCTTATCAATCATTTGTTTTTCACAATGAAAAGTCATTTGGTAATGAAAAAGTTGCTCAGCTATTATTTTCTCCACAATGGAGTTTTTTGCCTCTTTGGCCAGGACTACCTCCACCTAAGCGTGTGAAGGTTCCAGTTTAAAGGTGATAGCAGGTGTAGTTAGTGATCAAAATATTGATCAAAAGAGGGGAGACTGTAATGGAAATTTGTACGTTCTGTATATAATTGTATTGTATTTTGTATGTATTGCACACTGCCCTCACTGTGCACACAGCACTAATAATGTTTTCAGTAAATGTTTACATTCTTTCGAGTCCTGATTAGAATTAGCCTGCCTATGTAACGCCCCTTGTTACCATAAACGTACAATTGTAATATTAATGTGATACCTACGTAATCATGTGCATAAAAACCTTCAATTGCGTCATAATAAAGCAGAACAGTTATTTGGAAAGATGCTGAGCGTATCTTTTGTGTCTGTTCCCTACTGCAGTAGTTATTATTTGGAACCACTAATCAATATGAGGATAGGAGTTGCCTATCATCAATTTAACCGAGTCAATAGTGATCACGTTTTTATTGTTACAAGTCTTTTTTAGAAATAAAAAATACCCCATTTTTATCTGCACTATGTGGAGGCGTATTTTTTCTTTCCACATACCATCCGAATGAGACCAAGTTCTTACTCTAATTCCACGTGAGATGTCTTCGGTTTTCTGATTCGTGCCTTGGTATCCACTGTGAGGGCCTACCTGGTGGCCCCCGGAGATCCACGTAGAGTGCAGCCTGGACGGTTCGAGTGTCGGGACATCCTTCCCTATGCCCTGGGTGGCACCCTGCTCATTTGATTCCCTGTCGCTGACAAGGGAATCTACAGGATCTGGTAAGAGTTTTATATATACCAGCTTTTCCATGATTGTTCCATCTGGTTGATGTGCCTTCCCTGATGATTTAATCTTCTGTTAAACGTTGGAACACCATCCTTCTTCCAATTGCATCCATTTTTATTTTAGTGGGACATTAAACTCTTCACTTTTTCATCATTATAGACTTCATACACACCACATAATATTTTGATGAATCACCAATATTTTGTTGGATTGAAGCACAATTGAGGATCACTGTTTGTACTTTGACCACATATATATTCATTATGCGCTACATTTTTTCTATCATGTATTTATTGACTGTCACATTGTATATAGCAGCTTTTTCTTTTGTATTTTGTTAGCGCAGTGTTTTTTCTATACACTTATGTTATAAAAACAACTGTGGAGAATCCTGGCTCTATCCCACACTAATTTACTAAGGCAGCCATAACTGCTTGTGACTGATGACACGGTCCATGTGTCAATCTGGAGGGAAAAGAATGGCTGGCAGACATAAATGATCACCTTTTCAAAAGTCCTCTTTCATAAGAAGCTGCCCCCTGTGGAACACTTGTTCTTCTCGTTCTGGGGTCCTTAAAGTTGGATTATTAATCCCAGCTATACTGGGCCAGAACTAGGGTGGAATCTGTGAGTTGCACAGACCAATCAAGTGTCCGGGGCTGTAATGCAGCATCCTTAGTCACCTGGTCTGCTTCCATGTGTGAGTTTTAAAGTTAGTATGGCTACCTCAGCACCTGGAAGGCTGAAAACAGCCAATCAAATTAACTTAGCATGCTTGATTGGTTTACCTGCCAAAGTAAAAACAAACTTCTGACCCTTCAAATGGAACCAAAAGCTCTCTATATCTCGACTATCTATATAAATATACACTCTTTTTATAGCTCACAGGCTTTGCTAAAACATGGAGCTCTGCTTCTTGAGCTGGGGAAAAAGGAGCCAATGACTCTAAATACTGAGTATCCTTCTGGGTGATAAACTGCATTATCAGTATAAAACCGGGAATGACTCTACAAAAAATGAAATATCTGGGTCTTCAGGGAGTGTGTCCCGCACTGGGCTCACAGCAGCTGATTTCTACGTCATCAATTTAACACATGTGGATTTTCTTTGTCTCCAGCCTCCTCCAATAGAGGCAATAAGGTGGCTGGATTCAAATGTACGCATTTTTCATTGTTGGAACAAACAAAACAAATTCATATTTTGAACCTTTCATTAGACAAACATTTAGTTAGCTGTATATTTGCTGCGCAGAATGTGGGACCATTAAAAATTAAATATTTGATCAAAATAATGTCTGTAACTTTGTCTAATAGCACCTTTGCATAAAGCTACAGCTCTGATATATCAGGATGAACCCTTCATTACTGGGTCCAGCTTGCATAAGCATATTACAATGGCTTGTTTTCTATCATGCTGTTTGTGTAAGAACTCCAGTTTCATGTTTCAAAACGACAACTTTTTCCTGGCAATATTATAATAAACGATAACAATACCCTGCGGTCATGCAGAGATGTCCATAAATCCAAAATATTCTTCTGCTTATACCATGGCAATTACAAGGAAAAGGGGCACATTTCACAATCCACACATTCTGCTTTGGATTAAAAAAATAAAAAATAAAATAATAAAAATAAAAAAAAAACAAAAAGGACCAACAATCTGTATGATGGACCAAAAAGCATCAAAAAACTATAAAACAACTGGCTGCAGGTGGCATCTATCCTAACAGGGTCTGTGGACTTGATGTGATGGGTCTGTTATATTTAAATTTATTTATTTAACTCTCACATCATGGACCGCACATCAAGTTATTATCAAGAACTTTAAAATTTCATTTTTGTAGAAAAAATTCTTATGTATCCCATCCATCTTGGCTTTGTTAAATATTACGGCAGCTGTATTCCAAATAACAACCTTATCTTAAAGGGGTTGTAAAGGTAAAAATGTTTTCACCTTAATGCATTCTATGCATTAAGGTGAAAAAACTACTAACAATACCGCCGTCCCCAGCCCCCCCGTTATACTTACCTGACCCCTCGAAATTCGGCTGCTCGTTCACGTCCTCGATTCTGCTGCTCAGCCTGGCCACTGATTGGCTACAGTGGATGGATTGGAAGCAGCGCAGCCATTGGCTCGCGCTGCTGTCAATCACATCCAATGACGCGGCGCGCTGGGGGGCGGGGCCGAGTGATACAGCAAGCGGCTATAGCCGCCGGCTGTATCACGGGAGCGCGCCCGCAATAACTAACCACCATGCGAGGGAGCTCGCATTAAGGTGGTTAATTATTGCGGGGAGGAGCTGAGACAGCCGCCGAGGGACCCCAGAAGAGCAGGTTCGGGGCCACTCTGTGCAGAACGAGCTGCACAGTGAAGGTAAGTATAACATGTTTGTTATTTTTAAAAAATAAAAAAAAATACCTTTACAACCCCTTTAATCTTTTTTTTCTCTCAATAAGGGCTTATTGTATAAATGTAAAATTACAAAATTGTTATCTAAACTAATCCCATTCATTACAAATTTCCCCATTAACCTGGATTTCATTTCCAACCAAAGGTTGTCTAAACCAGTTTCAATATATCTATATTATTAATAAAATTTTTAAACTCATATTAGAAATTAATACTCATTATTACTTAATTCTACTTAATTTCCCTTTTTTAAATGCACTTTTTCCACTATCAAAGGATATTCAATTTGTGTAATACACGGTTAAATTTAACCTTCATTTTACCATGTTTGGAAAACAGATTCAAAATAATTGTGATCACATTATTTATCATTAGATTCGTTAACCCGGCACATTTTTGTTATAAAGGTTCTGTCTAAATAACTGAAATTGGCATGGTGTCCTTCCAGCTTTTCACTGACCGCTCATCTAAACCACATTCTTTCATGAGAGAGCAGAGGAGGGGGTCACATCTGCGTACATGACACACACAAGCGATAGAACTAAAAGGTCCCAGCATTCACACACATACCCGAATATCTCTAAAATCACTTATATTTTTCCCATTTGTACACAACACATGCATGTCATTCTCTCACTTTCTTTTAACTCTTTTTATTTCCCTGCTTAACTTCTGCTTTCCTTATTTTGTTCAGATATCCTTTATATCTAGCTTCTATGATTCTATGGTCAGACAGGCAGCCACAGTGCTCATCCCATCTTCCCTCTCTGACAACATATAAAGTATTATGTTTTAACTCTCATTACTCTGTTTCTTGACTTTACTAGTTGTAGTGCCTGACCCCAAATTCATGCCACAACTTAACATGAAAATGTCCCTTTCAGTCTAGTGTTAATTGTAGGGCTGTTACTGATTAAAATTTTTTTGTGTTCGATTAATTGTTTTTGTTTTTTTTAATCGATTAATCGACTAATTTCGATTAATTATAACGCACATACAGATCTAACTACTTTTAGCTGATCTCCTTGCATTGCAACTCTGCATTAGTCAGTGGTAAATGTGGTATACACTATATACAATCACCCGACACTAGTTTGTTTCCACAATCCATGACTTAACTTCACAGTTCACACAAATACGTTTTAAATTCAAACTGTAGCAAGCGCCGCCGTCATGGCAACAGCAGAAGCCGATCCACACTGCAAAAATATCACAGCTTATCAGCCTCTAAGGACAACAATGTTAAAAAATGGAGGTTATCAAATTTGCCTACACTTAGCTCACTGAATGATCCCAGTTAACCACATCCATATTTACCATCACTGTCCAGGCTGTCTGGTGACGTCACGGACATCTATGTCACCGGACTCCTCCCCCCTTCCCTTTGTTAGCAGACGGAGGCACTTGGGGAGGGGGGGGGGGGAGCAGTCCGGTGACGTCGATGTCCGTGACGTCATCGGATCTCCGACGGAACTCCCTGAAGATCCGGAAGCCGGAGGAGAGGTGAGTACCGATCAAAAGAATTTGATCGATCAAAAAAATTAACAATTAATTGTCACCCTTGATCCATCCTGCTCACATAGATAGCTATTTCTCTAGCGGTTTACTCTGCATGATTCTTAGTCCCTGTGGACTTTGGTGGTAACCCAGTTACCCAATGTGGATCCCTGTCCACTTTAACTATTAATCTAGGAGCTCAGTATAGGCGGAACCGCACCTCCGGTTCATATATAGCGCTCCTCTTGCGCTGGGCATTTTTGGAGGGTTTCTTACCCTTCATTCCCTTACTTAATTTAATGCCCATAATGACTGGCCAGTCTTCTCTACATGTGCCTATATCCTCTTGCCTCTAAACTACTATATCTAGCAGATGTACTACATATATATTTATTCCTGCCAAGTGACATCTGCAGAACAGAACTATGATATCGGCAACAAGGAACTTTTGGAAGATGGAAAGAAGAAACATTTAAATAAAGGAATTGTCAAAAACTGTCTCTTGTCATTTTTAACATTTTTGACACTTTTTTTGTGAAATGGTAGGGGTACTTTTGTACCCCCTTACCATTTCACACAGGGGGGACCGGGATCTGGGGGTCCCTTTGTTAAAGGGGGCTTCCAGATTCCGATAAGCCCCCTGCCCGCAGACCCCCACAACCACCGGGCAAGGGTTGTGGGGATGAGGCCCTTGTCCTCATTAACATGGGGACAAGGTGCTTTGGGGGGGACCCCAAAGCACCCTCCCAATGTTGAGGGCATGTGGCCTGGTACAGTTCATTGGGGGGGCGCTCTCTCGCCCCCCCCCCTCTTTTCCTGCAGCCTGCCAGGTTGCGTGCTCGGATAAGGGTCTGGTATGGATTTTTGGGGGGACCCCACGCCATTTTTTTTAAATTTTGGTGCAGGGTTCCCCGTAAAATCCATACCAGACCTGAAGGGTATGGTATGGATTTTAGGGGGACCCCCACGCCTTTTTTTTTTTTTTTTTTTTCACGCGGGGTTCCCCTGTGGGGAAATCCCATGCCGTTTTTATCAATGAACTGTTATGTGTATTGTCGGACCGACAATTCATATAGCCGCGAGTACTTTTAAATGACTTTTTTTCCTTTGAAATGTCATTTTGCTGTCAGACTGTTCTAAACACAGGAAACATGCGCCCCTTTACAGGCATACTATAGACACCCCCTAGATACAAAATTTAAAAGGAATATTACACTTTTATTGTTTCACTTTAAGCATTATTAAAATCACTGCTCCCAAAAAAAATGCAGTTTTTAAAACTTTTTTTGCATTGATCCATGCCCCCTTGGGCAGGACCCAGGTCCCCAAACACTTTTTATGACAATAACTTGCATATAAGCCTTTAAAATTAGCACTTTTGATTATTCATGTTCGAGTCCCATAGACTTTAACGGTGTTCGCGTGTTCCAACAAATTTTTTGCATGTTCGCATGTTCTGGTGCGAACCGAACAGGGGGGTGTTCGGCTCATCCCTGGTCTCCACTCAATACAGATATTCTCCTAACAGATGGTCAGAGACTGCATACATGGCACAAGAGATTATCAGAGACTGCGGAACATGGCCCAAGAGATGATCAGAGACTGCGGAACATGGCCCAAGAGATGATCAGAGACTGCGGAACATGGCACAAGAGAAGGTCAGAGACTGCAGATTTTAACCAATGAGCAGATAGAGAAATGTGAGCTTTTTTTTGGCACAATTGTAAGGAACATATAATCTGCTTTGTCACTTACTCTTTTCAGGTACTGAGCATCGCGAGGTGGAACATGCAGAGCAGAGGACCATTGAAGATGGGAGGAGGAAGACCGGAAGAGAGCCAGAAGAAGATGCGGCTGATTTCCGGATTGTGCCCGAATTGTAGTGGACTTTCATCTGAGTGTTTACTTATGACCATTGGGACTTTCTTTCCACAAACTGCCAAAGACATAGTTAACCCTTCTCAAAAATAATGTGGCAGCCTTCCAGGGACAACAAAACCAAAGTATAAAATACTGCGCTAACAAAAAACTAAACCTACGTGAGCTGCGACTAAAAAGGTAGTAAACAACACAATCTATTAATAATAAAAAAGTCGCGCTAAAAATGTGAGAAATGGCAAAGATCGAGTGCCTATAACCTCATAGAGGAATGTGAATAAGAGTGATAAACACTGTGCAAATTAATTTAGTGATAAGAAATAATACATTTTGGTAATGAGACACAAATATTATTCCTATGTCTGCTGAAAGTGAAACAGTATTATGACGTGATACAGGCAGCAGATAGATGTCTCAAAACACCATGACAGAATGTGTCTAACAAAAATCGCTGTGACAAATGAATATCTCAAAAAACCATACCAGACATGAATACAAAATGTATATAAAAATTATTCTGTATTTATTGTGAACAAATCTTTAGAAGCGCAGATATTGTCCCTGGTTATTACACATAGACCAATATTGGTAATAGTCCATATGCTGTATATAACTCAAACAGAAAAAGTAAAAAGTACAAATTAAAATAAATAAAAAAAATATAAATAAACGAGAAATATCCCCAGGTGACAAGTGAATGTTGATAATCCTGCTGAAGTGAATAGGGTGCCTTGGTAAACCTCCACCTTCAAAAATACTGCCTCTTACCAAAAAACGTTGGTCTCTTAGTTATAGGAGACCTTACTGGGCGGATGGCTGCAATCCCAGCCCGGGATCTGTGGGACAGGCACTGGATGTCATCCGGTCTGCAAAAACCACCTCAACTGACCGCACCAGGATGGTTGGATACGTCACCATAAAAGAAATAAACAGCTCCACATAGCGTAAAACCTTACATTTATTGAGTAAAAAATTGGAAATGCACTTACAAACGTCAGTAGTAAATAAGCGTACACAGAAAGCTGGCCGGCTCCAAAACAACCCGTAACTTCTGGGTACTCAGATCGCGGTGTCGGAGGAGCTACGTCCCGACGTTCTCGCACAATAATTATTGAGTAATTTTTAACGAGGATATTTTTAAGATACACAATCAATCTATATGACACAGTCTGTGCATGTGAAACTTATTCATGGAGACGTGTGAGCATACGAAACAGTCATTTATTGGTTGACAAAAACAAATAATCAAATGAAATTAAGATACCGATTGCGTTACATGAACGTCTTGAAAAATCAATAAAAACACTTGCAAAAATGGGCGTACCGTCCCTTTGACATAATACCACCATGATAACTTCTCGGTAGAATCAATAACATTGTGAACTTGACAATTAAACAGAACGTCAGTATTTCACACGTACAACCGTTACTATACTGCAGGTAAGTACTGTATATACTCGAGTATAAGTCGTTCCGAGTATAAGTCGAGGCCCTAATTTACCACAAAAAAAATGGGAAAAAAACTTATTGACCCGAGTATAAGACGAGGGTGAGAAATGCACAGCTACTGTAAGCGGAAAAGAGGGTCAACAATGCCCATTTGCAGCATCACTGTGCCCATTTGCAGCCATAGGTCCCCTGAACTTCAAACTCGGTAGTTAAGGGTTCCTAGATGCCCCCTAGCTGCAGCCAAAATTTGGGGTCTCTGAACCCAAAGGGTCCCGAAATTACATTGCTGCAGATGGACACAGTTGACCGAATTTGGGGCCCCGTATCTTGGGGCCACTTAGTGCTAAGAACCCCAAATTTGGTGTGCAAACCCAGTGGAACTAGCACCATAAAATTTCCAAAGCTGGGGTTTCTAGCACCAAGTGGCCCTGAGATACAGGGCCCCAAAAATCAGTTCAGAAAATGTCAAGCACTTTTCTGCAGCAGAGAATGACATTTTCCAAACCGGTTTTGGGGCCCCATATCTCAGGGCCACTTGGTGCTAGGAACTTCAGCTTTGGATATGTTGTGGTACCAGTTCCACTGGGTTTGCACACCAAATTTGGGGTTCCTAGCACCAAGTGGCCCTGAGATACGGGGCCCCAAAGTCCATTCGGAAAATGAAATTTTTTGCTGCAGAAAAGTGCTTGACTCGAGTATAAGTCGAGGGGGGCACTTTCAGCACAAAAAAAAAAAATATGTGCTGAAAAATTCGACTTATACTCGAGTATATACGGTAAGTGGTTAAAAATGTGAAATAAATTAGACGTTTGTTTTGTCAATAAATGTGGCAACTATGCAAAAAGAAAAATATAATGAAAAATTTTAATCTTTAGAGAAAAATCTACAAGGCGGTTATTGATTCGGGAGAATGATTATCAATTGTATAATATTCAATACATCAATATTTGAGAGAACATATCAATATGTGAGAGAACATATAAAAACAACATGACATAATTACTCATTCCAGGATGGCTACTGTTCCTATTGGCTGGTTACCAGAGTTACCAAGGGACTACGAGTGGAGCCGAAATTGAACGAGAGCCGCCGGAAAGAGCCGAGGACCGGCTCTGTGTACTTCGGCGCCGGCGGCGCCATTTTCAAATCGCGGTCGGCGATTTTGAAGCCCTGGAAGCAAGTACAGGGGATCCAAGGCTGCACTGGGGCAAGGCTGCACTGGGGAAGGCTGCACTGGGGAAGGCTGCACTGACATGGCTGCACTGACATGGCTGCACTGACATGGCTGCACTGACATGGCTGCACTGACAAGGCTTTATCTTTAAAATGAAATTATTTTTTTGAGAATCGTGATCTTTATTCCAAGCAAAAGAATAGTGATTCTCATTTTCTCCCAGAATCGTGCAGCTCTAACATCCATCCATCCCACCAATATATGACCTCTGTATACATCCATCCAATATATGACCGCTGTATACATCCATCCCGCCAATATATGACCTCTGTATACATCCATCCAATATATGACCGCTGTATACATCCATCCCACCAATATATGACCTCTGTATACATCCATCCATCCAATATATGACCTCTGTATACATCCATCCATCCAATATATGACCTCTGTATACATCCATCCATCCCGCCAATATATGACCGCTCTATACATCCATCCCACCGATATATGACCGCTGTATACATACATCCATCCATCCCACCGATATATGACCTCTGTATACATCCATCCATCCCACCGATATATGACCTCTGTATACATCCATCCATCCCACCGATATATGACCTCTGTATACATCCATCCATCCCACCGATATATGACCTCTGTATACATCCATCCATCCCACCGATATATGACCTCTGTATACATCCATCCATCCCACCGATATATGACCTCTGTATACATCCATCCATCCCACCGATATATGACCTCTGTATACATCCATCCATCCCACCGATATATGACCGCTGTATACATCCATCCATCCCACCGATATATGACCGCTGTATACATCCATCCATCCCACCGATATATGACCGCTGTATACATCCATCCATCCCACCAATATATGACCTCTGTATACATCCATCCCACCGATATATGACCTCTGTATACATCCATCCCACCGATATATGACCTCTATACATCCATCCATCCCACCAATATATGACCTCTGTATACATCCATCCCACCGATATATGACCTCTGTATACATCCATCCCACCGATATATGACCTCTGTATACATCCATCCCACCGATATATGACCTCTATACATCCATCCATCCCACCAATATATGACCTCTATACATCCATCCATCCCACCAATATATGACCGCTGTATACATCCATCCATCCCGCCAATATATGACCTCTGTATACATCCATCCATCCCGCCAATATATGACCGCTGTATACATCCATCCATCCCACCAATATATGACCTCTGTATACATCCATCCATCCCACCAATATATGACCTCTGTATACATCCATCCCACCGATATATGACCTCTATACATCCATCCATCCCACCAATATATGACCTCTATACATCCATCCATCCAATATATGACCGCTGTATACATCCATCCATCCCGCCAATATATGACCTCTGTATACATCCATCCATCCCGCCAATATATGACCGCTGTATACATCCATCCAATATATGACCTCTGTATACATCCATCCATTCCGCCAATATATGACCGCTGTATACATCCATCCATCCAATATATGACCGCTGTATACATCCATCCATCCCGCCAATATATGACCTCTGTATACATCCATCCATCCCGCCAATATATGACCGCTGTATACATCCATCCATCCAATATATGACCTCTGTATACATCCATCCATCCATCCAATATATGACCGCTGTATACATCCATCCATCCCGCCAATATATGACCGCTGTATACATCCATCCATCCAATATATGACCGCTGTATACATCCATCCATCCCGCCAATATATGACCTCTATACATCCATCCATCCCGCCAATATATGACCGCTGTATACATCCATCCATCCAATATATGACCGCTGTATACATCCATCCATCCCGCCAATATATGACCTCTGTATACATCCATCCATCCATCCAATATATGACCGCTGTATACATCCATCCATCCCGCCAATATATGACCGCTGTATACATCCATCCATCCAATATATGACCGCTGTATACATCCATCCATCCCGCCAATATATGACCTCTATACATCCATCCATCCCGCCAATATATGACCGCTGTATACATCCATCCATCCAATATATGACCGCTGTATACATCCATCCATCCCGCCAATATATGACCTCTGTATAACCGTCGATATAAATTCCCTGTACACCAACATCGTACAGAAGGATGGTCTGAGTGGTGTGGAATGGGCTTTACACACACTAACGGACTTAAGGATAACACAAATTAATTATATATTGGAGGGGTTAAAATTGGCCATGAGCCATAACTACTTTTGGCACAAAGGCGACTTCTACTCCCAGATAAAAGGAGTAGCCATGGGGGCTAAGTATGCCCCCAGTGTAGCTAACCTACTACTCAACAAATGGGAGGAGGAACAGATTTATAGTATTGAAAGAAGAAATCTGAAATTATATAGGAGGTACATTGACGACATCGTCATTGTATGGGGGGGCACGACAGAGGAACTACAGAATTTCTTTGACGAGATCAGTGGCAATGCCTATGGACTCACTTTTTCGGGAAATTGGAATAAAGAAACTGTGAATTATCTGGATCTACAAATATACAAAGACAATGGACAGCTGAAAACAAGAACGTATTTCAAAACTACGGACAGAAATGGGTACATCCCAACCAGTAGCTGTCACCACCCCCGATGGTTAGGAAACATACCCAAGGGTCAGTTCATGCGATTATATAGGAATTGCTCCAGCAAACACGATTACGAGAAACAAACGAATATTTTAATAAACAAGTTTGTGGAAAAGGGATACAAAAGAAAGGACCTGGTGGCACTGAAACATACAGTCGGGAAAATGGACAGAAATAAAATGTTAGATGAAACAGGAACACAACAAAGAAGAACAAAAAATGATAAAATGGAAGTAGCCTTCCTAACGGGGTATAACAGACAATACAAACATGCGGAAACTATAATTAAAAAACACTGGCCCATTTTACAATCTGATAGGGTCCTCAACTCTATACTGCCCAAGAAACCTGTTTTCATCTACAAAAAAGCACCAACCCTGAGGAATAAACTGGTACATAATGCAATAGATCCACCTAGGGAGATAAAAATAGGAAAAGGCCTAAAAGGGTTATTCAAATGTGGCAAATGTCTACCTTGCAGAACCAGTAAAAAAACCAACAAGAAAACAACAAAATTCAGATCGACTGTCAACGAAAAAGAGTTCAACATTCGAGAACTCATCACCTGCCACAGTACTCACGTGACCTACGTATTAGAGTGCCCATGTCGGAAGCAGTATGTAGGAAGAACAACGAGAGAGCTACATGTCAGGGTCAGAGAACATATTAAAAACATCAAGAAAGGGTTCAACAAGCACAGCGTCTCGAGGCACTTCAGAGATTATCACAATAGAGACCCGGCGCATATGACATTTTACGCAATAGACAAAATCAAGGGCCACTGGAGAGGCGATAATAAAAAAACTAAGGTTTCACAAAACGAAACCAAGTGGATATTCCTACTGGATACCCTACAGCCTATGGGTATGAATATAGACCTTGACCTCAATTGCTTCCTAACCAATTACTAGTAGTAACATCAACTTGGGAGACATATAGCACCTACACACTTGACTTCAGAAACACGTGGGTACCAAACCATTTTTTCCCTCTCCCCAAAAATGAGCAGAATTTGTACCAAAAGCAGGGTACAAACATGAAAAGTGCCTAACAGGTCCTGTACACCGTTTAAATAGAGGACCCTACACACTCACTTAAATAGTACATATATACGCACAAATTGTACATGCATGAATAGTATAATACAGATTTTAAAATACCTCCCTTTAATACACATTCACAACATGAAAGGATGGACTCACAATATGGGGAACATCCAGAAACAACACCCCAGAATTCTCCTTTTGTCTTCATTTTCTCTTTCTATATATATACATATTCGAAATATTCTGATTTTATTTTTATATAATCTAACCTTTGGGCATAGGTCCACAGTGTTACCCAGAAAGAAACGTTAAAAAAGATACCTAATATATCTCCCCCACGTGCGCACTATAGAAGTAATACTCTCAGGTAGTAATTAAATGAGGATATATAATGTATAAATATGGACAATCCAAAAGCCAATATACATGAGGCCGGGATAATAAGCCCTCATAAAAATATGTCCTTCCTCTCTTCAGAGTAATAAAAATACATAAAAAATGTCACACAAAATATACATGAATTTTAACATCAAGCATTTTTTATTTAATATATTTTATGTTTTTATAATAAATTTTATTCTTATGTATCTTATTCTTACTTTTAGTAATGATATGTATGTGTTTCTTTATATTGCAGTGGCTCATATTCCGTTTTCTATGTATTTCCTATGGATTTTAAATCATTTATTTTAAGGTTGAATTTAGCATAAATATCTTGAATTTTACCGTCACATAAAGCAAATTGACTAATGTGCAAAAACCTTTTCACAGTGTGCGGTAGACCTAACACTATATACTTGCATTTTAAGTAGAAACTGACACTAATAGCAAGAAAATTTCCCATGGTCTCCTTTGTCCAAAAAAACACAGGCAAAATGGCCGCCGGACTTAGCAGGATAAGCATACAGAGACAGTGGATATGGTCTACTGTCTGCTAAAATCCCAGGCAAAATGGCCACAAATCGCTCCTTAGAAACACTGTTACTCTCACAGGAAGTCGGACTTCGGTCTGCAAAATATAAACAAAATGGCCGCGGACGCACTTCCGGTCCGGCGGAATCACAGGCAAAATGGATGCCAATCGAAAATTCAACAGGGGACACCGCACACTATATAAAGGTGGGAAGACACAACACAGGTCACGCTCCCGTAGACGTCCTAACGATGAAACGCGTAGGGCGTGGCCTAATTTGTGCTTCCCAAACATCACCTACTGTACCAGCGCTGAAGGATAATTGTGACGTTTTTTACTACCTCGTTTGATTTACATTGCAAAATTGTGAGTACCTTTCTAATTTGTTTAATAAAACCTTAAAAAACAATTTTACGCTATGGGCACTCCCTCTCTCTTTACATATGATACACCACGATCCTGAGCCCGCCAGCGAACGCCGTACAGTGGTGCAAAACTGTAACTGCCTGATACCCCCGCAGGGGTGAAGTGATCTGGTGAGTGGCTGCACTTTCAGAGCAAGGATATAAAAATTGAAGGATTATATCACAATATTACAAGAAACTGCACAAGATATATGTTAAGAATTTGACAACAAGTGTATTACACATAAGGACTTCCTTTGAATTTCAGCAGCACGTTTGCACTTTATTAGGAGGGATCCTGATATTGTTTATTTCCTCCACCAGGAGCAGATCTCCCACATTTCTCCCCTTCCTCTCCCCTGTCACTCCCCTCCCCTCACCCCCCCCCCCCCCTCTCCCCCTCACCCCCCCCCCCCCCCTCCTTGCACTTTATGTTTTTTGGAATACCTACCAGCAATACCATATATGGGATTTGATATCTAATTTTTTATATATTTAAAGTTTATGTATCACTTATGATTGTACAATATTTACCAATATTTTAGTATATCACCAATCTGATACATGCACGGTACACCTAGGAATCTATATTTAAATTTGCACTTAGTAACCTATATGCAGGTAGGGAATTATTCAACTAAAAGGAACAGCGCCAAACCCTTCTACTATTTTAAATCAATCTCAGCTGTCCCCATTTAGGGTGACTGCTTGTTGGGAGGCAGCAGTTCCAAAACCTCACTAAACAAACCTTTACTTCCACTGTGCGGGTTCACCATCCCTTTGCTATTTACTGTTTAACTTAAAGCTAAACAGAAACCTGCAGCAATGGATATCTTCAGATACTTAAATAACAGAAACATTAATCTCACCGAAGTCTTTAACCAAGAACAAGTAGCCATTCGGCAAGACATAGATAGCTTATTTAAACATCTGAAACATAATATTGAAAAACAAATAAGAGTCTGGTGGGATGTAGCAACTATTGAGATGTACATTGCAGAGAAAATCACTCCAAGACGTCTGAGGTGGGATATCTCACCTAACGATGCAGTCAATGACAAGGGATTGATGGAAGATTGGTATCGTTTCTTTAATGATAGCGAAAACGCATTGCTTGGAATAATAGTAACGCGAAGACGACATAAACTAAAGAACATAGAAACAGAAATATTACAAATAAGAGACCAACTCATACCCTTCTTGGAATCCAGAGAATACAAAGAAAAAGAAAATAAGCTACAAGAAACCATGGCAAAATACGACAAAGAAATACAGCAGAAGAAACAAAAAAAGTTCAGAAGAGATGTGCTGGACTACAAAAACCAGCAGGTATATAAATGGCAAATAGATGAGAATTACATAGAGGATAACCACAATACCTCCATGATAGATGAGTCCAGGGAAAGTTCAGTAACAGAAGACACAACAATATGGCAAGAGACAAGACCTACAGGAATTAGAACACCACGAACAAGACCGGAAGAGTTGTCAACTTTAAGAACCAGAAGAGAGGGATCTAGCCCGGAACGCAGGTACTACAGAGATCAAGATAGAGAGGAAAATAGAGCACAACAATGGAACAATACCTCAAGAATATTGAGGACACCAAGATATAGCAATAGGTACTCCCCTCTGAGGAATGAGCAACACCACACCCCCTATGAAGAACCATCACATAGACGGAGTTTTTTCCCAGGGAATACAGAGGGAGACCTCCAGCCTTCAGAGACAGACGGTCCCCTTACAGGGGTATCCACGGTCCTCAAGGCAGACAAAGGGGAGGACAACCCTTCAGGTTCCCTACCAGGAACCGGAACTACGGAGACCCCCAACGGAGCTGGAACATGAGGACCACCAGGAACACATACATGGGCCCAAGGAACAGAATACAAGAAGAAACCCAACGGGAAGAAAGAACAGATCACGTATACAGACCACAGAGATGGGAAAGAGGAGAAGAGCACGCGGTAAGAGAGGAGGAATCAAGAAGAAAAAGAAGAAGAGAATATTAGGTACAGGAATTTTTAACCTAAGTGAAGCCAGTTTTAATGAGGAAGAGTTGAGGGTGTTGGACCTAGGCCTAAAATATGCTCCTGATAAAAATCTCGACCCCTTCGAAGTATATATAGACCTCCAAAAATTCGTAAGAAAACTCAACATAAAAAAATTTTATTTGATGAAAGGAAATAACAACAGTAACATCCGAACAGATGATGACCCCCCTCTATTCCAACATTCAGGACTTAGAAATAATTCAACCTTCAATCCGAACATTCAACAAAATGAGAGCCTGATGACTTTTAAAAAAATGGTCGAACAAGATCTTAGGAAACTAAAACCGAAAAAGATAAAAACAAACATATGGAATACTATTAAAGAAATAGAGGGGAAGAAAAATATAGTCATCCGACCGGCCGATAAGGGAGGGGGCCTGGTTATTTTAAATAAAAAAGACTGTGAATCAGAAATGAAGAAGTTGCTGGAGATACCCAATACATACAAGAAACTGAGGGGTAACCCAAGAACAGAATACAAGAAAAAACTGAAGACCTATGTCAAAAAAGGAGAGGAATTGGGGATCCTAACAAAAAAGGAAGCCAAATATCTAACCCCTGAAACAGCAAAAACTCCAATTATATACTACGTACCCAAGATCCACAAAGACCAAAAGAACCCCCCTGGCAGACCGATAATCAGTGGCATTGATTCACTGTTCTCCCGGTTGGGAGCATATCTGGATGGCTACTTACAACCCCTAGTTAAAAAAGGTAAATCGTTCCTGAGAGACAGTAAACAGCTAATTGGGGAACTAAACAACTTTGAAATAAATGATAAAGACATACTAGTAACCGTCGATATAAATTCCCTGTACACCAACATCGTACAGAAGGATGGTCTGAGTGGTGTGGAATGGGCTTTACACACACTAACGGACTTAAGGATAACACAAATTAATTATATATTGGAGGGGTTAAAATTGGCCATGAGCCATAACTACTTTTGGCACAAAGGCGACTTCTACTCCCAGATAAAAGGAGTAGCCATGGGGGCTAAGTATGCCCCCAGTGTAGCTAACCTACTACTCAACAAATGGGAGGAGGAACAGATTTATAGTATTGAAAGAAGAAATCTGAAATTATATAGGAGGTACATTGACGACATCGTCATTGTATGGGGGGGCACGACAGAGGAACTACAGAATTTCTTTGACGAGATCAGTGGCAATGCCTATGGACTCACTTTTTCGGGAAATTGGAATAAAGAAACTGTGAATTATCTGGATCTACAAATATACAAAGACAATGGACAGCTGAAAACAAGAACGTATTTCAAAACTACGGACAGAAATGGGTACATCCCAACCAGTAGCTGTCACCACCCCCGATGGTTAGGAAACATACCCAAGGGTCAGTTCATGCGATTATATAGGAATTGCTCCAGCAAACACGATTACGAGAAACAAACGAATATTTTAATAAACAAGTTTGTGGAAAAGGGATACAAAAGAAAGGACCTGGTGGCACTGAAACATACAGTCGGGAAAATGGACAGAAATAAAATGTTAGATGAAACAGGAACACAACAAAGAAGAACAAAAAATGATAAAATGGAAGTAGCCTTCCTAACGGGGTATAACAGACAATACAAACATGCGGAAACTATAATTAAAAAACACTGGCCCATTTTACAATCTGATAGGGTCCTCAACTCTATACTGCCCAAGAAACCTGTTTTCATCTACAAAAAAGCACCAACCCTGAGGAATAAACTGGTACATAATGCAATAGATCCACCTAGGGAGATAAAAATAGGAAAAGGCCTAAAAGGGTTTTTCAAATGTGGCAAATGTCTACCTTGCAGAACCAGTAAAAAAACCAACAAGAAAACAACAAAATTCAGATCGACTGTCAACGAAAAAGAGTTCAACATTCGAGAACTCATCACCTGCCACAGTACTCACGTGACCTACGTATTAGAGTGCCCATGTCGGAAGCAGTATGTAG
Organism: Lithobates clamitans; assembly: GCA_037952925.1. Lineage (NCBI taxonomy): Eukaryota > Metazoa > Chordata > Amphibia > Anura > Ranidae > Lithobates > Lithobates clamitans. The sequence goes on along the minus strand of JBBGZY010000712.1, from coordinate 317,379 downwards.
GAAGAACAACGAGAGAGCTACATGTCAGAGAACATATTAAAAACATCAAGAAAGGGTTCAACAAGCACAGCGTCTCGAGGCACTTCAGAGATTATCACAATAGAGACCCGGCGCATATGACATTTTACGCAATAGACAAAATCAAGGGCCACTGGAGAGGCGATAATAAAAAAACTAAGGTTTCACAAAACGAAACCAAGTGGATATTCCTACTGGATACCCTACAGCCTATGGGTATGAATATAGACCTTGACCTCAATTGCTTCCTAACCAATTACTAGTAGTAACATCAACTTGGGAGACATATAGCACCTACACACTTGACTTCAGAAACACGTGGGTACCAAACCATTTTTTCCCTCTCCCCAAAAATGAGCAGAATTTGTACCAAAAGCAGGGTACAAACATGAAAAGTGCCTAACAGGTCCTGTACACCGTTTAAATAGAGGACCCTACACACTCACTTAAATAGTACATATATACGCACAAATTGTACATGCATGAATAGTATAATACAGATTTTAAAATACCTCCCTTTAATACACACTCACAACATGAAAGGATGGACTCACAATATGGGGAACATCCAGAAACAACAGCCCAGAATTCTCCTTTTGTCTTCATTTTCTCTTTCTATATATATACATATTCGAAATATTCTGATTTTATTTTTATATAATCTAACCTTTGGGCATAGGTCCACAGTGTTACCCAGAAAGAAACGTTAAAAAAGATACCTAATATATCTCCCCCACGTGCGCACTATAGAAGTAATACTCTCAGGTAGTAATTAAATGAGGATATATAATGTATAAATATGGACAATCCAAAAGCCAATATACATGAGGCCGGGATAATAAGCCCTCATAAAAACATGTCCTTCCTCTCTTCAGAGTAATAAAAATACATAAAAAATGTCACACAAAATATACATGAATTTTAACATCAAGCATTTTTTATTTAATATATTTTATGTTTTTATAATAAATTTTATTCTTATGTATCTTATTCTTACTTTTAGTAATGATATGTATGTGTTTCTTTATATTGCAGTGGCTCATATTCCCTTTTCTATGTATTTCCTATGGATTTTAAATCATTTATTTTAAGGTTGAATTTAGCATAAATATCTTGAATTTTACCGTCACATAAAGCAAATTGACTAATGTGCAAAAACCTTTTCACAGTGTGCGGTAGACCTAACACTATATACTTGCATTTTAAGTAAGAACTGACACTAATAGCAAGAAAATTTCCCATGGTCTCCTTTGTCCAAAAAAACACAGGCAAAATGGCCGCCGGACTTAGCAGGATAAGCATACAGAGACAGTGGATATGGTCTACTGTCTGCTAAAATCCCAGGCAAAATGGCCACAAATCGCTCCTTAGAAACACTGTTACTCTCACAGGAAGTCGGACTTCGGTCTGCAAAATATAAACAAAATGGCCGCGGACGCACTTCCGGTCCGGCGGAATCACAGGCAAAATGGATGCCAATCGAAAATTCAACAGGGGACACCGCACACTATATAAAGGTGGGAAGACACAACACAGGTCACGCTCCCGTAGACGTCCTAACGACGAAACGCGTAGGGCGTGGCCTAATCTGTGCTTCCCAAACATCACCTACTGTACCAGCGCTGAAGGATAATTGTGACGTTTTTTACTACCTCGCTTGATTTACATTGCAAAATTGTGAGTACCTTTCTAATTTGTTTAATAAAACCTTAAAAAACAATTTTACGCTATGGGCACTCCCTCTCTCTTTACATATGATACACCACGATCCTGAGCCCGCCAGCGAACGCCGTACAGTGGCGCAAAACTGTAACTGCCTGATACCCCCGCAGGGGTGAAGTGATCTGGTGAGTGGCTGCACTTTCAGAGCAAGGATATAAAAATTGAAGGATTATATCACAATATTACAAGAAACTGCACAAGATATATGTTAAGAATTTGACAACAAGTGTATTACACATAAGGACTTCCTTTGAATTTCAGCAGCACGTTTGCACTTTATTAGGAGGGATCCTGATATTGTTTATTTCCTCCACCAGGAGCAGATCTCCCACATTTCTCCCCTTCCTCTCCCCTGTGACTCCCCTCCCCTCACCCCCCCTCCCCCCCCCTCTCCCCCTCCCCCCCCCCCCCTCTCCTTGCACTTTATGTTTTTTGGAATACCTACCAGCAATACCATATATGGGATTTGATATCTAACTTTTTATATATTTAAAGTTTATGTATCACTTATGATTGTACAATATTTACCAATATTTTAGTATATCACCAATCTGATACATGCACGGTACACCTAGGAATCTATATTTAAATTTGCACTTAGTAACCTATATGCAGGTAGGGAATTATTCAACTAAAAGGAACAGCGCCAAACCCTTCTACTATTTTAAATCAATCTCAGCTGTCCCCATTTAGGGTGACTGCTTGTTGGGAGGCAGCAGTTCCAAAACCTCACTAAACAAACCTTTACTTCCACTGCGCGGGTTCACCATCCCTTTACTGGACCCAGAACGTTGTCTCTTTTTAGAATTTCCCAGTGTTTAGAAATTATCCTCTCAAACTTTTTATGTTGGATGTTATAATCGAGGATAATTTTGTACTCAAAATTATCCTGGGATGGGTTGATATTCATAGGTTTTTGAGCAATTAGAGAAGTGCGTTGAAGACCACCGACACTAATTAAATCGCTTCTAATATGCTCCTCCTTATAACCCTTCTGCAAGAAGCGGTTAGCCAGGACTTCAGCTTGGGTGAAGTAGTCGGAATCAAGAGTACAATTTCTCCTCAGCCGAATAAACTGTCCTCTAGGAACATTATATAACCAGGAATGGTGGTGACAGCTGTCTAGCGGTATGAATCCATTCCTATCCGTGGGTTTGAAGAAATTTTTTGTAGCATACTTGTCACCCTGCTTGAATATTTCAAGATCTAGGAAAGAGATACACATGGGGTCTGCATTCCAGGATAGATTAATCCCCTTGTTGTTGCCGTTAAGTTTAGACATAAACATTTGCAGGCTTATGAGATCTCCCTCCCAGATCATAATCAGATCATCAATGTATCTTTGGTAGCAGACCAGCTGAGCCGGTCTACTACCAAAGACCACCTCCTCCTCCCACAGAGCCATGAAGATATTGGCAACGCTGGATGCAAACCGAGCCCCCATCGCGACTCCAAGCGTTTGGAGAAAAAATCTCCCACCATACCAGAAATAATTTCTGGATAGGCAGAAATCCAAAGCTCTCAGTACAAAATCTTTTACAAGGGGAGGGAGACTTGATCCATTCAGAGCCCACTGTACAGAGGTAAGAGCATCACCGTGGCCTATAATGGTGTAAAGGGAGCTTACGTCAGCAGTAGGGATGAGCCGAACACCCCCCGGTTCGGTTCGCACCAGAACCCGCGAACGGACCGAAAGTTCGCACGAACGTTAGAACCCCATTGACGTCTATGGGACTCGAACGTTCGAAATCAAAAGTGCTCATTTTAAAGGCTAATTTGCATGGTATTGTCCTAAAAAGGGTTTGGGGACCCGGGTCCTACCCCAGGGGACATGTATCAATGCAAAAAAAACTTTTAAAAACGGCCGTTTTTTCGGGAGCAGTGATTTTAATGATGCTTAAAGTAAAAAAAAAAAAAGTGAAATATTCCTTTAAATATCGTACCTGGGGGGTGTCTATAGTATGCCTGTAAAGTGACGCGTGTTTCCCATGTTTAGAACAGTCCCTGCACCAAATGTCATTTTTAAAGGAAAAAATCTCATTTAAAACTGCTTGCGGGTTTAATGTCATGTCGGGTCATGGCAATATGAATGAAAATCAGTGAGACAAACGGCATGGGTACCCCCCAGTCCATTACCAGGCCCTTTGGGTCTTGTATGGATATTAAGGGGAACCCCGCACCCAAATTAAAATAAGGAAAGGTGTGGGGCCACCAGGCCCTATATACTCTGAACAGCAGTATACAGGCGGTGCAAACAAGACAGGGACTGTAGGTTTGTTGTTAAGTAGAATCTGTTTGTAATTTTGAACATTTTTAACGTGTTTAGCTCCAGCCAAAAAATCTTTTCTAAGCTTTTTGGAAAACATAGGGAAGGGTTATCACCCCTGTGACATTTGTTTTGCTGTCTTTCCTCCTCTTCAGAAGATTTTACCTCACTTTTTTGTCCCAATGAAAAATGTTTTTTGAAAATTTGGGTTTTTTTGTGGAACAAGGATTGGAAAGCATCAGTGGAAAGGAGAAATTGTTTTCCCATATTAACTCTTACAGGAGAGAATTTCCCTTCCTAGGGGTAGATTTCATCTCACTTCCTGTTGTCTCCTTCCGTTTGCAAGTAGGAGTCGTTTGTAAGTTAGATGTTTGAAAGTAGGGTCCTGCCCTATATACTCAGCAGAAATTTGGGCCTTAGGTGTTGCTGTGGCCACAACACTGTAAGCCCTCACAGGGCCCTGCTGTGAAATATTAGATCAAGAATTGTAATTACATGCCCCTGTTGAACAGGAGCTGAAAAATTAGGCCTTAGGCACTGGTGCTGGTGCCACAACACTGCAACCCCTCACAGACACTCTAGTTGGAACGCAGGAACGAGCCCTGCTGCAAAGTATTGCATCAAAAATTGTAATTACACGCCCCTGTTAGACAGGGGCAGAAAAATTGGGCCTTAGGCACTGGTGCTGGTGCCACAACACTGCAACCCCTCACAGACACTCTAGTTGGAACGCAGGAACGAGCCCTGCTGCAAAGTATTGCATCAAAAATTGTAATTACACGCCCCTGTTAGACAGGGGCAGAAAAATTGGGCCTTAGGCACTGGTGCTGGTGCCACAACACTGCAACCCCTCACAGACACTCTAGTTGGAACGCAGGAACGAGCCCTGCTGCAAAGTATTACATCAAAAATTGTAATTACACGCCCCTGTTAAACAGGGGCTGAAAAATTGTGCCTTAGGCACTGGTGGTGGCGCCCAGAACCAAAAATGTTCTTACAAGCTATCAGCGTGATGATTGAGGAGGAAGAGGATAATTACTCAGGGATAGTCACTCAGCATCAGCATAGGCAGTCTTTGAAGGGATCTGAGATTTCAAAAAAAATTATTCGGTTACATCAGCATCAGGTGCTTGGTAGCTGGTGGTGATCCAAGACTGATTCATTTTTATGAAGGTCAGCCGATCGACCGAGTCGGTGGACAGACGCACCCTGTGATCGGTTACCACGCCTCCAGCAGCACTGAATGTGCGTTCCGAAAGAACGCTGGATGCAGGACAGGCCAGTAGCTCAATTGCATACTGTGCAAGCTCTGGCCAGTGATCCATCCTCAAGACCCAGTAACCCAGAGGATTTTCGGTGGGAAAGGTGTCCAAGTCTGATCTTGCCCCTAGGTATTCCTGCACCATGTAAAACAGACGCTGGCGATGGTTGCTGGAACCGATCATACCTTGGGGCTGCGGACCAAAAAATTGTCTGAACGCATCGGTCAGACGGCCACCTTCTCCACCGCTCCTTCTTTGACTGACCGAAGCCTCAGCAACACGTTGTCCAGAAACAGGAGTTTGTAACCTCCCAGTCTCTGGGAACGCGTTGCACAGACCTTTCTGCAAGGCCTCCCGAAGATGTTTCATCCTCTGCTCCCTCTGCGATGGCAAGATAAGGTCCGCAACCTTACCCTTGTAACGTGGATCAAGGAGGGTTGCCAGCCAGTATTGGTCCTTCTCCTTGATACCACGAATACGAGGATCCTTACGCAGGCTTTGCAGGATCAGGGAGGCCATGCAGCGTAGGTTTGCTGAGGCATTCGGTCCGGAGTCCTCTGGGTCACTAAGGACAACAATGTCCGCAGCCACCTCCTCCCAGCCACGTACAAGTCCATGTGTTCCTTGGGACTGATCCCTTAAAGACTGCTGCTGATGCTGAGTGCCAGGCTCCACCTCCATACTGACACAATCTTCCTCCTCCTCCTCCTCCTCCTCTTCCTGTGTGATCGGCGGGCACGCAGGAACACTGTCTGGATAAAGGGGGCCTTGAGAGCTAAGGAAGTCCTCCTCTTCCTGCCTCTGTTCTGCCTCAAGTGCCCTGTCCATTATTCCACGCAGCGTGTGCTCCAACAGGTGGACAAGGGGGACAGTGTCACTGATGCATGCACTGCCAGTGCTCACCATCCTCGTGGCCTCCTCGAATGGTGACAGGACAGTGCATGCATCCCTGATCATGGCCCACTGGCGTGGGGAAAAAAAACCAAGCTCCCCTGACCCTGTCCTGGTGCCATAGTCGCACAGGTACTCATTGATGGCCCTCTGCTGCGTGTGCAGCCGCTGCAGCATGGCCAACGTTGAGTTCCACCTGGTGGGCATGTCACAGATTAGGCGGTTCTTGGGCAGGTTAAACTCCTTTTGGAGGTCCGTCAGCCGAGCACTGGCATTATATGACCGGCGGAAATGCACACAGACTTTCCTGGCCTGCCTCAGGACATCCTGTAAGCCCGGGTACCTGCCCAAGAACCGCTGCACCACCAAGTTAAGGACGTGAGCCAAACAGGGCACATGGGTCATTTGTCCCTGTCGGGGGGCAGAGAGGAGGTTGGTGCCATTGTCGCAAACCACCATTCCTGCCTTAAGTTGGCGTGGCGTCAACCACCTCTGAACCTGCCCCTGCAGAGCTGACAGAACCTCTGCCCCAGTGTGGCTCCTGTCCCCCAAGCACACCAGCTCAAGCACCGCATGGCATCTTTTGGCCTGCGTACTTGCGTAGCCCCTTGAACGCCTACGGAGCACCGCTGGTTCCGAGGAAGAGGCCATGGAGGAAGAAGAAGAGGAGGGGGTGGAGGAGAGAGGTGTGTCACAATCAGCATTTTGGAGGCGTGGTGGCGGAACAACCTCCAACACTACTGCACCTTGTCCTGCATCCTTCCCAGCTGCCAGCAGAGTCACCCAATGCGCCGTGAAACTTAGGTAACGTCCCTGTCCATGCCTGCTGGACCATGAGTCAGCGGTAATATGCACCTTACCGCTGACCGCCCTGTCCAGCGAGGCATGGACATTGCCTTCCACATGCCGGTAGAGAGCCGGAATCGCCTTCCGTGAGAAAAAGTGGCATTTGGGTACCTGCCACTGAGGAACCGCACATTCCACAAACTCACGGAAGGGGGCAGAGTCTACCAACTGAAAAGGCAGCAGTTGAAGTGCTAGCAATTTTGCCAAGCTAGCATTCAACCGCTGGGCATGTGGATGGCTGGGAGCAAACTTCTTTCGGCGGTGCAGCAGCTGGGGCAGGGAAATTTGCCTGGTACAATCTGACGTCGGTGTACCAAAAGCAGATTGCCCACAAGTACTTGGCTGTGACACACCTAATTCTACACCTTCATTCCTCTCACTGCAGGTCTCAGAGAGGACTGAAGGTCTAGTGGGGTTGGAAATCTCAGCTGATGAGGAGCAAGGAGAGATCCTCTTTGTTCTTTGGTGTGGGTCTTTTAGATACGCTTGCCAACGAACTGCATGGCAGGTCAACATATGTCTGGTCAAGCATGTGGTACCCAAGCGGGAGATGTTTTGGCCACGCGAGATACGCTTGAGACATATGTTGCAAATAGCAGCGGTGCGATCTGATGCACTCGTCTCAAAAAAGGCCCACACCAAAGAACTTTTTGAATAACGCGCAGAGACTGCAGCGCCCTGCACATGTGGAGCTTTGGGGTGTGATGCAGTCAATGTGCTGCCCTTAGGCTGGCCCCTGGAGAGCATCCTGCCTCGTTGGTGATGTGCCGCCTCCTCCTCCTCCTCCTCCTCCTCCTCTCTCCTATCAGGCACCCACGTTGAGTCAGTGACCTCATCATCCCCTCCCTCCTCATCACTGGAGCAAACCTGGCAGTATGCTGCAGCAGGGGGAGCATGACTGCCAGATTGCTGTCCTTCTTGGGCACCCCCTCTGTCCGTGCTCATGTTACTGCCTTCATCGAGCTCAGTATCATCATCAGAGCCTTCCAAACGCTGGGCATCCTCCTGGAGCATGTACCCAACACTGTGGTCAAACAGTTCGAGGGAATCCTCAGGAGGACATGGTGGAGCTAGGGAAGGAGTCACTGATGACATTGAGCTGAGGGAAGAGGCCGCTGCTTTGCCAGACAAAGCACCCTGGGTGAGAGAGGATGAGGAGGATGAGGACGGCTTGGTCATCCACTCGACCAAGTCTTCCGCATGTTGCAGCTCAACACGGCCAGCTGCCGAAAAAAAGGCCAAGCGTGTCCCATGGCCACGTGCTGATGAGGATGCACCGTCTCCACGACCAGCACTAGACACACAGCCTGCTTGCCCTCTCTTATTGGCTTGTGACTGTCTGCCTCTCCTTCTTGGCCTTCCAGACATACTAATGGCCTGTAGCTGCACTAAGCTGGGATAGAACACCTGTAATTTTCTTCAGGTAGCTTTATATACTGTAACCAGACAAGCCTGCCTGTCAGTAGGAAGATAACAGGAACGGATCTAGCTGAACACTGTGAGCAGGACGCACTGTACTAAATGTAAATAACAGGAACGGATCTAGCTGAACACTGTGAGCAGGACGCACTGCACTAAATGTAAATAGTCTAGAAGATAACAGGAACGGATCTAGCTGAACACTGTGAGCAGGACGCACTGCACTAAATGTAAATAGCAGGAACGGATCTAGCTGAACACTGTGAGCAGGACGCACTGCACTAAATGTAAATAGCAGGAACGAATCTAGCTGAACACTGTGAGCAGGACGCACTGCACTAAATGTAAATAGCAGGAACGGATCTAGCTGAACACTGTGAGCAGGACGCACTGCACTAAATGTAAATAGCAGGAACGGATCTAGCTGAACACTGTGAGCAGGACGCACTGCACTAAATGTAAATAGCAGGAACGGATCTAGCTGAACACTCTGAGCAGGACGCACTGCACTAAATGTAAATAACAGGAACGGATCTAGCTGAACACTGTGAGCAGGACGCACTGCACTAAATGTAAATAGCAGGAACAGATCTAGCTGAACACTGTGAGCAGGACGCACTGCACTAAATGTAAATAGCAGGAACGGATCTAGCTGAACACTGTGAGCAGGACGCACTGCACCAAATGTAAATAGCAGGAACGGATCTAGCTGAACACTGTGAGCAGGACGCACTGCACTAAATGTAAATAGCAGGAACGGATCTAGCTGAACACTGTGAGCAGGACGCACTGCACTAAATGTAAATAGCAGGAACGGATCTAGCTGAACACTGTGAGCAGGACGCACTGCACTAAATGTAAATAGTCTAGATAGAAGATAACAGGAACGGATCTAGCTAAACTGAATACAGTGTATATATATATATGCCACACCTGGGATGCATATATATACACAATACACTGTAAGTGCAGCTAACTGACTGACTGTTCTGCCTAATCTATCTAACTCAAATCAAATGACACTGTCTCTCTCTATCTCTCAGCACACCGGAACACACACTACACAGGGCCGCCGTGCAGGCGGCCTTATATAGTGTGGGGCGTGTACTAAATCCCCTGAGCCATAATTGGCCAAAGCCACCCTGGCTTTGGCCAATTACAGCTCTCTCTACTGACGGCGCTGTGATTGGCCAAGCATGCGGGTCATAGTGCATGCTTGGCCAATCATCAGCCAGCAATGCACTGCGATGCCGCAGTGAATTATGGGCCGTGACGCGCCACACGAATTTGGCGCGAACGGCCCATATCGTTCGCAATTCGACGGACGGTCGAACAGCCGATGTTCGAGTCGAAGATGGGTTCGACTCGAACACGAAGCTCATCCCTAGTCAGCAGTGACTAAAAAACTATTTTCTTTACATGTAATATTACCCAAAATTTGAATAATGTGTTTAGTGTCTTTAAGATATGCTTTGGTATTAGACACTAAAGGTTTTAAAAAATAATCTATATATTGACCTAGGCGGGCGGTGACCGAGTCAATACCGTTAACAATAGGACGGCCAGGGGGGAAACTGGCATCCTTGTGGATTTTGGGTAAAAAGTAAATTATGGGTCTTCTGCATGCACTGGGATTCAGATAAGAGGCCTCTTTTTTACTCAATACTCCCTGTGCTTTACCTAGTGTGATAAGCTTGTGTAGTTCTTCCTTGAATTTAAACACCGGATCATTATTTAATAATTGGTAAGTTTTTTTGTCAGATAAGAGTCGCTCCATTTCTAACTTATAATATGATTTGCTCATAACTACAACCCCTCCCCCTTTGTCCGCGGGGCGGATGACCACGTCTTTATTTTTTTCCAATGTACTGATACCTTTTTTGAGATACGCAGGGTTACCTATCCTTTTGACCTTCATCTCCTGTAAATCACTGCTGACCATATTTCTAAAGACATCAATATGACGATGGTCGTTTTTAGGTGGATTAAAAATGGATTTATTGGCCAGGCCCGAATGGCCACCATTGGGGGCAGCATTATTGATCTGACTTAATTTCTCCCCTGGTTTAGATAAAAAGTACCTTTTGATATTGAGGGTCCTGATGAACTTCTGGAGGCTGATATATGTCTGAAATTTGTTAAAATTTTTTACAGGGGCAAACTTAAGACCCTTATCTAAAACCTTGAGTTCATCCTCTGATAAAACTGTACCACTAATATTGTAAATCCCTGTACCTAGTGGGATTTTTTTCTTTTGTAATTTTCTTCCGGCTCTTCGCCCTCTCTTTCCCTTCTTTTTCCTCCCCCATTGCTTCCACCCGGTGTGCCCGCGGAGCATGTGAACAATATTAAAAAAGGACTCACTACCCATAGTGTCTCCAAGCATTTTAGGAGGTGTCATGACCGTAATCCTAGACACTTAAAATTTTGGGGCATTGAAAGAGTCAATCCACACTGGCGGGGGGTAACTACATTAGGCAATTAAGCCAGCAGGAATCCATGTGGATACATGAGACTCAGGTATTGTTCCCTAACGGGTTAAATGTGGAATTTGACCTTAATTGCTTTATATCAAACAAATAGTCGCATAATATCTTCATTCAGTCTAGAAATTTATTTTATAGTCATTTTATACGATGTGTGATATAATACCATATCATAAGTACATATGTTAAAATTTTATATGCCATTTAGTCTTTTTAAACTTTTTCAGAATAATCTTTTATTGCGGATGGTTTATGTATACAGAGGAGGCAGTGGGAGACTTCTTTATATCATTCCATAATTGAAATATGTCTACCTTAGTTTCAGTATATTGGTACATATGATGCTCACTATTGCCACTATACTATATATTACCATAAGGGCTGCTTGCCAGGTTTATACAAAGCGAGCAGTTGGGTATCCCTAGACATATATTTATTTATTTTATTTTTGGTTTCACAGCACAGGTTTGCCTAGGTAGTGCTGTTGTCCTTTAGCAGACGCGCTGTCACTAAGGTCCAGTTGCTAAGGAAGCTTTTTCACTTCCTGGTACCTGTGAACCTATACGGACACCGTCCACTCACCACTTAAATACACAGGGTGTACGTCAGGCTCCACCCCTCGCTGACGAAGTCCAATAGGACGTAACGCCGCGTACGGGGGGAGGAGCTTTTTTTCGGACGTCACCCGCTGCCTCCGTCTGCATGTCGGGTCTGCTCGTGCACCGCAGCCCGACAGTGTACTTTGGAAGTTGTATGCTTCGGCGCCTGTGAGCGCCTTTTTAATAGTGGTTATTACCACATTTTACTCAATAAACGGACTACTCTTAGAAAATAACTTTCTTTGTGTTTTCACTTGCTGTTACCAGGGAGATACCTGTGATGACACCCTGATCCGGATACCTAAAGTTCTTGGGGTTCTCTCCTTTGGAAGCTCGCCCTTGCCTGTGGACATCAGGATTCGTGACCGGTTGTGCTCTGCTCCAGTGACAGCATCCAGGACACCATCATCCCTGAGGGGATATACGTGAGTTTGACCTCTGCTTTGCAGAGGTCCACAGCTTCTGGTAAGCGCATACATATATATTGCACTGGGATCGTATCTCCTCTGGCCATTGAAAAACACAGTTCATCTGCTTGAATTGCAATTTTGGGGACTTTCATTTTCAATTGTTTTTTTTGCGCTGCACTTATTTTGTTTTATGTTATTATTCAGGCTTTTTTGTGATTACCTGTAGTGTTCAGCTTGCAATTGGGTGTGGGTTTAGTTGTTTGCGCTGATTGCAACCTTATACATAACCCCCCTCTATCAGTATAGACCCCCCTCAGGACAAACCAACCACCCCTCCATTAGTGCAGACCCCCCTCAGGACAAACCACCCCCCTCTATTAGTACAGAACCATCCCCCTCCATTAGTACAGACCCCCCAAAACAAACCACCCCCCTCCATTAGTACAGACCCCTCTAAAACAAACCACCCCCCTCCATTAGTACAGACCCCCAGAACAAAGCACCCCCTCCATTAGTACAGACCCCCCAGAACAAACCACCCCCTCCATTAGTACAGACCCCCGGGACAAACCACCCCCTCTCCATTAGTACAGACCCCCCGGGACAAACCACCCCCCCTCCATTAGTACAGACCCCCCCAGGACAAACCACCCCCTCTCCATTAGTACAGACCCCCAGGACAAACCACCCCCCTTCATTAGTACAGACCCCCCAGAACAAACCACCCCCCTCCATTAGTACAGACTAGACATGTGCACACTGAAATATTTCGTTTCGGAATTTCGTTTTCGTCCAAAAAATAAATTTATTTAGTTACTCCCGAAATTCGTTTTTATTTATTTAGTTTTTCGTTAAAAATTGCATTCGTCCGAAAATCCAAATTGAGGTCGAATCTGTCATTGAAGGCTCATGGTGTCTGTCGAATGTTCAAAGAAGATTCGACGGAGCAGCTAAACTGTACGACACCGTATAGTTTACCTGCTCCGTCGAATCTTCTTAGAACTTTCAACAGACACCATAAGCCAAAGTACGTGTGTACTTAGTTCTAGCTATTTTACTGCTCCTCCTCTTTGGTTACAATCAGCCAATAACATTCATCATCATCATTATTTTTATTTAACTTTTCTCCCCTACGTCGAATCTTTTCTCCCCTACGTCGAATCTTTTCTCCCCTACGTCGAATCTTTTCTCCCCTACGTCGAATCTTTCTCCCCTACGTCGAATCTTTTCTCTCTATGTAGAATAATCTTGGACTAATAGAGTTAAAGTTAGGCACATTCGACCACAGGTTTGATGGACACAGATTGTTATTGTCATCATCATGTTGAATCTCCTATCTATATCGAACTGTTGTAGCAACGAAAACGAAAATAAAGCATTTGTTAATGTTGGATCTTTCGTTTTTCGGATTCTGCACTTTCGTTATCGTTTGTTAAAACGATAACAAAAATACCTGAAATTCGGACGAAAATGCATTCGGACGAAAACGAATGCACATGTCTAGTACAGACCCCCCCGGACAAACCACCCCCTCCATTAGTACAGACCCCCGGGACAAACCACCCCCCTCCATTAGTACAGACCCCCCCCGGACAAACCACCCCCCTCCATTAGTACAGACCCCCCAGAACAAACCACCCCCTCCATTAGTACAGACCCCCCAAGACAAACCACCCCCCTCCATTAGTATAGACCCCCCAGGACAACCCCCCCTTCATTAGTATAGACCCCCCCAGGACAACCCCCCCCTTCATTAGAATAGACCCCCCCAAGACAAACCACCCCCCCTCCATTAGTATAGACCCCCCAGGACAACCCACCCTTCATTAGTATAGACCCCCCAGGACAACCCCCCCTTCATTAGAATAGACCCCCAGGACAAACCCCCCTCCATTAGTATAGACCCCCCCAGAACAACCCCCCTTCATTAGAATAGACCCCCCCAGGACAAACCCCCCCTTCATTAGAATAGACCCCCCCAGGACAAACCCCCCTTCATTAGTATAGACCCCCCAGGACAACCCCCCCTTCATTAGTATAGACCCCCCAGGACAACCCCCCCTTCATTAGTATAGACCCCCCCCCAGGACAAACCCCCCCTCCATTAGTATAGACCGCTGACAAAGCAGCCTCCCCTCCATTGAGCTAATTAAAAAACACCCGGGCGGCAGCTGGAGAGGAGAGGACAGTGTACAGCCGCGCCGCCCGGGTGGAGAAGTGAGCGTGTCAGGCTTGGGCAGCAGGCGGGAGTTACACAGGAGGAGGAGAGCTGGAACATGTTGGGAACGGACCGCCCCCCTGTGACGTCACTGCGCGGCTGGTCTCTCTGCACACAGAGACACAGCCGCTATGATCTGTGGCTCCTTCCGCTCTCCTCCTCTGACAGGGAGAGGGAGGGGGGATGGCTGGGCTTCGGCAAGAGACACAGCGACGGCGGCGGCTGCGGTGACTGGCGGAAAGAGCCGCCTACGGACATGGAGAGGAGGAGGAGGAGGGAGGGGAGCACTCTGGTGCTTCAGCGCCCCCAACTCTGTGGCGCCCGGGTGCACTGCACCCCGTGCACCCCAGCCAGGACCTGCCCTGGACAAGAGACTCAGGGCTGTTGGCCCCAGGCTCGGGGCTGTAGCCCCAATAGCCACCCCCTAACGACACCTCTGCCCACAACCCTGGCCGGTGGTTGTGGGGGTCTGCGGGCGGGGGGCTTATCGGAATCTGGAAGCCCCTTTAACAAGGGGACCCCCAGATCCCGGCCCTCCCCCCTGTGTGAAATGGTAAGGGGGTACAAAAGTACCCCTACCATTTCACAAAAAAACTGTCAAAAATGTTAAAAATGACAAGAGACAGTTTTTGACAATTCCTTTATTTCTTCTATCTTCTTTCTTCTAACTTCTTTCTTCCGTCATGCTTCAGTTTCTTCCTCCATCTTCTTCCTCTTCTGGTTCTTCTGGTTGTTATGGTTCTTCTGGTGTTCTCGTCCAGCATCTTCCTCCGCGGCGCCTCCTTGTCTTCATCTTCTTCTATATACCTTCAAAGACCTTAAATCGGGCATAAGCTGAGGTCGGTTTATTTGTTATGCATTGAGTGTATTATATGCATTGAGCTTGTTTTCTTGGGAATGTTGTATTTAATGGTTTATAATAAAAGGCTGCTATGACCATTCGACTCCAAATAAAATGTATCGTCTGGTCATTTTGGAAGTGGGGATTGGTCAAGTGTTTAATGTTTTATTGATAATTGGAGCCTCTGCATTCTGCAGGTCCCTCAGTCATGAATGTTTTCAGTTTGTGGTGCTCAGATATAGTTATGTCGCTAAATCACGTGCCTCGGTATCTCTAGATGAGACCAGGAGTATAGTCAATATACAATCAGGCAGGGCTTTTTTTCAGCCGGAACTCGGCGGAATGCAGTTCCGGCACCTCTGACAGGCAGCCCTCTCTGCTCTGACCTTTCTCACACTAGCGCTGAGCACACAGGGCTGCTGCCTTTTGAGATTTTCAGGTCCCAGCATGGTAACATACAGCTGCCTGTGTTGATTCAAGCAGCAGCTTCTGTCCCCGCCTCTTCTCACATTATAGCACAGAGCAGGGAGCAGAGAAGCCCTGCAACTCCGCCCCAGCTACAGTTCTCAATCGTCTGAGGCATAACACATGGACTGGAGCACTGGATCATCAGTGGAAAAGGTGAGGGAGTTCTGAATGAAAAACGAGGGGGGGGGGGAGCCCTCCAGAGAGTTCACAGTGATAACTGTGAAATAAGGGGGGGGGATTGTGCAGTAAGGAGGGGGAGAGGGGAAATTGTCCAGAGAGAAGAACTGGGAAGGGAGCTTTGTACAGAGGTAAGAGCTGCAGAGGGCAGAAGGCAGGTTGTATAAAATGAGAGCTGTGGGGGTTGGGGGAGGTTGTGTAGAGGTGAGAGCTGTAGGGAAAGCTGGGGGTGCAGAGGTGGGTGGCAAAGGTGAGAGCTGTGGATTGAGGCGAGCTTTAGGCCCCTTTCACGTGTGCGGACCGTTCAGATCCGCCTGTCAGTTTTTAAGGCAGATCTGAACGGTAGACGTGCATTCGTTTTTGTCCGAATGCATTTTCTTCCGAATTTCAGGTATTTTCGTTATCATTTTAACAAACGATAACGAAAGTGCAGAGTCCGAAAAACGAAAGATCCGACATAAACGTATGCTTTATTTTCGTTGCTACAACAGTTCGATATAGATAGGAGATTCGACATGATGATGACAATAACAATCTGTGTCCATCAAACCTGTGGTCGAATGTGCCTAACCTTAACCCTATTAGTCCAAGATTATTCTACATAGAGAGAAAAGATTTGACATAGAGAGAAAAGATTCGATGTAGGGGAGAAAAGATTCGACGTAGGGGAGAAAAGATAAATAAAAATAATGATGATGATGAATGTTATTGGCTGATTGTAACCAAAGAGGAGGAGCAGTAAAATAGCTAGAACTAAGTACACACGTACTTTGGCTTATGGTGTCTGTTGAAAGTTCTAAGAAGATTCGATGGAGCAGGTAAACTATACGACGTCGTACAGTTTAGCTGCCCTGTTGAATCTTCTTTGAACATTCGACAGACACCATAAGCCTTCAAAGACAGATTCAACCTTAATTTGGATTTTCGGACTAATGCAATTTTTAACGAAAAACGAAATAAATAAAAACGAATTTGGGGAGTAACTAAATAAATGTATTTTTCGGATGAAAACGAAGTTCCGAAACGAAATATTTCAGTGTGCACATGTCTACTGAACGGTCGCTCCATACATCTCTATGGAGTGACGGATGTCAGCGGTGACATGTCCGCTGACATTCAATCCGCCCCGATCTGCAAAATCCAGACGGATGGAAACCCTATTTTCCATCCATCTGGCAGATTGGATCGGATGAAAACGGACAGGCGGTCCGTAATCATCTGATCCCCCCCCATAGGGGAGAGCGGACTCTCTGACAGGTCCGTCCCTGTACAAAGTGCAGAGACGGACTTGTCATCCGCTGGGTCAGCAGACAGCGTGAGGAGGAAAAAAAAAGCTGAACACCAACGGCTGTGAGAGGGACATCAGTCCCAATCACAGCGAGCTGCTGCAGACCCTCAGTGCCCACCTGTGCCCCCTGCCAGTGCCACCTAGCAGTAGACAACAGTGCTGCCTACCAGTGCCCACAGTGCCACCCATCAGTGCCCACAATGCCACCCATCAGTGCCACCTCTAAGTGCCCACAGTGCCACCTATCAGTGCCCACAATCAGTGCCTCAACAACAGTGCTGCAGATCAGTGCCATTTATCAGTGCCCATCAGTGTCACCTACCAGTGCCCATCAGTGCCACCTATCAGTGCCCATCGGTGCCATCTACCAGTGGTACCTATCAGTGCCCATCATTTCCACCCATCAGTGCCACCCATCAGGGCCCATCAGTGCCATCTTATCAGTGGCCATCAGTGCCGCCTTATCTGTGCCCATCAGTACCGCCTTAAGTGTCCCCATCAGTGCCGCCTTATCAGTGCCACCTTACCAGTGCCACCTTACCTGTGCCTATCAGTGCCCATCAGTGCAGCCTATCAGTGCCCACCAATGCCACCTCATAAGCACATATCAATGAAGGAGAAAAATTACCTATTTGCAAAATTTTATAACAAACTATGAAACATGATTTTTTTTTCAAAATTTTCCATCTTTTTTTGTTTGTTTAGCAAAAAATAAAAATCCTAGCTGTGATTAAATACCACCAAAAGAAAGCTCTATTTGTGGGAAAAAATGTATAAAAATTTCATTTGGGTACAGTGTTGTATGACCGCGTAATTGTCATTCAAAGTGTGAAAGCGCTGAAAGCTGAAAATTGGTCTGGGCAGGAGGGGGGTTTAAGTGCCCAGTAAGCAAGTGGTTAAAGGCCTCTGGATGGTACCCCTGAGCCCTGCACTCTGTATGATGGACTGCATATTACATAGCTTTACCACTGTTCTCTGTGTGCTGGGCCCTATGTTACATATTCCTGACCCCTGCACTCTGTACACAGGGCTATATGCTCAATATTTCTGAGAACAATTGAATGTAAGTACTATCCTGTTTGCTGTTTTTTTTTTCTGCACCCTGTGTGATATTCACTGCTCACAATTGCACAATACACACTCCTGAGCCCTGTGTGTTATAAAGTCCTGAACTTTGTGTGTTACACATTCCTGAACCATGTGTGATACGCAGTTCTAAGGCCTCACTTATTACAGTTATTTGACGCCACTGTACTTCTCTCCTCTAAGGAAGGTGTGTCTGGGGGTGGAGTTTGGGGGTGGTTTGGGGTGGGGTTTGGGCGTGGTTGTGGGTGGGGATTTGGGCTGGAAGGCTGAGTTCCTGCACCTATTTTCTGAGAAAAAAAGCCCTGCAATCAGGAATATCTGCCCCTCCAAATTCAGCTCAACCAAGTATTTGTCATCCATGGACAGAAGATCCGGAGTTGAGGGCAATATTGCTTTCACTCCCCACCAAAGAAGATCTAGCATCATTACCAAATCGAGGAGATCTGGAAGCAGTGGCATTACGCTTAGAAGGGGCCTTACGGAAAGAGATTTCTGAGGTGTGGGAACAGTTGGATATTGTGGAGATCAGGGTTACTAACCTAGAATCCGCAGTAGATAATGTGAATATGTGCATGGATGAACTGGTATTAATAAATTCTGCAGTGCAGCAAAAGTTTACCTCAATCCTTCTACAGGTAGATGAGCTGGAAAACCATAGCCGAAGGAACAATATCCGTTTTAGAGGTATTCCGAAAATGTCGAAGACACAGAACTGAGACCAACAATACAGTCTATTTGTAATAAAATCTTGGGCAAACCTTCATCAGCTGAGCTTATAATAGACAGAGCACATAGAGTCCCTCTGTATAGGAGTCACCAGGGGTCGGGTCCACGAGATGTTCTTTGTCACATTCATTTCTTTAATATAAAGGATGAGATTATGGGTCGAGCATGGCAGCTGGGCCAGATTGAACATGCAAGAGTAATGGTCCTCTCGGATTTATCTAGGAATATACGATGCATGAGAGGATGCATGTATCCACTCTTAGATCAGATTAAAGCTTCGGGGGCTACATACTCCTGGGTACACCCATTCCATCTTATGGTTAAAAAAGACAATCAGTCTTTTTTTCTTCACACACAGGATCAGCTTCAAGAACTCTTTAGTTTTTTAGGGTGTCATCCAATACAAGTTCCAAATTGGCTGGACCCTACTTGAGCAAGCCTGGGTTTTCTGGGGGGTTTTTGGGGTTTTTTTTTTTTTTTTCTCATTTGTGTTACTGTGTTGGTATTACTTTATAATGTGTATATCTGTGTGGATTAGGTTGGTTTGAGTTCTCCATGGATAGTTTTGGAAATTTTTTAGACCCCCAGTTTTCTACAGTAGGCCTAGAGGTAACTATTTAGCATTAATGCCCTCGGAGGAGGAAGTGCTTTGGCCATAGACACATCCCCAAATAGGTTTCTCCCAGTTCCTTTGGGCTTAGTTGGGAGAGTTTTGTGGGGTTTTTTTTTCTCTTCCTTTTCTCATCTACTGCTTCCTTTTTGTATCCCCTCCGCCCCCCCTAATTTTTGGGGGTTTTTTTTGTTTTTTTAGGCGGAAAAATGACATCGTTCCCACTTGGGGCACTGCCCACTCCAGTCAGGTTAGCCCCTTTAATGTGAAGGGCCTTAATGTCCCCGAAAAAAGATCTAGACTACTGAGAGACTTGACCAAAATGCGAAGTCAGATTGCTTTCCTCCAGGAAACACACTTCCAGGCCGGAATATCATAGCCCATCCCCAATATCTAAAGCTAAGGGAGTCAGTATTCTTATAGCAAGGTCTGTTCCATGGTTGCTAGGTACATACATTAGCGATGAGCAAGGTAGATTTTTGATAGTTAAGGGCATAATCGGCGCTACTCGGGTAACCTTGGTTAATGTATATTTTTCTAACTTGACTCAGTTGCTTTTGCTAAGGTCTTTGGTTCCTCTGATTTTGGAGCATAGGGATGGGGTATTGATTTTAGGAGGGGATTTTAATGTTGCATGTGATCCACTCCTAGATGTCTCAAGGGGTGTATCTCATCTATCATTCTCTTATTTAAAGCGACTGAAGACAGAATTAAATCTTCTTCAACTGGTAGATGTATGGAGTTTACAACATCCCAATGTCAGAGGCAATACTTTTTTTTTCTTCAGTCCATTCATCATACTCAAGAATCGATTATTTTTTCTTCCACAAAAAGAGCTGGACAGAGTTCGAACAACTTCGATAGATCCAATTTTGCTTGCTGACTATGGACCAGCTCACTTAGATATAGATCTAAATATAGTGGCTACAAGGACCCTGTCTTGGAGGCTTAATGATACACTGTTAAAGGACCCAACTACCATGACTGAGGTTTTACAGGGTTTAGCAGAATATTTTAGCCAGAATGACCAACCTAATACATCTCTGACTGTATTGTGGGAGGCGCATAAGAGGAATCTTTCTTAACCGCTTCACCCCGGAAGATTTTACCCCCTTCCTGACCAGAGCGTTTTTTGCGATTCGGCACTGCGTCGCTTTACTGACAATTGCGCGGTCGTGCAACGTGGCTCCCAAACAAAAATTTTTTTCCCACAAATAGAGCTTTCTTTTGGTGGTATTTGATCGCCTCTGCGATTTTTATTTTTTGCGCTATAAACAAAATAAGAGCGACAATTTTGAAAAAAACGCATTATTTTTTACATTTTGCTATAATAAATATCCCCCAAAAATATATAAAAAAACATTTTTTTTCCTCAGTTTAGGCCGATATGTATTCTTCTACATATTTTTGGTAAAAAAAAATCGCAATAAGCGTTTATTGATTGGTTTGCGCAAAAGTTATAGCGTTTACTAAATAGGGGATAGTTTTATGGCATTTTTATTAATAATTTTTTTTTTACTAGTAATGGCGGCGATCAGCGATTTTTTATTGTGACTGCGACGTTATAATGGACATGTCGGACATTTTTGACACATTTTTGGGACCATTGTCATTTATACAGCGATCAGTGCGATTAAAAATGCACTGATTACTGTGTAAATGACACTGGCAGTGAAGGGGCTAACCACTAGGGGGCGGGGAGGGGTTAAGTGTGTCCTGGGGGAGTGATTACTAACTGTAGGGGGATGGGCTAGCAGTGTCATTACTCTGATCACAGCTCCCGATGACAGGGAGCTGTGATCAGTGACACTGTCACTAGGCAGAACGGGGAGATGCTGTTTACATCAGCATCTCCCCGTTCGTCCTCTCCGTGAGCCGATCGCAGGTATCCCCACGGCGATCGAGTCCGCGGGACCCGCGACCCGACTCACGGAGCTCCCGGCCGGCGCGCGCGCAATGGCACGGCGGGGAATTCAAATGGACGTACAGGTACGCCCATTTGCCCAGCCGTGCCATTCTGCCAACGTACATCGGCGTGCGCCGGTCGGGAACCGGTTAAACACGGAGCAGGATAAAAAAACTAAGGCGGTTGGAAGCTGAGATGTTGAGTCCATTCACAAAAAAAAACACTCGCTAAGCAGACAAAGGAAGGCTTTGGTTTTTTCCTGGGCATTCCCCAGGCTTTGTTTGCATCTGTTTGTAGCCCTCCAAAGCCGCTTACTGCGATAGCCAGCTATAAATGAAGGCGGTGGCAAGTTTTTTGAGATCACCTTGGTGTGTTTATTGGTCCAGAAACGCACCAGCACCTTTGCAGCCATGGTGCTATTTGCTGGGTGTCTGGTGTGCTTCTGTACCTTTAAGAAGGGATGGGCTGCCCTTCAGTCCACCTGCCAGCATTTATCCATCAGAATGCATGTGCCTCCACTGTGGGGACACTCATATTTTAGTGTTAGGACCACAGATATCAGGGTGCCGTGACGAGGCTCTGTGGCTTACGCATGCATTTGCAAATGCGTGCGGACTAAACCCCTGTTTTTAACGCGTACTGTTAGACAGGTTAATTTGGTTGTCTGCGAGTTGGTGGTAAGTAGGCTTTGGTTTTTTCCTGGGCATTCCCCAGGCTTTGTTTGCATCTGTTTGTAGCCCTCCAAAGCCGCTTACTGCGATAGCCAGCTATAAATGAAGGCGGTGGCAAGTTTTTTGAGATCACCTTGGTGTGTTTATTGGTCCAGAAACGCACCAGCACCTTTGCAGCCATGGTGCTATTTGCTGGGTGTCTGGTGTGCTTCTGTACCTTTAAGAAGGGATGGGCTGCCCTTCAGTCCACCTGCCAGCATTTATCCATCAGAATGCATGTGCCTCCACTGTGGGGACACTCATATTTTAGTGTTAGGACCACAGATATCAGGGTGCCGTGACAAGGCTCTGTGGCTTACGCATGCATTTGCAAATGCGTGCGGACTAAACCCCTGTTTTTAACGCGTACTGTTAGACAGGTTAATTTGGTTGTCTGCGAGTTGGTGGTAAGTAGGCTTTGGTTTTTTCCTGGGCATTCCCCAGGCTTTGTTTGCAAAGGAAGAACTATTCACCCTACGTCAGCAGTATAATCAAATTGTAAATTCAGAGGTAAGGGAGAAATTGAGTCGATATAAACAGTCTATATACAAGTATGGAAATAAACCGGGTGTTCTATTAGCTAGGGCAGTGAAAGGATCACAAACAAAATCACATATCACCCAAATCATGCCAGAATTAAGCTGTCAGAACCTGCGGCTATAGCTCAGGAACTTCAAAAATTTTATTGTAGGCTTTATAATCTGCAAAATAATCAAACCCAGCAATGCTCTACCCAGGCAGATTTGATTTCCTGCTTTTTGACAGCATCAGGTATGCCCCTACTTCTGCCGGAGGTAATTGCAGGAATGGAGGCCCCTATAACAAATAAAGAACTGGCCTCTGCAATAGAATCCTCTAAACCAGGGAAGGCCCCCGGTCCCGAGGGGTAAATCCTATATACTATAAAACTTTCCAGGACGTTCCCTCTCCTTGCTTCCTACGTGCTTACAATTCCATCTCAGCTAATAGTAAGCTAACAGAGGACACTTTGAGGGCCCACATTATTGTGATTCCCAAGCAGGATAAAGATCTTACTCAATGTGGGAACTATCGGTCTATAGCTCTTTTAAATGTTGACTTAAAATTATTCTCAAAAATCCTAGCGAATAGGTTATTGCTGCACTTTCCTCATCTTATTCACGCAGACCAGACAGGTTTTATCCCACAGAGAGAGAGGCCAGGGACAACATTGTAATGGCGATAGACTTGATTCATATTGCTCATTCAGAGAACCGGCCCTTTCTTCTTTTATCAACAGATGCTGAAAAGGCATTTGATCGGGTGGATTGGCAATATCTTCAATTTACTCTTATGCTGCGTACACACGAGCGGACTTCTCGTCCGCCTGAACGCCGAAGGACTTTTCAACGGAGTTTGGACGGAGTGCCGACGAAATGAACTTGCCTACACACGATCCCACCAAAGTCTGATCATTTTGAACGTGATGACGTACGACGGGACTAGAATAAGGAAGTTCATAGCCAGTAGCCAATAGCTGCCCTTGCGTCATTTTCGGTCCGTCGGACTAGCATACAGACGAATGTTTTTTTCGATAGGGATCGAGTCCGTCGGAAAGATTTGAAACATGTTCTATTTCTAGGTACGTCGGAAATTTTTGACAGAAAAGGTCCGATGAAGGTCCGATGAAGGCCTCACACGATCCGAATGTCAGACGGAATCATTTTGTCTGACCTTTTCTGCCGGAAAGTCCGCTTGTGTGTACGCGGCATCAGACATATCGGCCTAGGGGAGCGAATGCAGTCATGGATTCCGGCATTATATACTGGTCCTACTGCGGCCGTGCTGGTCAATGGAGCCCATTCAGAGTATTTCTCTTTGTCTAATTGGATGAGACAGGGTTGTCCTCTTTCTCCATTAATGTTCGTGTTAACCTTAGAACCCTTTCTCTGCAAAATTAGATCGGACCCCCTGATCAGTGGTCTTCAGGTTTCAAATACGGAGCATAAAATTGCTACATATGCGGATGACCTCTTATTTTTTCTTACCAATCCAGAGGTTTCATTACCTTGTTTACTTCAATGTCTAGCTCAGTATGAGGATCTTTCTAATTTTTCTATAAATGACGCTAAATGTGAAGCGATGAGTATCCTCGTTTCCAAGGAGTGTATTGTTAACCTACAAGGTGTATACCGGTTTAAATGGGTTCAGTCCTTTTGAAATACTTGGGGGTCAAACTGACCCCGAATACGGCTCTACTATATGGGACAAACTTCTGCCCATTATTATCGAAAATGCGATCATATTTTCAACTATGGCAGACCCTTACCCTCACGTGATTTGGGAGGTGTAATGCATTTAAGATGACACTGCTTCCTCAGATCCTATATTTAATGCAAGCGATACCTATTAAACTACCTCAAGCTTTTTTTCTCTCGTGCCGGACACTGTTAACTAAATTTCTCTGGAGCAGCAAAGTCGCTAGACTTCGCTATTCGTTGTTGGTTTTGCCTAAATCAAGAGGGGGTATTGGTCTGCCTGATCTGATCTCTTACTATCGAGCCTTACATTTGTCCAGAGTAGTGTCATGGTGCACCTCTTCACAGACTAAACTGTGGGTACAAGTGGAACAACATGCTTCACCGATTGCTCTGTCTGTACTTCCATGGGTGGCTTATAAATACTATTGGGGATTGAAGAGGCATCCTACAATTGGGGCCACTATTGCAGTTCTTACTCACATATTTTCAACAAAAGGCCTCTCTCCCTTCCCATCCCCATTAACACCAGTGATCCAGAATCCAGACTTCACGCCTGGGCTTAATAATAAACAGCTTGAGGGGTTGATAGGAATAGGTAGAACCAGATGCATGCATTTTGTTACCCAACAGGGTTGGATGTCAACGCGAGACATTTCCACTCTTTCCCAGCCTCCCTTGAGTCCGTGGTCTACCTTTCAATTGTCACACTTTTTAAGGTCCATAGCAGATGCGGAATTATATGTAAGGCCACTGACACCCTTTGAGCATTTATGTGTGGAGGGGGAACATATACCACACATGTTGTCACTTTTGTATAAACAGATTATTCAGCCTCCAGAAGGCCAGATTCCTGCGTATATACGGGGAAGAGAACCTTCAGATCTTTTTTACAAGATCGCAAATTAACAGGATTATTCTATTGGCTCATAAAACCTCCATAGCAAGCCGCTTTTAAGAATAGGGTTATAAGCTATTGGTTAGATGGTATATGGTTCCTGCCTTAATGAACAAATTCTACCCGCAAATTTCTAAGTTATGCTGGCGATGTAATAAAGAGACGGGGACATTATTACACATTTTTTGGCAGTGCCCTTTAATTACAGCATTGTGGAAGGATGTGGGGGAGATGATTAAAAAATTGACATTTGTTGACCTTGGTTCGGACCCTTTGGGCTATCTCTTGCATTTAAATGAACAACCCCTTCACCACTATAGAAAGACGTTGTTAGCGCAAATGCTGAATTCTGCCCGGGCTTGTATTCCAGACACGTGGAAATCCACGACTACACCTTCTCTGAAACACTGGTTTTCTAGGATAGACGAAATTAGGACAATGGAATTTTTGACAGCATCTCTCTACGGTAGAGAGGAGGAGTGTAGGGATACCTGGCGGCCATGAACGGCCTTTTCGGGCACCCCTCAATATGTTGATTGCATTTCCGTATGGGTTGGGAGGGTGGATTCATAAGGATGAGCTGGGCCCTGATGGGGAAACTCTGGCAGGGGGGGGCAGTGATGGATCTGAGTTTGAGTTAGTAATATTTTTTTTTAAATATAACATGTTTATTCGTAAGTAAAGCATACATACATGGTATATAACATACAACACATCAGGAAGGATATACAATACCCGTAAACAGATACATTGTCCACACTATACATTAAAATGTATAATCTATTGTTACTTCCATTGATGTATTATAATAATTCCCACAATATATTTCCTTTCCCTATCACAGAGACTCCCATGAACAATATCTGCATATTGTATGGTATAGCGAAATGTTGTAACTTGGGGCGACCCTTACCCCCAGTGTACAGTAGGTTACACATGTCTATTCGATACATGTGTCTATGTTGTCAAGCCACCTATCCCAGATCTTGTTGTACTTGGCGGGGCATCCCCTATGTCGATATATAACCTTCTGATATGGTAAGGACATATTTATTTCACTAATCCAGGCCTGGATTGTGGGAGGGGTAGCCCTCATCCAATGTTTAGCCACTAGCTTTCTTGCGCAGAAAAGAGTTTCATAAAGGAAGGTAGCTAGAAACTTGTCAATGGTGACATCCAGAAGCAACCCCAATACACATGGTCTGGGATCCATCTGTACGGGCGAACCCATGTGGTCATGTAAAAATTTAATGATTTGTGCCCAGTAATTTTGGATATCTGGGCATGTCCAGATTAGATGAAAAAATGAGCATGGGTGGCCCGCACATCTTGGACACTTTGGCTTCTGGTTCGGAGAGAATTTAGCTATTCTTGTCGGTGTGAGATAAGATTTATGTATTACATACAGCTGAGTCAGACGCTCGGAAAGCCTAGGAGAAACCTTCTTAGTATTTTCTAATACCTCATCCCAATCAGAGTCGTCTACTGGGCCTATGTCCTCCTCCCATCTAATTTTAGCTGTGTCTATGATTCTTGCCACCGAACCTGTTGGTAATATGTTATAAAGGGTGGATATCAATTTGGCCAGGTCTGCTCCTATAATTACATCAACCAGTGGTATTGTTTGTGGGTTTGGGAATCCATCAGCAAATTGAGTTTGAAGAGCATGTCTCAACTGTATATATCTAAATAATATGTTTGGGGGTAGTTCAAATTCTTCTCTGAGTGATTGAAAGTTTCTTATTCCTGTCGGGGTAATTACATGATATAGAAACACTATCCCCTTGGAGGCCCATATGGTAGCACCCGAGAGAGATGACAATTCCTTCAGTTGGGGGTTAAGCCAGAGGGGTGTATGTGAGTGGAAGAAATCGGCTCTAGTCAGTTTAAGCACAATCTCCCAAATGCGATTGAGCTGGTACAGTAGAGAGTCCTGGCCGTCACCTCCCCTCCTGCCACCCCTGCCTCTAAATAATACTTGTAAAGGGGAATGAGTATCATTGTTTGGCTTTCTACATGTTAGAGTTTGGTATCTGATTCTATCCATTTTGTGGATATGATAAAAGTGTGAGAGCTGTGCTGCTATGTAATATGCATGGAGGTCCGGGAGAGCTGCCCCCCTGATGAGGTAGGATTTTTAAGGGTATTCCAAGCTAGCTTCTGTCTGTTTGGTCCCCATTAGGGATAAGCTGAACACCCCCCCTGTTCGGTTTGCACCAGAACATGCGAACAGGCAAAAAATTTGTTCAAACACGCAAACACTGTTAAAGTCTATGGGACTCGAACATGAATAATCAAAAGTGCTCATTTTAAAGGCTTATATGCAAGTTATTGTCATAAAAAGTGTTTGGGTACCTGGGTCCTGTCCTGCAGCCTGCCAGGTTGCGTGCTTGGATAAGGGTCTGGTATGGATTTTTTTTTTTAATTTCGGTGCGGGGTTCCCCTTAAAATCCATACCAGACCTGAAGAGTCTGGTATGGATTTTGATGGGGACCCCCACGCCATTTTTTTTAAAAATTTTGGAATGGGGTTCCCCTTAATATCCATACCAAACCTGAAGGGCCTGGTATGGAATTTAGGGGGACCCCCATGCCATTTTTTTTTTTTTTTAATTTTGGTTCGGGGTTCCCCTGTGGGGGAATCCCATACTGTTTTTATCAATGAACTTTTGGGTGTATTGTCGGACCGACAATTTATTAATAGCCGCGAGTAGTTTTAAATGACTTTTTTTCCTTTGAAATGTCATTTTGCTGTCAGACTGTTCTAAACACGGGAAACATGCGCCCCTTTATAGGCATACTATAGACACCCCCCAGGTATGAAATTTAAAGGAATATTACACTTTTATTGTTCCACTTTAAGCATTATTAAAGCAGAGTTCCACACAAAAATGGAACTTCTGCTTTTCGGAACCCACCCCCCCCTCCGGTGTCACATTTGGCACCTTTTCAGGGGGGAGGGGGGTGCAGATACCTGTCTAAGACCGGTATTTGCACCCACTTCCGGCATAGACTCCCATGGAAGTCTACGCCTCTTCCCGTCCCCACCGCGCTGTCTCCTGTGAACACACAGCTCCCAGGAGAGAGCGGGGACCACTTGGGATGCGCAGCGCGACTCGCGCATGCGCAGTAGGGTACCGGGAAGTGAAGATACAACGCTTCACTTCCTGATTCCCTCACCTAGGATGGCGGCGGCAGCTTCCGAGAACCGAGCGGGTTCTCGGCGTCCCCTGCTGACATCGCTGGACCCTGGGACAGGTAAGTGGCCATGCATTAAAAGTCAGCAGCTGCAGTATTTGTAGCTGCTGGCTTTTAATATTTTTTTTTTTGGCGGTGTGGGTGAACCCCCGCTTTAAAATCACTGCTCCCGAAAAAACAGCCATTTTTAAAACTTTTTTTTACATTGATCCATGTCCCCTGGGGCAGGACCCTGGTCTCCAAACACTTTTTATGACAATACCATGCATATAAGCCTTTAAAATTAGCACTTTTGATTTCTCCCATAGACTTTTAAAGGGTGTTCGCTGTTCAGCGAACTGGCAAACAGCCGATGTTCAAGTCGTATATGAGTTTGACTCGAACTCGAAGCTCATCCCTAGTCCCCATATCAAAGAGTTGATGATTTTGTCAAACGTTTTAAAGATTTTTAGAGGAATAAGTACTGGTGAATTCCAAAACATATAGAGGAACTTTGGCAGTAGGATCATTTTAATAAGGTTGATCCTCCCCATCACCCCCAGTGGGAGTCTTGCCCAGGATTGTGTGCGAGATTTCAGATACATGAAAAGCGGTTCAATATTATTGTTGATATATTCTAGGGGCTCTCTAGTAATTTGTACACCTAAATACTAAATAGACGCAACCCTTTGCAATGGGAGGGAAGCCGAGCAGCGAGTAGGGGGTGATACGTCTAGGGGCAGAATTTGCGATTTGGACCAGTTCATACGCAGTCCTGAGTATTTTCCGAAGTCCTCGATGGTCTGAAGAGCATCCCGTAGAGACGGGCCAGTGTCTTCCAAGTAAAGGAGCATATAATTTGCATAAAGGCTCACCGTCTCAACCAGGGTCCCCATACGAAGACCACATATGTTTGGGTTCATCCTAAGGGAGATGGCGAGTGGTTCAACCGCTAGAGCGTATAGGAGTGGGGACAGCGGCCAACCCTGTCGGGTTCCCCGCCCCAGAGGGAAGGAGTCCGAAGTCCACCCATTCACCGTCACTCGGGCCTCAGGGGAGAAGTATAACAATTTTACCCACTTAATGAAGTTGGGACCGAACCCAAAGCCCTTCAAACACTCCCATAAATATCCCCATTCCACGGGATCAAACGCCTTAGAGGCGTCTAGCGCTACCACCGCTCTATTTTCTATCGTCTCATGGGCTGCTTGAATGTTTTGGGGTTTTTTTGTCAAAAGTTTTTATTGCGCACAAAGTCAATATTTTATACAACACAGCCGATAACAAAGTGACATTCAAGTCAAAATAAAAGTGTACATCTGACATTTGACCAGCAATAATAACGTACATATTAAATGCACCGACATTTAGGCTAAAGGGTTCTCCATCCTTATCACCTATTTAGTATATGTGCTTTTTTTTAATTAATTAACCAGAAAAAAACAAAACCTGTATATTTTAACCAGTAACTTCTCCCTTCCCGCCCTCCCCCCCCATAAAGTTTGTCCTTGGAAGAAGGATTCAGAAGATAGAGACAAAAACTAGAAAGTCCTCTACACCTCAAACAGAAGACTCAGCGTCATTGTCAACCCTCTGCTTAGTCACTTCCTGGAATAAAAAACTAATATCCCCAAAAAAATATTTATCTCTCACCTTCCAGGGTATCAGCAGAGGCAATCCACCGAAACCATACTTTTTGAAAACTTCTTAGAGGCCCCCCTAGCTTCATAAGTCATTTTATACATCAAAAAATCAGCATTAATTATTTTTTTCCACATTCCCAGTGTCAAGAGTTCGTCATGTATCCATCTTCTGGCAATAAGCTTCCTTACTCCAAAAAATAAAATCCTTAGAAATAACTTTGTGTGTGTGCTTATTTCTTCTTGTCCAAATACCCCGAGGAGACACCTTAAAGGAGAGCAAATATTTGGCAAGTCAAACTGTTCTGAAATGAATTCGGTCACCTGTGACCATAGCGGTCTCAACTTTTCACACTCCCAGGTCATGTGTAGAAAAGTACCCTCCGCCCCCCTACACTTATGGCATACAGCCGATTCTCGTCTATGCATTCGATAAAGTCTAGTAGGCATATAATACTGCTGATGGAGGAACCGGAATTGAATCATTTTATACGTAGAAGAGACAACAGATATCAGATATGTATCTAACACCTCCTGCCACATTTCTTCCGACCACTCAGGGATAACCGTGACCCAGCGTTCCATGGATCTAGAGGTTGTAGTCACCACCCCCGGACCCACTGCCCCATAGTATCTAGAAATTCTTTTTGCCGGATCTATCAGAACCTTCTCCAAGTCAGTATTCTGGACTATAATTTCATCAACGCCAAACTGCGCGAGCGCAGCATGACGCAGCTGGACATACCAAAAGTACCAGTTCTTCGGTATTCCAAAATTTTCTCTCAGCTGTGCAAATGTACAGAAGGGATTATCCTGATATATGCGGTGTAGGTATTTTATGCCATGTCTAGCCCAAGAATTATGGCCATCAGGCAATTTCAAAAACTCTGCAAGGGTCTTATTATACCACAGAGGGCTATTCGGAGATGGCCACAATGGATCATCCTTCCTCCGCTTAGAGCATATGTGATACACTTTCCCCGGTAATGCCATTACGGATCCTACCTCCCTCCCTGGTATCCCTTTCCTATACAGCATTTTTTGAAGTGTTTCCTGCGAGGAGGCAACGGCAGCCTCCAACTGGGTGGTAGCATTGGGTGTTAGAGGAAAGAGTCGCCAGTGCAAAAAGGACAACTGTGACGCCATAAAGTAAGACCGCAGGTCAGGTAAGGCCATCCCACCCATTGTAACTGGTAGTTTTAAAATTGCCAAGGAAACCCTGGGTGCCTTAGAGCCCCAAAGAAAACCCACAATAATGGAGTCTATATTTTTAAAGACCTTCAGAGTCACTAAAACCGGAGAGTTCAAAAGAAT
Source organism: Lithobates clamitans (assembly GCA_037952925.1). Lineage (NCBI taxonomy): Eukaryota > Metazoa > Chordata > Amphibia > Anura > Ranidae > Lithobates > Lithobates clamitans. The sequence continues at coordinate 286,186 of JBBGZY010000712.1, read as the reverse complement.
GTAGAAGAATTTGGGCAGGAAAATCATTTTAAATAAATGTATCCGTCCCAATAGGGTAATCGGTAAATTCTGCCATTTCCGTACCTTCTCCCGAAAGTTTTGTATAACCGGCATCAGGTTTTTCTCCAGAAACGTAGAGATGAGAAGCTGAATCTCAACCCCCAAGTACCTAAAAGAAGTGGACAATGGAATGGGACAGTCCGACGGGACCTCCACCTCCCCATCAATAGGGAAGATAGAGGACTTTTTCCAATTAATCCGGAATCCAGAATAGTCACCAAATTCCTGAATCGATCGGAAAGCTTCTGAGAGTGAGGGTCCTGGATCCTGTAAATATAGCAACATGTCATCCGCATAGAGCGAAACTCGCTCCTTAAACTCTCCCAATCTCAGTCCCACCAGGTGTGGTGTGGCTCTCAGTTTGACTGCTAATTGCTCTATTGCCAAGGCAAGCAGGAGGGGCGAGAGCGGACACCCCTGCCTGGTACCTCTAAAAATGGGAAAGGAGTCCGAGACTATGCCATTTACCCTCAGTCTTACCAGCGGATCCGTATAGAGTAGTCTTACCCAAGAGATAAAAAAGGGGCCAAACCCACATGACTCCAGAAGATGAAACAGGTATGTCCACTCTACGGAGTCAAAGGCTTTCTTTGTATCCAAAGAAGCCACTATTCGAGTCCCTGAGTTGTCATGGGCTGTCTGAAGGTTTATAAAAAGTCTCCTAATATTCATCTGTGGACAGCGACCTTGAATAAAGCCAGTTTCGTCAGCATCCACCAAGTTTAGTATAACTGACTGTAATCTACCTGCTAATATTTTTGCGAGGATTTTTGTGTCCATATTCATCAATGAAATCGGACGATATGAATCACATTCTCGAGGGTCTTTACCCCCCTTAGGTATTAGTACAATCAAGGCTTCCCTCATAGGAGGGAGTCTACCATCCGATCTAGCTGTATTAAAAACTTTTAATAGGCGTGGGGCCATACCGTATCGAAAGGTATTGTACCATTCTGAAGGAAGGCCATCCAGTCCAGGTGCCTTCCTAGGCGGAAAGGAGGCAATTGCCTTCTCTACCTCTTCCACCGTAATGCCCGCTCCTAGAGCAGCACTGTCTTCCTCTGTCAATCTAGGTAAATCAACGTCAGCTATGTAAGTCCTCAATTTCTCCAGTTCCAAAGGAGTACAATAGCTATATAATTTTTTATAAAAGCGAGCAAAAATGTCTAGGATAGCGGTTGAGTCACATATTTCAACCTTAGAATCATACACTGACTTAATATACACCGGAACATAGTCTGGTCTCGCCAAGTATGCCAGAAGCCTGCCATTCTTGTCTCCAAATTCAAATATGCGTCTACGTTGTGCAAGATTTAATTTTGTGGTACGATCTGTTAGGATCGTCTTGTACTCCCTTGTTCTGGTTTGTAAAGTCAGTAGCCTTTCTTTAGTGGGGTCCCTAACATACTCAGCTTCCGCCAGTGTCTCCTCAGTCTCTTTAAGTTGTACCTCTGAAGCCAGTTGTTTTTTAAACCCTTGAACTTCCGTCATGAACACCCCTCGCAGCGTGGCCTTAAAAGCCTCCCATTGGAGAAGTGTGGATGCGGAGCCAGCATTTTCTGCCCAAAAATGTTTGATCGTCTCTGTACATTTGATTTTAATATATTCCTCCTGAAGCCAACTAGCTTCCATTCGCCAGAGTCGTAGACCCGGCTTCGGCCCTAAATTAAGTTCCAGTAACATAGGGGAATGATCTGAGAAAGCTCTGGGCAAATAGGAAACCCCCTGAACCAATTGCATACCGTCTCCCTCAGTCAGGATAGTGTCTATTCTGGAAAGCATCTTATGCGTTTCGGAGTAACAGGAATATTCCCGCACACCAGGGTGATAGAAACGCCAGACATCTCTGAAACCATGTGCAGACAACCATCCCACTAAAGGAGCAGCTGTGCCAGATGCCGCCCCTAGTCTATTCAGAACTGGCTCTGCCACAGTATTGAAATCACCTAATATAAAGAACCTCCCTTCCGCCACCTCATAAATTATTTGTAGCATATCATCTAAATGAGCAAGTGAAAAGGGAGGAGGTACATATAAATTCACTATTGTTAGAAATTTATTCATCACCTGAACCACTAATACCATGAACCTCCCTTTTAGTCTGAACAGCATGTATTGAAATAGGCATAGCCTTAGTAACCAGAGTGGAAACCCCCCTTGCGTACCAAGAGTAAGTAGCATGATAGGCCCCAGCAATATGTGCCCGCTTTAATGAGAGAAGGAGCCCTGGAGGTGCGTTTCCTGGAATAATATTATATGGGGCTTGTGTTTCTTGATATAAACAAAAATCAATGAGCGCTTGAATTTAGAATTGAGGCCCCGCACATTCCAGGCCAAAATTTTGAGACTAACCGCCATATCTGTAAATTGAATAGCAGGCAGACCTCCCCATCTCACATGTCCAGTCCAGCCACCCAGATGGGCTCCAGTCTTCCCTCACCACTCGCAGAGGGCGAAACAAGCAGAACATTTGAAGTGACTTCCTGCAAACGCAGGAGACGTGAACAATCCCTACCAAAGACAGACTTAAAAACCCCCAGATATTGTAACTTCCAACCTTCCCCCACCCCCCTCCCCGCACCCAGCCCCAACATACCAGGCACTTTTTTCCCATAACCACAATGTAAACTAGCAGCAGAGATGCGACTTAACCAGTCACATAGGGCAAGTTACTGAAGAGTAACAGTGCCACCTGACATCAAAACAACAACAAAAAATAGTCAGTAAAAAAACTTTTTTTTTCTATAAAAAACAGAAAAAAAAACACTTTCTCCCAACAAAAACGTTTTTTGTAATAAATTGCAGCATCAAGAGCAGTCTGCAGACACTGCATATCTTATTGGCACAGGGCAGCAGCAATATAAAACCAAAAAAAAAGAACAAGAACCTTCCAGGAGAACTAGTGTCTATAGAGAAGTTCTCCAGGAAAAAAATGAGAAGCTTTCCAGGAGGAAAAAAGAAGAATCAATGTTCCCCCTCTTCCTCCCCTAAATAACAACGAGAAGAAAAAAAAAAACTGCATCTGCAATGCCGGATCTCCTTTTCAGCAATATTCCAGCATGAAGAAAAATTAGATTACAGCAAAAAATCAATAAGAGAATAAAAGAATAAAAAAGGAGGAGAAAAAAAGGGGAAAGGGGGAGGGAGAGACGGAGGGGGGAAGGAGAGAGACACCACAGGATACAGTCAAATAGGCAGTCACTGTCGTTTCCGTTATGTATTCTCTCACCCAAAAAAACTTGCTCCACATAGTTCCACTTTCATCAAGGCGATCGAGATGAGGCTCTATTCCTCTGACTACCACGAGAGTCCAGCCATTCAGACGCCTCTGTAGGATTTGTGAAAAAATGCGTTTTCCCATTCTCCACAATGCGCAGCTTAGCAGGATATAGCATGCTGAAAATCAGGTTGAGATCCCTCAATCTTTTCTTTATGGGTTGAAATGAAGCTCTCTGTTTCTGGGTGACTGCAGAGAAATCAGGGTATATAGATATGCAATTTCCATCAGAAGTCATCTCAGGGCCCACTGTGGCTCCCCTCAGGATATTTTCCCTGTCCCGGAAGTGAAGCACTTTTGCTATCATAGATCTGGGGGGGCTCCCTTCGGAGGGGCCCGGCCTGGAACTCGATGGGCCCTTTCAATAGCAAACATTTTTGTAAAGGTATCAGGTGCCATATTAGCAATCAGCCATTTCTCTAGATACTCCTCTGGGTGCTTTCCCTCCACTCCTTCCGGGAACCCCACCAGCCTTATATTGTTTCTCCGCATGTGGTCTTCCATGTCGGCCATCTTAAGTGTATGTTCAGATAAAGTCTTTCTGGTCACCTGTGTCGCAGTATCTAAGGGTCTCACAGTATCTTCAGGGCAGAAACACGGCGGTCTGTAATCTGTGCCTTCTCCCTCAGCTTTTGCATATCATGCTTCATGAATGAAAACTCCATTCTAAGCTCCTCAAAGTGATCTAGTAACTTTGTTTGGCATCCCTGTATGGCCGCCATTATCTGTGACAAGGACGGTTCCTCTTCTCCCACTACCTCCCTGTCAGCTCTTGCCCAGCGGTCTTTCAATCTGTCCAGCGATCTCCCTCTGTGGATCGCTGCCTCTTTTTGGGGTTTAGGACTCACCCTGTCCACCGATGTAGATGAGGATGCCTAAAGCGGTGCCTCTGGGGATCTCTGCAGCGGCAGCCATTCCTCCTCCTCCTCCTGTGATCCAGCGCCAGTTTGAGAGCCCCAGGGGAATTGCGCCAGCCACTCACTGGTGGATTTGGGGCAAGGAGGACCGTATTTCACCATCCCTGAAGGTGCCCGAGGGGTCCCAGCACACATCCCCAGCAGATGGGCTAAAAAACGAGTGCCGCTGTCCCAGGATTTTTAGCAGGATAGTCTGCAATCGGAGCTCCGGTCACGCGCTCCTTACATGCTGGGCTGCTTGAATGTTCATGTACAATCGACGTCGATTCATGGCTGTATTTTTTCCAAGCATGAACCCTGTCTGGTCAGGGTGAATAAGGGATAAAATAATTTGATTGAAGCGGATGGCTAATATTTTCGCCAGTATTTTTATGTCCACCTGAAGTAGCGAGATTGGACGGTATGAATCCAGGTATTGGGGATTTTTGCCTGGCTTGGGGAGCACTATAATCACTGCTTGGCGGAGGGATTCGGGAAGGGATTCGGATTCAAAAATATGGTTATATAACTTTAGTAATTCAGGGACTAGTACCTCCGAGTAAGCTGCATAGAAATCCAGTGGTATACCGTCTCGACCAGGGGCCTTTGCGGGTGCCAGGGATGCTATCGCTGCCGCGATCTCATCCGTAGTAAGGGGGGCCTCTAGGTCTGTCATCTGGGATTGGGAAATTTGAGGTCAGGGGATCTTTTGAAGGAAGGCCTGAGTGTCTTGTGCAGTGACCTTTACTTGAGAGGAGTAAAGATCAGCATAGTATGTTGAGAATGCCGCTGCCACCGACGAGGGATCCGTTAATAATGTGTTTTGTGAGTCTAGTAGGGAGACTACCACCGATGACCTAGTATCCTGCTGGGCCAGATACGCTAAGAGTTTTCCCGCACGCTCTCCCTGTTCAAACACCCGTTGCCTCGAAAAAAAAGATTCTGTTTGGCCTTTTCAAAGTGTAGTTGATCTACTATACGAGTTTGAAGCTTAAGTGCTGATGCTTTGGCTGGCGTAGGATCAAGCCTGAATTCATCCGTTACTGATTCTAGTTTTTCAGAGGCCTGTTGAAGTAATGCTTTTGACGAAGCTTTCAATCTATTTATGCGTGTAGACAGAATGGCACGGACATGCAGTTTAAATGTCTCCCAGACTATACCTACTGAAGCCGTATCCCGGTTAGTATTAAAATAGAACTGCCATTCCCCATGTATGTCCTCCTGATCCTTTAAAGCGGAAAGCCAAAAGGGATGGAGACACCATGCGTGGGGCCCTGTTTGTGGGGCGAGGTGCAGGGAAGCCCAGGATGAAGCATGATCAGATAGAGACCTAGTATGGTAGCCTGAGTCTTTCAACAAGGGAAGCAAAACATCTGAGACCAGTATGAGATCTATTGGGTACCTGGTGGAGTGTGTCGCTGAAAAACATGAGAACGCCTGAGTTTTTCGAGTGTTTATATTGCCATGTATCGGTCAGCGAGAATTCTGTCAATGTACGCCCAAAACGGGTAGTGGTAGAGAGTTGAGCACTCCGACTCAGCTGTAGTCTGTCCGTTGCCGGGTTCCAAACCATATTAAAGTCCCCAAGCCAAATGGCTGGGATTGTGGGGTGTTGTGCCATATATAGAAAGCCCTCGACAACCAGATTTGAATTGTATGGTAGGGGAATATAGTAGGCCATAATGAGGTATTGCATGCCAAACAGAGTACAGTGCAAAAAAATGAACCTGCCCTGAGGACCTGTCCGCACCAAAATAGTTCCAAATTGGGTAGTTTTGGCAAATAAAATGGACACGCCCCGAGAATATGAAGTGTGTGGCATGGTATGCCCATCTTATCCATGGTCGTTTTAATGCAAGTTGAAGCTGACCTGTAACGTGTGTCTCAACCAAAACAGTGATATCTGCCCGGTAGGACTTGAGGCATCCAAACATTGCGGTACGCTTGAGCTTGTCCCGGATTCCCCTGACGTTCCAGGTTAGGAACTTTTACGCTAGCCATACCTTACGGGTTGGATAATTTTGGGAAGGTAGCTGCAGAACATTTTAGGTTATACCACATATGCTTACTTCTAATATATCTCGTTATGTTACAAATAATATTCCTTAAACTTAACTTACAGTTTCCCCCCTCCCAGCCCTCAGCCTCCCAAACTTGGCTGGGGCGAGTTAGTTATATTTAATCCTTTTTTTTTTCTCTCTTTTTCTCCGTTTTTTAGTAAATTTTGTCTCCGGACCCCCATTGATGGGGTCAGGAGAAAAGGTTTCTCTTTTTAAAGTAGTTAAGGTATAAGCATATAGGTTAACAATTGCAGTAATTGATGCATATCGACATATTTTGGAGGTTACTATTTAATTCGAAGTAAATTTGCATTAAGGTGGCGTATTAATTTATAGTCTGCATTAATCTCTTATCTCTAGTTTAAATCTTTAGTTTATAAATTGAATAAGTGTCAATGTTGGCCTATTAGATGTTTATGCTTAGCGAAGTTGGTTTTGTAATAGGTTTATTTCTTTGTTTGTCTTTTTTTTCTACATAATTGTTTATATTTGGAAAAATCTTTGAATAAAGAGTTATACGTGAAAAAAAAAGATGTAGTTATGTTACTCTTTAACCGCTTGGCGCCCGCCCGCCGCCGATTGACGGCGGCAGAATGGCACTCCTGTGGGCGCTTTAAGAAGTATAGGGCGTGCGCACCCGTGGCATGATGTAGGAGCTCGTGCGCGTGGCCGGCGGCCCCGATAGACACCGACTACTCGCGATTGCTCCTGAGAAGTAGAGAACGCAGATCTGTCAATGTAAACAGACAGATCCCTGTTCTGTCAAGGGTGAGGCGAGCAATCTGTTGTTCCTAATCCTTAGGAACAAGGATCGGTCAACTAGCCCTGGAAGTCCCATCCCCCCACAGTTACAATCACTCCCTAGGTAACACAATTAATCACCCCCTAGTGTTAACCCCTTCCCTGCCAATGACATTTACACAGTAATCAGTGGCTATTTATAGCACTGATCGCTGTATAAATGTCGGTCCCAAAATAGTGTCAAAAGTGTCCAATCTGTCCGCCGCAATGTTGAAGTCCTGCTAAAAATCGCAAATCGCCACCATTACTAGTAAAAAAAAAATAATGAAAAAATGCCATAAATCTATCCCTTATTTTGTAGACGCTATAACTTTTGCGCAAACCAATCAATATACACTTATTGCAATTTTTTTTTTTTTCACCAAAAATATGTAGAAGAATACATATCGGCCTAAACTGAGGAAGAAATTTGTTTTTTTATTTATTTTTTGGGGATATTGATTATAGAAAATAGTAAAAAATATTGCTTTTTTTTTCAAAATAGTCCGTCTTCTTTTGTTTATAGCGCAAAAAAAAAAAATCGCAGAGATGATCAAATACCACCAAAAGAAAGCTCTATTTCTGGGGGAAAAAAAAACGTCAATTGTCAATTGACACGTAATTGTCAGTTAAAGCGACGCAGTGCTGTAACGCAAAATGGCCCAGTCAGGAAGGGGGTCAATTCTTCCGGGGCTGAAGTGGGTAATATGGGTTTCAAATGGATATTTTTTTTTCACAATTGCATGATACATTAATCTCTGCACCAAGGGCACGCAAATATGTGGCCAGGCCTTGTCACAGAGTGGCCACATATTTGCAAGCAATAGCGCCGATAGAGCTGTGCCCAGAGCATGTGCCCTGTGCTCCTGGCACAGTTACTGGTGGCCATCAGAAAGATCCCATTCGCTGTTTGCGATCTGGAGCTTTCCGATTATGTGACCCCTGTGACAGCTAATCATGGCGGTCACATGACCATAAGCCTCACCCCCAGACATTTTAAACCTCTTAAAGGGCCAGCAGGCGCTGGCTCTAAGGGGTTAATTCAAGAGCCATTATTAGTACCTCTGTCTCGGGGTAATCTGTGAGGTTCAGCTGTCAGTTGGACCCTCAGGGCCCCCTATGTGTATGACTAGTGTGGGATCCATGGGTCAAACTGATAGCCCAGAAGACAACAGGTTCCAGGACAAATTACAAAATCCAGGACAGACTGGTATATGCCCCCGGCACTGTGCCAGGCAGTGGCGGCCGGTCCTCAGGGGGCGCATGGATGCATGGATTCAAATGAGGGATTTTTTTCTTTTTGAAGCACGTGGTTAGAGCCAGAGGCTCTAATAGGCTTCAAAAAAAGGGTAGTACTGCAGAGTACTGCGCCCGAAGCCCACCCAGTTGTGTGACAATAGCGAATATATATTCGCTATTGTCACACTGATTCTGCCTCACGGCCAATCAGGAAGCGGGTCCTGAGACCCATTTCCCGATTGGCCAAAAGGAGAAGCTACCCTATTGGCTGAGGGAGGAAGAGGGATGAGACGCACGGCGAGGACACCGCCATGATGCCAAGGAAGAGACTCACAGATACTGCTGAGGAGGACATGCACGGTGAGGACACCACCGTGATGCTGAGGAGGGAAGCACTGCCAAGGGTAATTGTTGCGGGTGAACGACCGAAACGGGGGGTGGGGCTGTGCACTATTTGCCACCCCCTCCCCACCAAAAAATATATCACCGGCCACCACTGGTGCCAGGAAAAACAGTACAATTGGAGGGGGGGCTGTTTAAAGTGGGGGTCACTGACAGTCTATCTGTGGGGTACATTCCTCTATTTTGGTAGCAGAGTATATAGCACAATCGGCGTTTAAAAGCTGAAGCTTTCTTGGATGAGCAGTGATACAAGACCTGATTACCTCTTCATACAGTACTGAGCAAATTATGCCGACAGTGGAAATAGATTGCAAGCTCTTGGAACCAGACAGGAATTTTAGCAAAAGGAACCACATCCATTTCTTTAAACAATACACTTTATCCATAGAACTAGATTGACAGCTCGTATGATTAAGACTGCAAACTTTAAAATTAGGTTTGTGTTTCAAGCAGTTGCACACAATAAATCCTATAAATAAATTCAAGTCATTGTTCTCTGCAAACATTTTATTTATTTGTTTATTTAACATTTTTAAGCAACTTGCGATACATTCAGTTATGTTTCAGATAAGACCCCACACCGCCCAATAAATGGAAAATTCTGCAATCAACAAGGCTAAATTTGATAACACAGGAAAACAGCTGAAGGGATGTAAGGGTAACACAGGCGAAAGGCTGGAGGAGTCTCAGAACTGGTACCACAGGCAGGTGTTTGGGGACACCATTCTGTAATTTTGACAAATTTGAGCAGTTCAGTACTTTTTTTGTAAGGATTTCATGGCTCATAAGTTGGGACCAACTCACCAAATTTGAAAAAGTTGGCCCTTGCGACAAAGCAGACACAGGCGAAAGGCTGGAGGAGTCTCAGAACTGGTACCACAGGCAGGTGTTTGGGGACACCATTCTGTAATTTTGACAAATTTGAGCAGTTCAGTACTTTTTTTGTAAGGATTTCATGGCTCATAAGTTGGGACAAGCTCACCAAATTTGAAAAAGTTGCCCCTTGCGACAAAGCAGACCTAAAGTCATAGAAAAATGTAACTTATTTTAAGACCCAAGGATGTTGGGGGTGTCGCAGGGAATGTGGCAAAGCAGGATGTTCACCCAACCAATCAGTGGCTTGGCCAATGAACACGGATTTTTACCTTTGCAGAAAAACCCACCTCACCCCTGCCACAGCGGTGTCCCACCACAAGCAGCAAAGAGAGTCAAGTGCTACTAACAGGTGAGTCTAAATTTGACCACAGATTCTACAGGATGGTTGAATGTGTAAGGATTAACCACATGCCCTTTAAAATCTGTGCTGGCCAAGACTTCACTAAACACATGCCTTTGAATATATGAACATTGGTGTAGAAGCCTGTAGAGATAAGGAGGAAGGTGGTACAATGAAGACTCCTGGCCTGGCTTGTTAATAGGAAAACACGGGTTTTTGTATGATGGTCCCCAATCTGTCCGTTCCCTATCCCAACAAGGTTACATTTATAAGAACCTTTAGGTCTGTTGCAGCAAGTTCTGCCCTTTCCGGACAAGTGTAACAGAGATTGTGAAAGGAGAATGTGTAAGATTTATGGGGTGTAAGGGGTGCTTAAATGGTTTGACCTTGATTTTTCCCACCATGGTAGTGCAGTTCCTGTTCTCTTTTTGTCCCATTAGATAAAAGGGTGTCTGGTCCTGCTAGGTCAAAGTCATTCTACAGAAGCTATATAGAAAGGGATAAAGACCATCTGGCCTAAAAGAGTTGGAGAGAGGTCATGGAATTAGCTGTAGTATATGAAGCAGACACAGGCATTAATAAAACCAGACAGTGGTTTAAATCCTTCCACATTCCATCCACAACTGAAAATGAAGATTTGGCTTTAGAAACTCTTCTTTAGGGGGTCTATTTATACATTTTTTTTCACATGGGACTCACAAATTTCACCCAGGAATAAATTAGGTTCAGTTGGCAGTGGTGGACCATGCATTGTGGGCGCACGGTGCCGCCCTCCCTATCCCTGCCTCAGCCCCCCATACATGCACTCAACCCCTTTCAGGACGCCGGACGCATGGACTCAGACGGCAGGTGTGGGAGGGGTGTTTTTTTAAAGCACCTGATAAGAGCCAGGGGCTCTAATAGGCTTCAAAAAAGGGTGGGCTTGGGGCGCAGAGAGTGCACCCTGATCCCACCCTGTTGTGTGACCATAGCGAATGACTTTTCGCTATTTTTTACACCACAGCGCCTCCCCGACAATCAGGAGGCAGGTCAGTGAGACCTGTTGCCCAATTGGCCAAAGTGCCAGGTGATCCTATTGGATGCCCAGCACTTTGGCGGAAGAGGAGACACACAGGGGAGAAAGCTGGAGGAACGGACTCCTCCGCCGCTGCTGCTGCCCGCACTGAGACACAGGGGAAGAGGACCCAACAGCCTGGTAAGTGCCGGACCTCCCATGGGAAGGGGGGGTGTTTTGCTCTCAGTCACCCGCGCCGCGCGCGGGGGGGTTTCGATGTCACGAGACCCACGCCACAGGGGGTTTAGGGGTACTGTCAGTGTGCCAGGGAGACCCTCACGGGGGGGTGGTATGGGCAGTGCTGTCAGTTCTATCAATGATGATGATCTACATACCCTGATCCTGTGATTCTGGGGCTGTATACTCTGCCCTGTGATGCTGAGTTGTATAGTCCTGACACTATGGGTGGAAGCAAGTGGAATACAGGGGACGGAGTGAGTGGATTCTATAAGGGGTGGGGCTTATGGGAAGTGGGAGGGGTCAAAAAGGAAGTGCGGGGTCTGGCACCCCCCATCCTAAAACTTCACCAGCTGCCACTGTCAGTTGGGGAAATATGTGAATCCTGGGTGAAAGTTGTATGAATTTTGGGTGAAAAGATTTATAAATAGATCTCTAAGTTTCACTCACTTGAAATAAAAATATATAGACTGGTGTTTCTGAAGAGTTTCTTGAGTGAGTCAAGACTATAAGGTGTGGAAAATGTCCTCCTCCAGTCAGATGGGAAAACATAGATGTGTCATATTTTCACTCTCTCAATCAACACTGACAATTTTTAATCTTTATGCTGCTAGCATTAGTAAATAGACAGGAAAGTATATCATATTCATTTATTTTAAACATTCTTTTTACATTTATTCAGTTACTTCCTAGTTTTCATGCCTAGACAAATGATGTCATATATCCCAGGAGTCTTCAGGAGAGGAGGATGGGCTTTTTCAGCTAAGCATGCCCTCCTGCCTGCATGCCTAAACTAATGGCTGATGGATTCCAGGAAGTAAATGCTACATGAATCATCTGCCCTTACTCAAGATGGCCACAACTGGGGAGGGGGGGTGGTTTCAAACTGATTTCTCAACAAAATAAAGCAATGAAGACATGGATGGATGGGGGATTTTGCTTTGAATATAAAAAATGAATTAAATTGTGTTTTTGGTTGTGCAGTGTAGTTCCACTTTAAAGACATGTTATTTCCTGGATATTAAATTTGATGATCAGCTTCAGTATTCCTTCTGCCATGTTCCTCTGAGGTTTACCTAATAATAGTAGACCCGACTCACGGGTTCACCGTAGACCTCCAGCTCACAAATGGTCAGGTATTCACTGCGCCCCGGGATCACCACACTGACGTATTGACCCTCCATCCCATCACAGAAGAAAGCTGACGAAGGATTATTTTTTTGGGTGACCGTACCGCACCTGTGGAAGACAAATAAGGACCAACACAATGATACAGAAAATGCCACTTATTCACCTATGAGAGATTTACAAAATGGGTTCATAGTATACAAACGCCAATCATTAAAAAATTCTTTAAAGAACAATAAAGGTGGCCAGAAATACATCTTTTTAGCCACAAGGCAGAGAATTGCTAAATCCTGGGGGCAATCTCTATTAGACATGTGCATTCGTTTTCGTCCGAATTTCAGGTATTTTCATTATCGTTTTAACAAGCAATAACGAAAGTGCAGAATACGAAAACCGAAAGATCCGACATAAACAAATGCTTAATTTTTATTTTCGTTGTGACAACAGTTCGATATAGATAGGAGATTCGACATGACACTGACAATAACAATCTGTGTCTATCAAACCTGTGGTTGAATGTGCCTAACCTTAGCTCTATTAGTCCAAGATTATTCTACATAGAGAGAAAAGATTCGACATAGAGAGAAAAGATTCGAAATAGAGAGAAAAGATCGCTGCTGGAATTGGGTGGGGGAAGTAAAATAAAAATAATGATGATGATGAATGTTATTTGCAGATTGTAACCAAAGAGGAGGGGCAGTAAAATAGCTAGAACTAAGTACACAGGTACAGCCAACTTACTTTCACTTACGATTTGCTAGCAGAGAGAGACACATACACTGAATCATTTCAGAAGACAGTCAATCTTAGCTGGTCCGTTTGTCAGAGAACCTGAATTTTTTGGCAATCAATCATAAGCACAGCAGCAGAACAATAGTGAAGCAAACTACAGTTCAACTTAAAGTGGGGTTCCACCCAAAAAAACAAAAATACCTCAAAAATTCTAAAACAAAAAACAAAAAAACATTTGGATATTTTTTTTTTCCACTTACCTCTAAATGCCTGTTGCTAGGTGGTCCCTCGTAGTCTGCCCCTTCCTTTGCCTTGGCTGGTGACATCACTTCCCCCTCGGCACAGGAAGGGCTCCGCTCTGCTCCCTCCCTCCTGTCAATCATCTGGGACCCATTACAGGTCCCAGGTGATTGAGCGGCCAATCACGGCGCGCGGCTCCGCTCGCGCATGCGCAGTGGGTGCCAGGCTGTGAAGCCACAGCCCGGCGCCCACAGTTGAAATGCCGGCGCTGACGAGCGGAGGGGGGGGACGAGCGGGGCTTCGATCCCCCGCATCGCAGGCACCCTGGGACAGGTAAGTGTCCAATTAAAAGTCAGCAGCTGCAGTATTTGTAGCTGCTGACTTTTAATTTTTTCTTTTTTTTGACGGCCCCCCTGGGTGGAACTCCTCTTTAACTTTTTCATAATAATCTGCTGCTGTTGTGAACTTGATAGTGATACTAGTGTTGCTAGTGTTGTGATGCCTGTGTTGTGGGGGGGATTTATTATTATAGATTCTATATTATAATGCCATATCAATATCTGACACAACGTCAGATGCCGCGCCCGCCATTGCACTTGGAGATTGAGAAACGAATGTGAAAGTTGGCTGACTGTTGGAATAGAGTAGACCATTCAATATGAATGACGAAGATTCGACAAAGCAACGAAAAACATGCAAACGTCAAATCTTTGGCTTATGGTGTCTGTCGAAAGTTTCTAAGAAGATTCGACGGAGCAGCTAAACTGTACGACGCTGCAATCGTACATTTTTCTATTGTTTTCTATTGTTGGTTGACTAGTAAAATAATGAATAAATATAATTATTACTAGTCATACAACATTAGAATTCTACTACAGCTAGCTTGTAGGCGGAAAATTCGACCGGAAATGTACACGTACAGTTTAGCTGCTCCGTCGAATCTTCTTTGAACATTCAACAGACACCATAAGCCTTCAATGACAGATTCAACCTTAATTTGGATTTTCGGACTAATGCAATTTTTAACGAAAAATGAAATAAATAAAAATGAATTTCGGGAGTAACTAAATAAATTTATTTTTCGGACGAAAACAAAATTCCAAAACGAAATATTTCAGTGTGCACATGTCTAATCTCTATCTTTTGGGTTTGCATTGCTTTACTATGTACTATGATCAATGAGAGGCTTAGGGCTATTTTTAAAGATAAAGATAAAGATCCATTGGATTTGACCATCTTGATATTGCCTTTTCTGCTTCTCTGTGTTCTCCCTAGCAGTAACCCCTCTTTCCTTTCATCCATACCCCCTCTTTTTCTTTAGTCTCTAGTTCTCCTTCTGCTTTTCTTGTTTCTCTCTTTTGCTTCCTCATTCCCCTTTTTACGCTATAGATTTTACATATTGTTTTTTTGGGTGGTCTTCTAAGTCGGCCTATCTGCTAGGTGCCTTCTTTCTGTCTTCTTTGTTAATGCTCAGAAAAAGAAACAATAAAAATTTTGTAAGAGCACCTCTCAGAAATACTATCACTTACAGCATTTCTGAGATGACTGATATTTTAGTCACTGTTGTTCCTCAATCTTTTCAGTAATGTCTGGCTACCTGCAGGAAGTGCCTAAAATTAACCCCCCCTTCCCAAATCTTGGTGTGGCTGTCAAAACTACATGTCCCATTGTCAGGCCTGGACTGGCCATAGGGTACACCAGGCAGTTGCCGGGGCCGCCAGGCTGCATGTCCTGGCAGGAGCAGCCTGTTGGGGACTAGGACCTGTGGCGGGAGGTGGACGGTGGCCATGGTTCAGACAGGGCTGATGCAGGCCGTTGTGGCCTCTTGCCTCCTACTGTGTGACCATGCCTCTTGTGTAGAGTGTTGATCTGTATCCTCTGCAGTAACTGCAAATGCTCCAGATTTAGGCAAAACAACCTGAGCTGCACCCGAAGAGGTAATTGAACTCAGTCAATATGCCGAATGGCGGTTGGTGGTATTTTTTGACCCGGTCGGGTCACCTGCACCTTCCCCCCCCCGGCCGGTCACCCGGCCACAACACTTACCCCAGGCGACCAGTTTCCCCTGTGTCTCCTCTACTCACGTCTCCTCCCTGCTCCTCCTCCTACTGATGGCCAGCGTAGCTTCTCCTTTCAGCCAATCGGGAAACGGGTCTCAGACCTATGTTCCTGATTGGCCGGGGGGAGGATTTGTGTGACAATAGCGAATTTTCATCTGATAGTGTCACACAACTGGGTGAGCCCACCCTATTTTGAAGCCTATTAGAGCCTCTGGCTCTAATTAATCATGTGCAAAGGTATTCACCCCCCTTGGCATTTTACCTATTTTGTTACATTACAGCCTTTAGTTCAATGTTTTTTTAATCTGAATTATATGTGATTGATCAGAACACAATAGTCTAAGTTGGTGAAGTAAAATTAGAAAAATATATACATAAAGCTATTTTTCAGAAATAAAAAACTGATAATTGGCATGTGTGTATGTTTTCACCCCCTTTGTTATGAAGCCCATAAAAAGCTCTGGTGCAACCAATTACCTTCAGAAGTCACATAATTAGTGAAATGATGTCCACCTGTGTGCAATCTAAGTGTCACATGATCTGTCATTACATAGACACACCTTTGTGAAAGGCCCCAGAGGCTGCAACACCTAAGCAAGAGGCACCACTAACCAAACACTGCCATGAAGACCAAGGAACTCTCCAAACAAGTAAGGGACAATGTTGTTGAGAAGTACAAGTCAGGGTTAGGTTATAAAAAAAATATATAAATCTTTGATGATCCCTAGGAGCACCATCAAATCTATCATAACCAAATGGAAAGAACATGGCACAACAGAAAACGTGCCAAGAGACGGCCGCACACCAAAACTCACGGACCGGGCAAGGAGGGCATTAATCAGAGAGATAGTAAAAAAGTTGCGCTGAAAATGTGAGAAAGGCAACAAATAAGTGCCTTAAAACCTCATAGAGGAATATGAATATAAGTGATGATCACAAAATAGTTTAGTGATAATCAGTGTATTGAGATAAATTCATAAAACACAGATATTGTTTCTATATCTGTAAGGAGTGAACAGTAGTGTGATGTGATAAAGGCAACAGATAAATGCCTCAAAACACCATGACAAAATATAAATCAAACAAAAATCAATGTAACAGGTGAATGCATCAAAACACCATGACAAAATATAAATCAAACAAAAATCAATGTAACAGGTGAATGCATCAAAACACCATGACAAAATATAAATCAAACAATAATCAATGTATAAAGTGAACAGATCTTATAAGGCGCAGATATTGTCCATGGTCTCTACACACAGAACAATAATAATTAAAGTCCATACATTATGTATAGCACCAAACAAAAACCAAAAATAAAAACAAAAATAGAACCAAAAAAAGAGAGAATATCCCCAGGTACCAAGTGAAAAAATATTGATAATCTTGCTGCAGTGAATAGGGTGCGTAGATAAACCTCCACCTTCAAAAACTGCTGCCTCTTACCAGAGAACGTTGGTCCCTTAATTATAGGAGACCTCACTGGGCGGATAGCTGTAACCCCAGCCCGGGATCTGAGAGACAGGCAGTAGATGTCATCCGGTCCGCAGGAACCCTCTCCACCGACCACACCAAGATGGATTGGATGTGTCCCCGTAAAAGAAATAAATAGCTCCACATAGCATAAAATCTTTACATTTATTGAGTAAAAAGCCAGAAAATGCACTTACAAACAGCAGTTGTATATAGGCATTAAAAGAAAGCCGGCCGGCTCCAGAACAGCCCGTAAATTCCGGGTACTCGAATAGCGGTGTCGTCGGGACGTAGCTCCTCCTCCCTACGTTGTTTCGTCGCTACAGGACAGATTTTATGCTATGTGGAGCTATTTATTTCTTTTACGCTGACACATCCAATCCATCTTGGTGTGGTCGGTGGAGAGGGTTCCTGCGGACCGGATGACATCTAGTGCCTGTCTCTTAGATCCCGGGCTGGGGTTACAGCTATCCGCCCAGTGAGGTCTCCTATAATTAAGGGACCAACGTTCTCTGGTAAGAGGCAGCAGTTTTTGAAGGTGGAGGTTTATCTACGCACCCTATTCACTGCAGCAAGATTATCAATATTTTTTCACTTGGCACCTGGGGATATTCTCTCTTTTTTTGGTTCTATTTTTGGTTTTTGTTTGGTGCTATACATAATGTATGGACTTTAATTATTATTGTTCTGTGTGTACAGACCATGGACAATATCTGCGCCTTATAAGATCTGTTCACTTTATACATTATTGTTGATTATTGTTTGATTTATATTTTGTCACGGAGTTTTGATGCATTTATCTGTTGCCTTTATCACATCACACTACTGTTCACTCCTTACAGATATAGAAACAATATCTGTGTTTTATGAAATTATCGCAATACACTGATTATCACTAAACTATTTTGCACAGTGATCATCACTTATATTCATATTCCTCTATGAGGTTTTAAGGCACTTATCTGTTGCCTTTCTCACATTTTCAGCGTGACTTTTTTATTATTTATCTGACTGTGTTGTATTCCACTTTAGTCGCAGCTTATGTAATTTTCGGTTTGTTAGCGCAGTATTTTATTTTATACATTAATCAGAGAGGCAGCACAGAGACCTAAGGTAACCCTGGAGGAGCTGCAGAGTTTCACAGCAGAGACTGGAGTATCTGTACATAGGACGACAATAAGCTCCATAGAGTTGGGCTTTATGGCAGAGTGGCCAGAAAAAAGCCATCACTTTCAGCAAAAAACAAAATGCCACGCTTTGAGTTTACGAAAAGGCACGTGGGAGCCTCCCAAAATGTATGGAGGAAGGTGCTCTGGTCTGATGAGACTAAAATTTTACTTTTTGGCCATCAAAGAAAACTCTATGTCTGGCGCAAACCCAACACATCACCCAAAGAACACCATCCCCACTGTGAAACATGGTGGTGGCAGCATCATGCTGTGGGGATGTTTTTCAGCAGTCGGGACTTGGAAACTGGTCAGGGTTGAGGGAAAGATGGATGGTGCTAAATACAGGGATATTCTTGAGCAAAATCTGTACCAATCTGTGTGTGATTTGAGGCTAGGACGGAGGTTCACCTTCCAGCAGGACAATGACCCCAAACACACTGCTAAAGCAACACTTGAGTGGTTTAAGGGGAAATATGGAAATGTGTTGGAATGGCCTAGTCAAAGCCCAGACCGCAATCCAATAGAAAATCTGTAGTCAGACTTAAAGATTGCTGTTCACAAGCACAAACCATCCAACCTGAAGGAGCTGGTGCAGTTTTGCAAGGAGGAATGGGCAAAAATCCCAGTGGTAAGATGTGGCAAGCTCATAGAGACTTATCCAAAGCGACTTGGAGCTGTGATAGCCACAAAAGGTGGCTCTACAAAATATTGACTTTAGGGGGGTGAATAGTTATGCACATTGACTTTTTCTGTTATTTTGTCCTATTTGTTGTTTGCTTCACAATAAAAAATAACATCTTCAAAGTTGTGGGCATGTTCTGTAAATTAAATGATGCAAATCCTCAAACAATCCATGTTAATGCCAGGTTGTGAGGCAACAAACACGAAAAATGCCCAGGGGGTGAATACTTTTGCAGGGCACTGTAGATTAGGGGGCCAGATGCATGAACAGGGGGGGGTGGCGCCTGTGCGCCCCTTATGGACAGACCGCCACTGGCCAACAAGGACACAGTCATGACAAAAGCTCTGGCACCTTAACAGCTGAGTCATCATTATTAACAGGGGGGATACAGGGGAATACAAGGTTTTTTTTTCCACTTACCTCTAAATGCCTGTTGCTAGGTGGTCCCTCGTAGTCTGCCCCTTCCTTTGCCTTGGCTGGTGACATCACTTCCCCCTCGGCACAGGAAGGGCTCCGCTCTGCTCCCTCCCTCCTGTCAATCATCTGGGACCCATTACAGGTCCCAGGTGATTGAGCGGCCAATCACGGCGCGTGGCTCCGCTCGCGCATGCGCAGTGGGTGCCAGGCTGTGAAGCCACAGCCCGGCGCCCACAGTTGAAATGCCGGCGCTGACGAGCGGAGGGGGGGGACGAGCGGGGCTTCGATCCCCCGCATCGCAGGCACCCTGGGACAGGTAAGTGTCCAATTAAAAGTCAGCAGCTGCAGTATTTGTAGCTGCTGACTTTTAATTTTTTCTTTTTTTTGACGGCCCCCCTGGGTGGAACTCCTCTTTAACTTTTTCATAATAATCTGCTGCTGTTGTGAACTTGATAGTGATACTAGTGTTGCTAGTGTTGTGATGCCCGTGTTGTGGGGGGGATTTATTATTATAGATTCTATATTATAATGCCATATCAAAGTCAGATGCCGCGCCCGCCATTGCACTTGGAGATTGAGAAACGAATGTGAAAGTTGGCTGACTGTTGGAATAGAGTAGACCATTCAATATGAATGACGAAGATTCGACAAAGCAACGAAAAACATGCAAACGTCAAATCTTTGGCTTATGGTGTCTGTCGAAAGTTTCTAAGAAGATTCGACGGAGCATCTAAACTGTACGACGCTGCAATCGTACATTTTTCTATTGTTTTCTATTGTTGGTTGACTAGTAAAATAATGAATAAATATAATTATTACTAGTCATACAACATTAGAATTCTACTACAGCTAGCTTGTAGGCGGAAAATTCGACCGGAAATGTACACGTACAGTTTAGCTGCTCCGTCGAATCTTCTTTGAACATTCAACAGACACCATAAGCCTTCAATGACAGATTCAACCTTAATTTGGATTTTCGGACGAATGCAATTTTTAACGAAAAATGAAATAAATAAAAATGAATTTCGGGAGTAACTAAATAAATTTATTTTTCGGACGAAAACAAAATTCCGAAACGAAATATTTCAGTGTGCACATGTCTAATCTCTATCTTTTGGGTTTGCATTGCTTTACTATGTACTATGATCAATGAGAGGCTTAGGGCTATTTTTAAAGATAAAGATAAAGATCCATTGGATTTGACCATCTTGATATTGCCTTTTCTGCTTCTCTGTGTTCTCCCTAGCAGTAACCCCTCTTTCCTTTCATCCATACCCCCTCTTTTTCTTTAGTCTCTAGTTCTCCTTCTGCTTTTCTTGTTTCTCTCTTTTGCTTCCTCATTCCCCTTTTTACGCTATAGATTTTACATATTGTTTTTTTGGGTGGTCTTCTAAGTCGGCCTATCTGCTAGGTGCCTTCTTTCTGTCTTCTTTGTTAATGCTCAGAAAAAGAAACAATAAAAATTTTGTAAGAGCACCTCTCAGAAATACTATCACTTACAGCATTTCTGAGATGACTGATATTTTAGTCACTGTTGTTCCTCAATCTTTTCAGTAATGTCTGGCTACCTGCAGGAAGTGCCTAAAATTAACCCCCCCTTCCCAAATCTTGGTGTGGCTGTCAAAACTACATGTCCCATTGTCAGGCCTGGACTGGCCATAGGGTACACCAGGCAGTTGCCGGGGCCGCCAGGCTGCATGTCCTGGCAGGAGCAGCCTGTTGGGGACTAGGACCTGTGGCGGGAGGTGGACGGTGGCCATGGTTCAGACAGGGCTGATGCAGGCCGTTGTGGCCTCTTGCCTCCCACTGTGTGACCATGCCTCTGGTGTAGAGTGTTGATCTGTATCCTCTGCAGTAACTGCAAATGCTCCAGATTTAGGCAAAACAACCTGAGCTGCACCCGAAGAGGTAATTGAACTCAGTCAATATGCCGAATGGCGGTTGGTGGTATTTTTTGACCCGGTCGGGTCACCTGCACCTTCCCCCCCCGGCCGGTCACCCGGCCACAACACTTACCCCAGGCGACCAGTTTCCCCTGTGTCTCCTCTACTCACGTCTCCTCCCTGCTCCTCCTCCTACTGATGGCCAGCGTAGCTTCTCCTTTCAGCCAATCGGGAAACGGGTCTCAGACCTATGTTCCTGATTGGCCGGGGGGAGGATTTGTGTGACAATAGCGAATTTTCATCTGATAGTGTCACACAACTGGGTGAGCCCACCCTATTTTGAAGCCTATTAGAGCCTCTGGCTCTAATTAATCATGTGCAAAGGTATTCACCCCCCTTGGCATTTTACCTATTTTGTTACATTACAGCCTTTAGTTCAATGTTTTTTTAATCTGAATTATATGTGATTGATCAGAACACAATAGTCTAAGTTGGTGAAGTAAAATTAGAAAAATATATACATAAAGCTATTTTTCAGAAATAAAAAACTGATAATTGGCATGTGTGTATGTTTTCACCCCCTTTGTTAGGAAGCCCATAAAAAGCTCTGGTGCAACCAATTACCTTCAGAAGTCACATAATTAGTGAAATGATGTCCACCTGTGTGCAATCTAAGTGTCACATGATCTGTCATTACATATACACACCTTTTTGAAAGGCCCCAGAGGCTGCAACACCAAAGCAAGAGGCACCACTAACCAAACACTGCCATGAAGACCAAGGAACTCTCCAAACAAGTAAGGGACAATGTTGTTGAGAAGTACAAGTCAGGGTTAGGTTATAAAAAAAAATATATAAATCTTTGATGATCCCTAGGAGCACCATCAAATCTTTCATAACCAAATGGAAAGAACATGGCACAACAGAAAACGTGCCAAGAGACGGCCGCACACCAAAACTCACGGACCGGGCAAGGAGGGCATTAATCAGAGAGATAGTAAAAAAGTTGCGCTGAAAATGTGAGAAAGGCAACAAATAAGTGCCTTAAAACCTCATAGAGGAATATGAATATAAGTGATGATCACAAAATAGTTTAGTGATAATCAGTGTATTGAGATAAATTCATAAAACACAGATATTGTTTCTATATCTGTAAGGAGTGAACAGTAGTGTGATGTGATAAAGGCAACAGATAAATGCCTCAAAACACCATGACAAAATATAAATCAAACAAAAATCAATGTAACAGGTGAATGCATCAAAACACCATGACAAAATATAAATCAAACAAAAATCAATGTAACAGGTGAATGCATCAAAACACCATGACAAAATATAAATCAAACAATAATCAATGTATAAAGTGAACAGATCTTATAAGGCGCAGATATTGTCCATGGTCTCTACACACAGAACAATAATAATTAAAGTCCATACATTATGTATAGCACCAAACAAAAACCAAAAATAAAAACAAAAATAGAACCAAAAAAAGAGAGAATATCCCCAGGTACCAAGTGAAAAAATATTGATAATCTTGCTGCAGTGAATAGGGTGCGTAGATAAACCTCCACCTTCAAAAACTGCTGCCTCTTACCAGAGAACGTTGGTCCCTTAATTATAGGAGACCTCACTGGGCGGATAGCTGTAACCCCAGCCCGGGATCTGAGAGACAGGCAGTAGATGTCATCCGGTCCGCAGGAACCCTCTCCACCGACCACACCAAGATGGATTGGATGTGTCCCCGTAAAAGAAATAAATAGCTCCACATAGCATAAAATCTTTACATTTATTGAGTAAAAAGCCAGAAAATGCACTTACAAACAGCAGTTGTATATAGGCATTAAAAGAAAGCCGGCCGGCTCCAGAACAGCCCGTAAATTCCGGGTACTCGAATAGCGGTGTCGTCGGGACGTAGCTCCTCCTCCCTACGTTGTTTCGTCGCTACAGGACAGATTTTATGCTATGTGGAGCTATTTATTTCTTTTACGCTGACACATCCAATCCATCTTGGTGTGGTCGGTGGAGAGGGTTCCTGCGGACCGGATGACATCTAGTGCCTGTCTCTTAGATCCCGGGCTGGGGTTACAGCTATCCGCCCAGTGAGGTCTCCTATAATTAAGGGACCAACGTTCTCTGGTAAGAGGCAGCAGTTTTTGAAGGTGGAGGTTTATCTACGCACCCTATTCACTGCAGCAAGATTATCAATATTTTTTCACTTGGCACCTGGGGATATTCTCTCTTTTTTTGGTTCTATTTTTGGTTTTTGTTTGGTGCTATACATAATGTATGGACTTTAATTATTATTGTTCTGTGTGTACAGACCATGGACAATATCTGCGCCTTATAAGATCTGTTCACTTTATACATTATTGTTGATTATTGTTTGATTTATATTTTGTCACGGTGTTTTGATGCATTTATCTGTTGCCTTTATCACATCACACTACTGTTCACTCCTTACAGATATAGAAACAATATCTGTGTTTTATGAAATTATCGCAATACACTGATTATCACTAAACTATTTTGCACAGTGATCATCACTTATATTCATATTCCTCTATGAGGTTTTAAGGCACTTATCTGTTGCCTTTCTCACATTTTCAGCGTGACTTTTTTATTATTTATCTGACTGTGTTGTATTCCACTTTAGTCGCAGCTTATGTAATTTTCGGTTTGTTAGCGCAGTATTTTATTTTATACATTAATCAGAGAGGCAGCACAGAGACCTAAGGTAACCCTGGAGGAGCTGCAGAGTTTCACAGCAGAGACTGGAGTATCTGTACATAGGACGACAATAAGCTCCATAGAGTTGGGCTTTATGGCAGAGTGGCCAGAAAAAAGCCATCACTTTCAGCAAAAAACAAAATGCCACGCTTTGAGTTTACGAAAAGGCACGTGGGAGCCTCCCAAAATGTATGGAGGAAGGTGCTCTGGTCTGATGAGACTAAAATTTTACTTTTTGGCCATCAAAGAAAACTCTATGTCTGGCGCAAACCCAACACATCACCCAAAGAACACCATCCCCACTGTGAAACATGGTGGTGGCAGCATCATGCTGTGGGGATGTTTTTCAGCAGTCGGGACTTGGAAACTGGTCAGGGTTGAGGGAAAGATGGATGGTGCTAAATACAGGGATATTCTTGAGCAAAATCTGTACCAATCTGTGTGTGATTTGAGGCTAGGACGGAGGTTCACCTTCCAGCAGGACAATGACCCCAAACACACTGCTAAAGCAACACTTGAGTGGTTTAAGGGGAAATATGGAAATGTGTTGGAATGGCCTAGTCAAAGCCCAGACCGCAATCCAATAGAAAATCTGTAGTCAGACTTAAAGATTGCTGTTCACAAGCACAAACCATCCAACCTGAAGGAGCTGGTGCAGTTTTGCAAGGAGGAATGGGCAAAAATCCCAGTGGTAAGATGTGGCAAGCTCATAGAGACTTATCCAAAGCGACTTGGAGCTGTGATAGCCACAAAAGGTGGCTCTACAAAATATTGACTTTAGGGGGGTGAATAGTTATGCACATTGACTTTTTCTGTTATTTTGTCCTATTTGTTGTTTGCTTCACAATAAAAAATAACATCTTCAAAGTTGTGGGCATGTTCTGTAAATTAAATGATGCAAATCCTCAAACAATCCATGTTAATGCCAGGTTGTGAGGCAACAAACATGAAAAATGCCCAGGGGGTGAATACTTTTGCAGGGCACTGTAGATTAGGGGGCCAGATGCATGAACAGGGGGGGGTGGCGCCTGTGCGCCCCTTATGGACAGACCGCCACTGGCCAACAAGGACACAGTCATGACAAAAGCTCTGGCACCTTAACAGCTGAGTCATCATTATTAACAGGGGGGATACAGGGGAATACAAGGTTTCAAAACGGCTGTAGCATGAACATTTGGTGTGGGGGGGGGGGTGTTTGGAGGTCTATCAGTGGAAGGAGGGGGTGATATTTGGGGGGTTTGGGATTGGAAGTTGGAAGGTTAAAGTCTATGAGCGGAGGAGTCTGTCAGTGGTGGGACGAAGAGGTAGTTGGGGTGGGGGGAAGGGCAGGAGGTGGAGGGGTCTGTCAGTGTGGGCTGGGGGTGTTTTAGGAGGAGGGAGCAGTTCGTGGGGTTTGCATTGCAGTGCTGAGGAATAGCTCCGTGGGTGTCCCATCGCTGGTCACCCGGCCACTCCATGTCCCTGGAGGAACTGACTTCTCGGTCAGGAATGTCTGGGTCTGTTTGTCCCAGTCTGAGCCTGCCAATGGTTCATAGATAATGTAGTCTTAAATTATGGGCAGTACATGGAATTTTCTTTGCTTCCCTGTCACCTCCCACTGTTGGGAAGCAGTATGAGGAACAAGGGTGGGTACTGACAGGCAGCAAGAACAGTTCTAAATATAACCCTACCCAAAGTTGGGATTGCTCTGATGTGCTTATATCAGTAGAGATGTGCTTTATGGAAAAATTAGTTTCATTAAGTTAATGATTTAGTTATGGCAAATTAATATTCGCTATTGTCTTCCTGATTCTCCTCCCGACCAATCAGGAAGCAGGTCCTGAGACCCGATTGGCCAAGGAGACTTAGGACTCCCAGCCAATCGGGTCTCAGGGCCCACTTCCTGCTCGGCCGGGAGGAGAAGCAAAGGCACGGAGCGAGGAGTAGCTGGAGTGAGGAGCAGCAGTCCCACCCTGGATCCTTGTCATCTGCCTCCTAAGGTAAGGAGGGCTCTTATCGCCACCTTCCCATCCGTCTCCTGGGGGGGCGATCGCCACGCCTTCCCGTTCATCTCCCGGGGGGGGGGGGATTACTGCCTTCCGTCCATCTCCCCCCCCCCCCCAAAAAAATATTGAGCACCAGCCGCCACTGCTTTTATACCTTCCTGTATTTATTGCAATATGTTTCCATTTCATATGTAGTGCATTTTTTTTAAATAATGAAACATAAAAACAAAATGGATCCAAATTATTTGAATCATTCGTTACTTTGTTACGTTATTTCGGATGCTTCAAACATTTCAATGAAACAAATTAATTCCATATTTAGTTTCCTTATAATTTATTTCAGATTTGTTGAAATTTAGTTGCTATTGTGATTCAGAGATTCATATACCTCCGAATCTCCAAATAACGAAAATGTAGTTTGAATTTCAATTCGTAATGAAGTCTATACATTAGTGTGTTAGATAAAAGAAACTACATAGGAGTGTTGAGGGGATAAGTTCCCTATTGTACCCACAGCCGACTCAGGTATTCGGGTTCCTGCACAAGAAAATGCTACAGTTTATGCCTCCTGAAAGATGAATTTAGCAGAAGATATTAGACCAAAGGAGAAGAAATCAGGATCAGGTAAGTCATAGCAGGTCAGATACACCTGTCATTGAATTCTAAGTGATCTCAGATGCATCTCAAACTGAGGCCATTGACATAAGCCCAAAGACCCTTGACATAGGTTACAGTTTGTTGGCCCCGTGGTACTCACACTGGGTTGTCATTGTCTGGAGAATTTCCAATTCGGACCTTTGCACCTATCAGCCGTTCCATAACGGCATCCGACCGGCCAGTGAGTACAACGGTATTTACTTTGTATTTCAGTTTCATGTCTAGCCTCCACCAGGGCGACTGGTCATTATTTGTGTGGGTACAGAAGCCATGATGCAAGATTGTATCTTTCACACTATCAATGGCCTTGTAGGCGTAACCTATAGGCGTAGCGCCTTGAAAATCAGAGCTCTGTGAGGCTTCCCCAGTTCTGGCGATATTAAAGGCTGAAAAAGAAAAACAGGAGACACTTAATGGTCACTAGATGGCGATTACAAACATCGAAAATAATTATACAGAATACGGCAAGATTTGTTGGAGCAGTGCAGATATTTGTCACATTCGTTCAGCACACTTTTATACATTTAACCGATAATGTTTTTCCATTGTTCTAAAGCAGCGGTGGCTGGTGCTAAATATTTCGGGGGGGGGGGGGGATTGCAAACTAACGCCATCCACCCCCCACCCGGGGAGACGGACGGGAAGGCTGGCGATCAACGCCTGTGGGAGAGATTTAGGCAGAATAAACTGCACTCTGACAGCAGGCTTGGGGCATTGTTGCTCTAAAGTACGCTAGTAAATGACACAGTGTACATACATGCATTGGATAACCCAGAACTGCTTTCAGAGGTGTAAAAAAAAGAAAACGGGAAATGCCAGGCGCCTCTAACAGCGGCATTTGTTTCTGCCAGTCTACATGAAGCCTTAATGCTACCCAGGGCTCTGATAGAGAGATTTCCATTAACTTCCTGTTCTGGGGACAACCGTTTACCAGACAAGAAGTGATGCAAAATCTGCAAAAAGAAAAATTATTTTACTTGTCAAGTTGCTTAAAGAGGAACTGCAGTCTGCTCACATAATTTGTAATAAAAACATCTTTGCCATTCTAAAGCTTCCCTCCAACTACTTTGCATATTATTTTATATATACTGTGATTCTGTACTTGCCAAATATGCTGCAGAAATTTCCTTCCACTGAGTCTGGCTGCAACCATTTTAACTGTGGGCAGATGAAGCTGCTGCCTGTTCACTTCCTGGATTTACACAGACACACAGAGGCACACCTCCAGCTCTGCAGCTCTCATTGGCCCTCTTATGACTCACCCCCCTTCCTGGCAAACTCTCATGAGAGTGAGAGAGAGAAAGCTGTACATGATGTCATAGGCCTAGAATAATGACCAGACAAGAAACAGGAAGTGGACTGTATAAGGGGCTTTACTGGCAGAAAGAAAATGTTTTACTATCCAAAGTTAAAACAACAATAAGGGCAGAAGATTTAATAGATGGAAAGATGAAAAAATTACTGAAGTTCCGCTTTAAAGTGATTGTTTTATTTTTTTCCGTTACAAACTTGCCATACTTACATGCTCTGTTCAGTGCCCTGGCCCAGTGCCCCCAATAGCAAGCCACTATGACCCTAAGACACAGAGAGCATGGCTCACCCCACCCCCCGCTCCCGCCTCACAGGCTGTAATTGACAGCAGCGGGAGCCAATGGCTCCCACTGCTGCATCTCAGCCAATCAGGAGGGAGAGACCCGGGAGAGCCTCGGGTCTTGTGTACATCGCTGGATCAAGATCACGCTAAGATAAGTATTATGGGGGCTAAGGGGGGAGCTGCCTACTGAAGTTTTTTTACCTTTATGCATGAAAGTAAACAACCTTCACCCCTGACAAACACTATAAATACTTCAGCTCCGGAAGGTTTTACCCCCTTTATGACCAGGCCATTTTTTTGCGGCACTGCATTAATTTAACTGACAATTGAGCGGTCGTGCGGCGCTGTACCCAAATAAGATGTACGTCCTTTATTTCCCACAAATAGAGCTTTCTTTTGGTGGTATTTGATCACCACTACGGTTTTTATTTTTTGTGCTATAAATAATTTTAATCTTGAAAAAAATATATATTTTTTACTTTCTGCTATAAAACATATCCAATAAAAAAATGTAAAAAATGGAATTTCTTAATAATTTAGGCCACTATGTATTCTGCTACATATTTTTGGTAAAAAAAATCCCAATAAGCGTATGATGATTGGTTTGAGCAAAAGTTATCACGTCTACAAACTATGGGATATTTTCATGGAATTTTTATAGATTTTTTTTTTACTAGTAATGGCGGCAATCAGCGACTTATAGCGGCACTCCAACATTGCAGAATGGATGGGGTGTCTCAGCCAATGGGCAGGGATTTTCTTGGGTCCCTTGGCCTGCTGAGAGAGCCTATTTATTTGGGTGAGGTCAGGTGATCGGGGTTCTGTGCCACCTGGACGGCTGTCTGGGTGGACGTGTGATGTGCTGCCCCGGGCTGCTAGTCCAGAGCCTGAGGCCTATCCCAGGGACATCTGGCTGCTAGGCTAAGGTGACCAGATTTTTAAAATGAGGGGGCATATTTTTTTTTATTGGCAAATCGTAAACTAATTTATAAGCATATTTCCAATGATATATGCAGTGTAAGTGGTATTTCTCACATTTCATCCATAAGATCAAAAAATGATACTTCTTAGAATTTTTTGGGATCTGACTACCAAATGTTAAAAAGATAGAGAAAAACTTTTCAATGTAACTATGTACAGTCAGGTCCATAAATATTGGGACATCGACACAATTCTAATCTTTTTGGTTCTATACACCACCACAATGGATTTGAAATGAAACAAACAAGATGTGCTTTAACTGCAGACTTTCAGCTTTAATTTGAGGGTTTTTTCATCCAAATCAGGTGAACGGTGTAGGAATTACAACAGTTTGTATATGTGCCTCCGACTTTTTAAGGGACCAAAAGTAATGGGACAATTGGCTGCTCAGCTGTTCTATGGCCAGGTGTGTGTTATTCCCTCATTATCACATTTACAAGGAGCAGATAAAAGGTCCAGAGTTCATTTCAAGTGTGCTATTTGCATTTGGAATTTGTTGCTGTCAACTTTCAATATGTGATCCAAAGAGCTGTCACTATCAGTGAGCTCAGCAACACCAAAAGACCCGGAAGACCACAGAAAACAACTGTGGTGGATGACCGAAGAATTCTTTCCCTGGTGAAGAAAACACCCTTCACAACAGTTGGCCAGATCAAGAACACTCTTCAGGACGTAGGTGTATATGTGTCAAAGTCAACAATCAAGAGAAGACTTCACCAGAGTGAATACAGAGGGTTCACCACAAGATGTAAACCATTGGTGAGCCTCAAAAACAGGAAAGCCAGATTATAGTTTGCCAAACAACATCGAAAAAAGCCTTCACAGTTCTGGAACAACATCCTATGGACAGATGAGACCAAGATTAACTTGTACCAGAGTGATGGGGAGAGAAGAGTATGGAGAAGGAAAGGAACTGCTCATGATCCAAAGCATACCACCTCTTCTGTGAAGCATGGTGGTGGTAGTGTCATGGCGTGGGCATAATGCCCCAAGAACAAGCAGGAACTGAAGACAGTTGCAGTGGAGGCCTGGCAGAGCATCACCAGGGATGAAACCCAGTGTCTGGTGATGTCTATGCGTTCCAGACTTCAGGCTGTAATTGACTGCAAAGGATTTGCAACCAAGTATTAAAAAGTGAAAGTTTGATGGATGATTGTTAATCTGTCCCATTACTTTTGGTCCCTTAAAAAGTGGGAGGCACATATACAAACTGTTGTAATTCCTACACCGTTCACCTGATTTGGATGTAAATACTCTCAAATTAAAGCTGAAAGTCTGCAGTTAAAGCCCATCTTGTTCGTTTCATTTCAAATCCATTGTGGTAGTGTATAGAGCCAAAAAGATTAGAATTGTGTCAATGTCCCAATATTTATGGACCTGACTGTATATCTCTTTATACTGTATCTCCCCCTCTCTGTATACTGTATCTCCCCTTCTCTCTCTGTATATTGTATCCCCCCTCTCTGTATACTGTATCTCCCCTTCTCTCTCTGTATACTGTATCCCCCCTCTCTGTATACTGTATCTCCCCTTCTCTCTCTGTATACTGTATCCCCCCTCTCTGTATACTGTATCTCCCCTTCTCTCTCTGTATACTGTATCCCCCCCTCTCTGTATACTGTATCTCTCCTTCTCTCTCTGTATACTGTATCTCCCCTTTTCTCTGTGTATACTGTATCTCCCCTTCTCTCTCTGTATCCCCTGTATACTGTATAAACTCGGCTTACACCAAACAACAAACATTGTTTCATGCATTCAGCTCTATGAAGCAGGTTTTACTATTTTAATAAGGTATATAGTCCCAGGCTCCAGCCATGATGAAGCAGCACCTTCCTTCCTTCCTCCTCGGATCTGTTATGCTTTTTCTCCCACGCTGAGGTGGCCACTGCACTGACTCCCAGGCCAGTCCCTCCTCCCTCCTGTCCCTGCTCCCTCAGAAGAACTCAGAACAACACAATCAACATACTTTGCACTGGCTGCGAGTCACTGTCAGACACAGTCAGTCATTCGGCGGCTCCCTAGGCTGCCTTCCTCCTGTCCTGTTGTTCACCGGTTCTCCCCCTGTGACCCGCACCTGCGCGCTGCCTGCCTGGGCGGTGATGGGCGGCCGTTGCACAGACAGAGAAGAGATCACTCCGCAGCAGGACCCCACTAGAGTGGGCGGTGCCACACCCCGGCCAGGTCTTCAATACACAGTACACACGTACAGGAGGAGACAGCAGTGTGACAAATGGGGCGGGTCTCCGCATGAAGGCCACGCCCATCCCCGACATCAGAGCTGCGATTTGACAGCTCCACTCACTGTCATTGCGCGCACAGACCCATCAGAGGCATTTTTTCTAGGGTGGCGGTATTTGACAGGACGCTGTACATCTTTAGCTTGACCACCAATCCCTGGCTGTGCTGGATGGATGATCACACTGCTGAATACTTGAATCCGGGGACAAAAACAGGGACAGACATGGTCCGGGGACTTTCCCCTCAGTCCGGGGACTGTCCCCGGAAATCGGGGATGCCTGGTCACCCTATGCTAGGCTGTCTGAGTATCCAGGGCCAGGGACCCAGCCAGCGGAGGTGACACATGCAGAGCAGCAGCCTTGTGTGCCAAGCCAGGGACCGAGCAGGCAAGCGGGGTGAGGCTTGAGGAGTATTTGTGAGTGCCAAGCTAGGGACCCAGCAGGAACGCAGGGTGACGCTTGAGGAAGATACTTAATGAGAAGATTGGAGTTCAGGAGATCCAGTGGCAGTGGATCAGCGGGTCAGGTGAGAGAGACTGGGAGCATTGTAACCTTTGTTAGAAACTGTTCAAGATTGTTGCCAAAGGGGACAGCGTGTCTACACATGCAGATGTGGTGTCCGGCTGGGTACCTTTCCCTGCATGGCTGTCTACCTATAGAAGTCTCGGAGTCTAACAATTAACATTGAAACTGCTAAAGGGTATCCTGGCCCTAAACCCTCTCTCCCACAGTTCTGTTTAAGAGACAATAAATCCCTTTATTTTAATGGGTCTCAGTAGAACCCCCCCACTCAACAGACCACCAACTCATTAGTACCCCTGTTCAGCAGATCCCCAGCTTATTAGTACTCAAGAAGTGTCTGGTGTCCATGAATCTACCTTGGATTACACCCACCATGCCTCGTAACTCACGCTACATAGAAGGATGTCAGCTATTCCTAACTCTGGAGGTTCTCATTAGACCCAAGAGGGCTCGGGACTTGGCTACACATTTGCAGATAGAAGTTTATCACTTTGATCGGCAGATAAATGAACAGAATGATACAAAAGTAACAATATGTTACATTGTATTTTTTCGTAGCCTCTGAGCAAGTGTTTTATAAACACTGTCAGACTGGAATTTTTTTGACAGCTTAAAGCGAACCTTCGGTCATTTTTTCATCTTTCCATCTATTAAATCTTCTGCCCTTGTTGTTTTAACTTTGGAAAGTAAAACTTTTATTTTCTGCTAGTAAATACCTTATACAGCCAACTTCCTGTTTTTTGTCTGGTCATTAGCCTAGGCTTATGACACCATGCACAGCTCTCTCTCTCTCACTCTTGTGAGAGTTTGCCAGGAAGGGAGGGGGGTGAGTCATAAGAGGGCCAATGAGAGCTGCAGAGCTGGAGGTGTGCCTCTGTGTGTCTGTGTAAATCCAGGAAGTGAACAGGCAGCAGCTTCAGCTGCCCACAGTTAAAATGGCTGCAGCCAGACTTAGTGGAGGGAGATTTCTGCAGCATATTTGGCAAGTACAGAATCACAGTATACTGTATATAAAATAATATGCAAAGTGGTTGGAGGGAAGCTTCAGAATGGCAAAGATGTTTTTATTACAAATTATGTCAGCAGACTGCAGGTCCTCTTTAAAGTGATTGTAAATGGTCACCTTGTAATTAAACCATATTTATGGTTGTTAACAGAAATCTTCCAGGAGTTATTCTCATTTACTAGCTTCTGCCATGAGAACGTATTCAGACCACCCAGGCATGGTGGGTGTAATCTAGTGCACCACAGTTATTTTGTAGATTTATATTATTCCTTACTTACCTCCAGGACTGCACCAAGCCAGACCCAAAGAGCCCAGAAAAAGAAAAGCCACTAGAGTCTTCATTCTGGAGGAGACATCAGGACACACAAAGTCCGTTATCATTCTAAAACAGTAAAATAATACTGAAATATATTCATCTACAATGAATCAATCAATAGGTTAATCAAACGATCATTAGAAAATAACTCCAGGAATGTCTTACTCCTCTTTCCCCAGTCAGTAAAGGCTTTATTCTAGGGACATTCAAACAGCTGAACAATGGACAATGGACAGTGGCAATGGACAGTGGTCTCTTCTCCACTTCCCTTCTGCACTAGGTCATTCCCCATCACTGGGGTGGCAGCACTCGCTTTCCCTATCACCATTTGAGGCTTCAGGCTAATCGGGTGACTGGTGACGTTCCTCACACTGTAGGGATTCGCCCCCTGGTTCTCAATAAGGCCCTAGTGGGTACCAATTATATTCCCACATCTTCTTCTGCTGAATTGTCTTCCACCACCACATACGGGCCCAGCTGGTCCCATGATAGCTTAACAGTGGCCTTCAAGCAGGCCCTCTTGTCTTGCCGGGATTCCTTTTTGTGAGCATCCAATCGCCACAGTCTTCCTACTCCTTCCATGGGGGGCCTTCTTCTCCTGCAACACTCGCTAAAAGGCCTGTCACAGCTGAGGATGGATCTTACCTACTGGAGCGCCCCCCAGTAAGGGGAGGGGCAACAGGTGGCTTGCGTCACCTTTACTTCTTAGATCTTCCCTTTGCCTTGGAGCTCAGTTTTCCCTCTGGACTCTCAACTAGCTCCTTCACTGAGGTCCCCTGAAGTTTCCTGCCAGTTTTGGGAAGAGTAGTTTTTGTAGGGCTTTCAGAACGTCCGTGAGTAATTGAGGGCTGATGCTGGCCTTGGGACACTCGGCCCGAAAGTGTCCAACCTCCCCACGTCCGTAACATATCTTCTCTCGTCCTTGGAGAAATCTTAACTTCCCTTGGTGAGTCCCTTGTTCTTGGACTTTCGCTTGGGTCTCTATTACCCACATCAAGGCATGATACATCTGAGTTTGGGCCTGAGCTACCTGAGCCATTAGTTTAGTTGGCCCAATTTCACCTGCTGGCTTATTAGTGTCAGGAACGGCCAGCCCTACCGGTTCTGACTCAGTTCCACTGTCCTCATCTGAGAAACTCATCTCCGTGTGAACAGCCTGGGCCACCACTTTCTCTCTATTTCCAGCAATAGGACCCACCTCCCTGGTCCTTTGGCTTTTCTCTTCTAATAAAACCTCTTCTTCTTGTACTTCTCTTATCAGTTCAGGGTATGTAGGCACCACTTTGTTTCTCTTTAGTAAAAACTTTAATACAATCGGGTGATTTGGCCTAGCCCCTTGCAGAACTTGGTCTAGACGAGCTTGGTCAGCATCTTTGGGATCAATACCCCTCTTGAGGATAATTTGATGCAGCATTCTGTCTACCTGAGATATTTGCTCAGACAGACTTTCCCCTTTCTGCTGGTGGGTGTGGTTGAATTTGTACTTCAGATCTGCAATAGTTTCAACTCTTCCAAATACAGCATACAGGGCATCTATGTAGTCCATGGCAACAAAAGTTTACTTTCCCAGATTACGAATCACATCAGCTGCCAGGCTTCAAGACTCTCACTGAGCCGTTGTCGTTTCACAGCCTCTGGGACACTCCATTCTTCCATGGCCTGCAGAGCTTGACTCATTCAGGTTTCAAACTCATCTTCCCCTACAGGAGTTGGTAACTGTCCTGAGAAAAACCTGAGTCTCCGATAGCTCTGGTTGGCATTTCCAGCACCATTTTTCACCAAACTATCGACTACCTGGTTCATATCCGTGTAAAAAGAGAGAGGAGGGACACACTGATACTGGGCCCTTTTCCTAAACCCCTGATGGGGACTATTGCTCAGCGGGCTCTCCCCCCCCCACTTTGAGTGGGATCACTCTAGCAATTATTCCTTTGGCTAGGCGTACCTCTTCCCTGTGGAAACACACAGGTATCTCTTCTTGCCACTCCAGTAGCACCCAGACTTGATCCATGTCGTATTCACCTTCTGTGTCTACAATGTAGGCCCCGTGCCCTGGGGCCAGAGCTCTGACCCACTTTCTAATCTCTCTCTCGGTGTGCTCACTCCCCGATATCTGTAGAACAGTGCTCCCTGACTCCTGCCCTAGGCAACCGCAGCTACCAAAGTGGCCTCCCACGCGGCTTGTAGCTCTTGTCTAGGTTGGCTAGGGTCCGCTGCAGATGGCATCCCGGACGAGCCCCCAAATGTAGTCCGACCCCCCTGGGGACTGATTGGATTTACCTGCTCATCTACATCGCCATGACCCTGTGAACATTCCAACCCACCTGACACTTTGGGTTCAGACATCATTGCAACATCTTTAAGTAATAAGACATCACTCAATCCGTTTATATTCCTTTAACTTTTACTGGAATACTTTAGTTAAGATATGATTGTACAAAAGAGGTAATGGTTCAACTGAGCTTGGGATAGCAGCACAAACTCAGTTGAGTGACTCCTCAAGAAAATGCCAGTTAAGACAGTTGGCAACATCAGATTATTATATACACATACTGTATATACAATGGAGTACCACTTGAACATAACCTGAAAGGATAAGGAGAGGTTAAGTATCAATTCTGACAATACTTCTAGAAAGAGAGACCCAGGCCGGCCTTTTTAACCTTTAAACCTAATGAGAGATGAAGCTAAACATGGGTGGTATGAGAGCCCTTTAGGTAGCAATGACAGAATGTCCCCGTTGGAGATCTGATGGTCTACCCTGGCAATCGGAGCTCAATAATTGTATCCAATAAGGTGTAGTAACAGAGTGGCAGTATATCTGGTGACTGTAGCTAAAGATGCTTATGTACGGTGTTCAAATAAAGGTGTAGTGAAGTGTTCCCATGGTAAAGCTGTCTGTGCACAGTGTCCCAGTGAAACAACAAGGGAAAGGTTTGCAATGATGGGCAGACCGATTCAATGCCTTTCTTCCAGCTGGACGTCCTAGCTGCAGACCCGCTTGTGACGATCACCTGTTGCAGAGCATGAAGCGTGGGTTGCTGCACTGTAGAGGTGATGCGGGTCAAATGTCTGATGAACAGCAGGCAACGCTGGACCCTTTCTCGGTCAGGTCGGAAAACTGTAGGCCGCAACCTCTTTTTCTCCTTGCATGTAGAGATTCTTCACACACAAGGCCCAGGAGTGTGGGGGTGATCTCTGGTCTCTTTTATAGCTCTTCCCAGCAATCTTTCTGGTGCTAGCAAGGACCCCTTGGTTATATGTAGTCCGGGTGTATAGTCATGCAGGCGAATAGCAATCTGATGGAACTACTAGTTCCACAATCCCTTTGGTTGGGCTCACAAATATGATGTCAGTCTAGTAACACTGGGCACTAGAGGGATAATATGATATACAGACAGGGCAGGGAATAGCTGTTGCAATTGTAGTCCATACTGCTACATGTACATTGGCCAGACGGGAAGCAGTTAAAGGAATAGAACATTTTTAATGTTTTACTGCCTTTAACCACTTACAAACCGCCGCATGCCGATATATGTACTTACTTTGAAGGAGGATATCGTTGTTATGGCAGCAGCTAGCTGCAATAACCCCGGTATCCTCTTATTCGGCCAGCGGTCCGCTACAAGATAAAAGTGGTCTTTGTGGCGGATTCGCTGAGAGATCACTTTTATCTGCGGGAGAGGGCCCCCCACCGCGCTTCTGTGCCCTCCGCTGCTTTCCGGAGCCATCGGCAGTGGTGGAGGCGATCGGATCCACTCTGTGGCTGGACATGGAGACGAGTGAGGGGAAGATGGCCACTACCCGTCTCCACGACATTGCAGGGTGGAAACGACGTTAAAACATCACTTCCGCCCATAGCTCTTAAAGAGCCATTTTTTTTAAATCATTTTTTTAATGACATTTTTTTTTTTTTTTTTTATTGCATTTTAGTGTAAATATGAGATCTGAGGTCTTTTTGACCTCAGATCTCATATTTAAGAGGTCCTGTCATGCTTTTTTCTATTACAAGGGTTGTTTACATTCTTTGTAATAGGAATAAAAGTGACACATTTTTTTTTAAAAAAAACAGTGTAAAAATAAAAAATAAAAGGTAAAATTAATGAGAGAATTTTTTTTTTTAAAACGCGCCCCGTCCCTCCGAGCTTGCGTGCAGAAGCGAACGTGTAGCGCTCGCATATGAAAACGGTGTTCAAACCATACATGTGAGATATCGACGCGATCGGTAGAGCGAGAGCAATAATGCTAGCCCTAGACCTCCTTTGTAACAAAACATGCAACCTGTAGAATTTTTTAAACGTTGCCTATGGAGATTTTTAAGGGTAAAAGTTTGTCGCCATTCCACGAGCGGGCGCAATTTTGAAGCGTGACATGTTGGGTATCAATTTACTCAGCGTAACATTATCTTTCACAATATTAAAAAAATTGGGCTAACTTTATTGTTGTCTTATTTTTTAATTCAAAAAAGTGTATTTCTTCTAAAAAAAAGGGTGCTTGTAAGACCGCTGCGCAAATACGGTGTGACAGAAAGTATTGAAACGACCGCCATTTTATTCTCTAGGGTGTTAGAAAAAAATGTAAAATGTTTTAAGTCATTTTCTACCAAAAAAAATTGTTTTTACCTTGTAAACAACAAATCTCAGAAAGAGGCTCGGTCCTTAAGTAGTTAAAAAAATCATTGCACATGACGAAGTGGTCTTTTTAAAAGTTTATTTCACTGATTCAGCTTTCATTAATTTCTTTGGGGTTTGGGTTCGGTATCTGAACTTCTTTGAAGTATTCCGAACCTTGCTAAAACTGAATGCAGGGCAGTGCAGCTCATTCCTAATGAAGAGGTATTACAGGCTGAAACTCAAGTGGTTAAATTGGACCTTCACCCAAAAGACAACTTTTTCTCCTGGTTCCCCCTTTCCAGTGGCAAAGCTAAATGAGGTTGGAGTTAGTAGAGCAATGGATGGTGTCAGTTTTTGTATTTTTATTATTTTATTTTTTAAGGGAGAGCACTGGTGCTCAGTATGGAGAGAAAGGAGGCACTGCTGGTCAGTGGGGAGAGAAAGGGGGCACTGCTGGTTAGTGGGAGGGACAATAGGGGGCACTGGTGCTCAATGGATGAACAAGGAGGGGAAATGGTGATCAGTGGGGGGAGATGGGGGGGATCTGGTGCTCAGTGGAAAGACAAGGAGAGCACTGGTGCTCTGTGGGGAGGCAAGGGGAGCACTGGTGTTCAGTGGGGGGGACAAAGGGAGCACTGGTTCTCAGTGGGGAGACAAGGGGGGAAACCGGTGCTCAGTGGGAAGACAAGGGGGCACTGGTGCTCAGTGGGGGAACAAGACAGGCACTGGTGCTCAGAGGGGGGACAAGGGGAGCAGTGGTGCTCCATGTGAGGACAAAGGAAAGGCAGTGGTGCTCAGTTGGGAGGACAAAAAGAGCACTGATGCTCAGTGGGGTAACAAAGGGGCACTGGTGCTCAGTGGAGATAGAAAGGGGGCACTGCTGCTCAGTGGGGGGACAAAATAGGGCACTGGTGCTCAGTGGGGAGAGAAGAGGCACTGATACTTGATGGGGAGAGAAGGGGCACTTTTGCTCAGTGTGGGGGACAAAATAGGGTTACTGGTGCTCTCTGGAGAGACAAGGGGGCACTGGTGCTCAGCGGGGGGACAAAGAGCACTGGTGCTCAGTGGGGGAACAAGAGAGGGCACTGGTGCTCAGTGGGAAAACAAAGGAGGCACCAGTGCTGAGTGGGAGACAAAAGGAGGCACTGGTGCTGAGTGAGGAGTGAGCAGGGGGTGCAGGTGTTCAGTGGGGGCACAAAAGGGGCACTGGTGCTCAGCGGTGGAACCAGGTGGGGCACTGGTGCTCAGTGGGGAGAGAAGGGGAGCACTGGCGATCAGTTGGGGAATAAGGTAGGCAGTGGCACTGAGTGGGTGGAGACAAGAGGAGCCTTAGTGCTCAATTGCAAGACAAGGGGGCACTGGTGCTCAGCGGGGGTACAGCAAGAGTACTGGTGCTCAGTGAGGAGAGGAAGAGGGCACTGGTGCTCAGTGGGGAGTCAATAGGAGCAAAGGTGCTCAGTGGAGAGGGAAGAAGGGCACTGATGATCAGCAAGGAGAGAAAGAGGGTACTGGTGCTCAGTGGGGAGACAAGGGGGCACTGGTGCTCAGTGGGGACAGGAAGGGGGCACTGTTGCTCAGTGGGGGGACAGGAAGGGGGCACTCTTGCTCAGTGGGGGGACAAAAGGGCGCACTGTTGCTCAGTGGGGGGACAAAAGGGGGAACTGTTGCTCAGTGGGGGGACAAAAGGGGGCACTGTTGCTCAGTGGGGGGACAAAAGGGGGCACTGTTGCTCAGTGGGGGGACAAGGGGAACTGGGCTAATTGGGGGAAATGGGGGGTCCTGGTGCTTAGTGGGGGACCAGAGGGACACTGGTGCTCAGTGGGGGGGAGAGGGGGGCATTGATTCTCAATACCTGCTGGACTTCAAATTTCCTTATAGATAAACTGTGACTCATGTGATTGGTATGTAATTGTCATCATCCCATATAGCTTTGAAGAACATTTTTAAATAACCTCTATCAGTGGGATTTTTCAGGTAATAGACAAATTTATAAAAAATATAAATAATTTTATTGTATAAATAGAAAATTCCCATAAAATTCTCAAAACATGTTATATACAGATATTCCAACTCGTATATTGAAAAAGGAGATACAGTGATACTTTCATCCAACGGGTTTCAGTAAGTCATGATAAATAGAATTTTCATCAGGGATTTTGTATCACTATCTACAGAGAATCAAAGATACAACATTTTAGGATAACATGTAAAAGTCATATCCAATACATATCCATGTTGTCCATAAACATATAAGTAATAACTTACTTTTTTTTAAAAACATGATTGATCAAATAGCGAATTCATTCCCCATGGTGTCAGCCACAGATGGTCCCAAAAAGGTGCAAAGAACCCAAATTTTTCTACAAGACAACCGGATAAGATATCCAAAAAATTGTTTGGCGCTTAAAAAAGCAACATTGTAGCATTAGGGAAGCTGTGCAGATATAAAGAAAATGAGAAAAATGAAAAACAAAAAATCAGAGCAAGGAAAAAGTTGTTCTTAATAGCCATAGACCAAAGGCACAAAAAGTTACTTTGTAAATGAAGCCACATTAGGATCCTTAAACGTCCTGCACGTATGCCCCAATAATAGTTGACCTCCTCCAGCTGTTTAGCTGAGGAGGGGAATGCGCCAATCTCCATCCTCGGCATCCTCTTGTATGGTGTTCCGTGCATCGTCCTGACCTGTCACATGATCATGAGGACGCAGCACGCAGCAGCACGCCGCCTCATCAATGACGCGCCGCGCACCTGGAACATGATGTGTCCGACCGCGTCCAGTAGTCATGATGATGGGCCCGCAACGGTGCGCTGTGCCGTACATGAAACATGACCTGATCTCGATAGCGCAATACATCCGGCTGCAAATGTAGGCGGGACGTACCAGGGAAGGAAAACCCTGCCGTGTGAACATCCGGGAGCCCAGGATGGGCGTCCATGTTGGAAAGGTTCACGAACAAGACACAGGGAGAACGCAAACGTCACAAATAATGCAATGCAACCTAGGCCAAAAAACCCCATAGAGAACCCCAGATTTAATTAAAGAGCAGAGGATCTGGCCCTAGTAGGACAAAAAAAATGCCAACACAGATACCTCTAATGGTGGAAAAAACCACCCATCTGAGGGATTAATGGGGCACCCAATGTCACACAGACCAGAGTGCCCTTTTGTGCCGTGTAGAATTATGGGGCCTGCAAATAAAAAGGGACCCACCACCCAGATTCCATAAAAAAGGGGAAGAAACTGGGTGCTGATTCCAAGGCCAACATAACATAGGGAATGCATCCACCATACATACTTACAGTTAATGTATTATAGACCTCCTCTCTTAAAGGACATCCCGATCCCAGGGTGTCCAAAGAAAAGAGAAAAGATTGCATACATTAAAGTACTGAAAACCCCATATGTATTTACATCTCAAATTCCAAAACAATTCACCCAAAAAGTCAAAAAACATGTGAAGCCTCACAGTGAGGAGTGGAAGAAAAGGGAAAAGGAGTGCCAAAATTGTATTAAATCAAATCAAGATGAAGGGCATAAAATTAATCCAACCCCAGGGGGGAGTATCATGCCTTTAAAAGAATCAGTCCATAACATTCTTTTTGAACCATCAGTCTGTTTTTCCTGAACTAAAACCCTAAATAAACGTTCTGAAGCTCTCCATTTCATTGAGGCCCGGGGGGGGGGGGGGGGGGTTGTGGCTTTTAGGAACCTGACCCAGCGCATTTCACGCTGGAGCAGAACTTTATTCCAGTCGCCCCCTCTAATTGGTATAAGAAAGTCTATCCAGTACGGTAAAATTCACTTTGGGTAATTTATAATTGTGTTTTTTAGCAAAATGTCTGCCCAAAGGTAGATACAAATTACCTATGCACATACTATGCATATGACTTTCAACTCTCCTGCCAAATTTTTGCTGAGTCTTCCCCATGTAGAAGGCACCGCACTGACACTGCATGAGGTAGACCATGCTCTGCGTCTTGCACGTGGCAAAATTATTTAGAGCAAAGGTCTCCCCATTTGGCAGTGTCAGTGAGATCCTCCTACCAATGACCGCACATTGTGAGCATGAACCACAAGGGCAGGCACCCCAAGTCTTACATGGGTCTCTCCTTGTGGTCCCTTTATACTCACTCTGTGTTAACATATTCCCAATGGATCCTGCTTTTTTATATGTGATCTGGGGTTTTGCTGTAACCAGGTTTCTAAAAATTGAATCCTCAGTGAGGATAGGCCAGTATTTACTAATAATTTTCCTAATTTGATAATGTTCCTTGGAGTACTTCATAATAATCCTGGTGATCTTATTATCTTTCTTTTTCTTTTTGAAAATAAGGTCTTGTCTAGCAATGCCCTTTGCACGATTAAATGCCTTCTTTAGAGTTGTTTTTGTATAACCACTAGCCAGCAATCTGGTGGTGAGCTCATCACATTCTTTTTGAAAATCCTTGTCAGTAGTGCAGTTTCTTCTTATGGGTAAGAACTGACTAAATGGAATTGATCTCTTTAATAAATCCATGTGAAAACTGTCTGCATGTAGCAGGGTGTTACCCGCAGTCTCTTTTCTGAGGCGCTTACTGCTGAGTCCCCCATTGGAGTCCTTTTGGATACAAATATCCAAAAAGTTGATCTCCTTAAAGTAATAGTTCATTGTGAAAAAGAGATTCAAGTTGTTTTGATTCATGGATTTTAAACACTCTTTCAAGTCACCCTCTTGACCATCCCAGATGATAAGAACATCATCTATGTACCTCTGCCACATTAAAATGTGGCGAGTGTACATAGATGACTGCTCTCCAAAAAAAAGTCCTTTTCCCACTCCCCCAGGTACAGTTTGGCATATGAGGGTGTGCAGCACATCGCCATAGCCACCCCCTGCAACTGGAGGTAGTGGGAGTCCTTATAAAGAAAAATGATAAAATACTTTTAAAATCTTTTATTGGTTTTACAAATAAAAAG
Source organism: Lithobates clamitans (assembly GCA_037952925.1). Classification (NCBI taxonomy): domain Eukaryota; kingdom Metazoa; phylum Chordata; class Amphibia; order Anura; family Ranidae; genus Lithobates; species Lithobates clamitans. The sequence continues at coordinate 243,637 of JBBGZY010000712.1, read as the reverse complement.
AAAGCAATACAAAAAAATAAGAAGAGGAGCAGACTATTACATGGCGTACCCCTGAGGGGGATGTAGAAACTGACTGTACAAGATGTAAAAGACATACATCATAACAAAAACAATAAACAGGACCTAAGGAGTTACTGCAACTCTTCAAAGAATGTGTAGACTGCCGCGTTAACGTACAGTAACATCGAGTGGCCAGAAGAGGTTCCGCCGGCACCCCAAAAGGGATCAAGCTGTGCACGGGAGAATCTCAGCAAGCCGCCCCTAACTTATGTTTGCCATTTAGGCTCGGGGTCAAGGAAAAGCTTTGAGGTTGCTGTATCCTGGTTTGCTACTGTATCTTTCTAGGGAGAAAATTACCTCCGGGATATGGTTTGCACTAAAGTCGGGAGGACTTTTCCTCGTCTCCCTAAAGTGGAAAGCAGAAGAGTAGTGTCAAGAAGGGAGAGGAGAGGAGAAAAGAGGGGAAGGAGAGGAGAGGGAGAGAGAAGCTAGACTGTCAACGGGAGAGGCCCCCGCCCCCCTTTAAAATATTTGTAATTTTAAGGTTGAACACCAGGTATGAGAGAGATACCCATAAACTGCGCCCACGGTTCCCAGATAGCTTTGAATTGCGCTTTGGTGTCGTGTAGAATGCTAGAGAGTTTCTCTTGGGACATAATCCATGAAATTTTACGAATAGCTGCCTTGAAGGAAACCTTGGGTTGTTTCCAGGCTTTGGCAATAGTGAGTTTGGCACCTAGGAGGATAAAGTGTATTAGGTTATGCGACAGTTTTGGTATTTTGGGTAAGTTGTCATTAAGAAGAGCAATGGCTGGGGTTTTCGTGATTTGGATTTTCGTGATTTTTCGGAACAGGGAGAATATCTTGCTCCAGTAGGGCCTCAATCTAGGGCATTCCCACCATATGTGGGCCATTGAGCCCGAGAGCTGACACCCTCGGAAGCCCCTGGGGTCTGCTGTTGGGAACATTTTGGACAATTTGTCCGGGGTAAGGTACCATCTAGTGATGACCTTGAGGCTTGATTCAATTAGGGAGATATTTTAAAAGATCTGTTGAAGGAGGTCCTCCATTTATCTACTTCCCAATTGAGGGAAAGCTCACTCTCCCAAGCTAGCATGTAAGGGGTCTTTTGGGAATGAAGGGATAGTGACTGATAAATGATGGAGATCCCTCCCCTCCGTTCCATGGACTGCCCATACCATAATTCGTATGGTATGAATGTGTGAGGCGAGGATTTCTCCCTGCAAATGTGGCGGAGAAAATGTCTTATTTGGTGAAATCTATAACGTTCCGAGTTAGGGATTTCAAGATGATTGAGACAGAATTGGAGAGAAATAGGGCCCTCATTAGTGAAGAAGTGTCCGATTCGGTACAATCCCTTGTCCAACCACCATCTAAAGGCTTTGATGTCCAAACCTGGGGTAAAGTCTGGATTGTTGAAGATGTGCGCTAGCGGGTGACACCTCGAGGTTAGAGTGTGGTTGTTTCTTAGGTTATCCCAGATTTTGAAAGATTGAGAGAGAGACAGGGAAAGTATTGGAGGACGCTGTCTTGGGGGTACCCAGAGAAGGAAGTCCCGGAAAAACGATAAAATAAACAAAAAAATAAATAAAAGGTCAAAAAGTGCCTACATATAACAATACATACAAATGGGGTCCATATCCAAAAATACAAGGTGAGGTTTATTGGGTGTATTATCCACCCTAGTGTAGCTTATAGATAAACTGTGACTCATGATTGGATATGAATTGGAAGGGGAGATTTAACAGAAAAAAAAAACCCACAACAGATCCACAGATGGAACCAACACATGGTGGAAAAGGTGGGCTTATCATTTTGTCCTGACAACAATATGGATGTCTTTGAGACAATCAAGGACATAAAATTATTTGCTAGAAACCTTTTTTTTAAAGTTTATATACTAAACAAAGCAATAAGGAAATGGAGCTACCCCCGAATTTAAAAGCAGCAGATTTCAGAGCCCTTAGGGACTTGAATCTGTTGTTACAAGAAAATTAATCTCTACATGGAGCATGGGAGGAGAATCTAGACAGTGAAGAAAGTGAGGAGGGGACTGAGGATAATATAAACAAGAAATGTAAAAGGAAATCACACAGTTTTCCCCCTTTGAATTTAAACCCTGCAATAGCTTTATTTGTTAGGCAAATTACTAGGGCAATTGAGGCTTTAAAAGGGGATACGTCTCATCATAATGACAATTTGACTTTGGAGCAAAAATATGCACTCAAATCGCTTAAAAACAATTTTGATATTACAATTAAAGGATCAGATAAGGGTGGGAACATCGTCCTTATGGACAATACTAACTATGAGAATATGTGTCTGAAGATACTTAACAACACCCAATGTTATCGCAAAATCTCTCCATCAGTAGTGGAGAGATTTAATCAGGAGTTCTACTCACTTGTGGATGAGTCCTTTAATGAAGGGGCCATCACAAGAGATATATGGGACTTCGTCAGAACAAGACATCCTCGCTTGCCCACTTTATATGCCCTCCCCAAGGTGCACAAGAGCTTAAAAAAAACCCCAGGAGGGCCGATTATTTTTGGAAATGGCTGCATCTCTGAAGGAGTAGGTCAGATTATCGATCATTATCTCAGATCGCATGTCATTGATTTACCTTCGTACACAAAGTACACAATCCACCTCCTACAAATTATAGAGGATCTGGTGATTCCAGAATCAGTGATTTTGGTAACCATTGACGTGGAATCGCTATACAATAGCATTCCACGCGATCTGGGCATTGCAGCAATTAATCAAGTACTCAGACAACAGGCTACCACTGATTGGAAATTCAATCGTTTTGTCTTACAGATGCTTGAGTTTATTTTGAGGCACATCGTTTTTCTTTTTAAGGACTCCCACTACCTCCAGGTGCAGGGGGTGGATATGGGGACGTGCTGCGCACCCTCATTTGCCAACCTGTACCTGGGGGAGTGGGAAAAGGACATTTTTTCTGGAGAGCAGTCGTCTATGTACACTCGCCACATTTTAATGTGGCAGAAGTACATAGACGATGTTCTTACGGTATCATCTGGGATGGTCCAGAGGGTGACTTGAAAGAGTTTATTAAAATCCATGAATCAAAACAACTTTAATCTCTTTTTCACAATGAACTACGAGGTTAGAGAGATCAACTTTTTGGATATTTGTATCTGAAAGGACTCCAATGGGGGACTCAGCAGTAAGCTCTTCAGAAAAGAGACTGCGGGTAACACCTTGCTACATGCAGACAGTTTTCACCCGGACTCATTAAAGAGATCAGGGAGGTTATATAAAAACAACTCTAAAGAAGGCATTTAATCGTGCAAAGGGCATTGCTAGACAAGACCTTATTTTCAAACCAAAAAAGAAAAATAAAGATAATAAGATCACCAGGATTATTATGAAGTACTCCAAGGAATATCATCCAATTAGGAAAATATTTGTAAATACTGGCCTATCCTCACTGAGGGTCCATTGAGAAACCTGGTTACAGCAAAACCCCAGATTGCTGGCTAGTGGTTATACAAAAACAACTCTAAAGAAGGCATTTAATCGTGCAAAGGGCATTGCTAGACAAGACCTTATTTTCAAAAAGAAAAAGAAAGATAATAAGATCACCAGGATTATTATGAAGTACTCCAAGGAACATTATCAAATTAGGAAAATTATTAGTAAATACTGGCCTATCCTCACTGAGGATTCAATTTTTAGAAACCTGGTTACAGCAAAACCCCAGATCACATATAAAAGCAGGATCTATTGGGAATATGTTAACACAGAGTGAGTATAAAGAGAACACAAGGAGAGACCCATGTAAGACCTGGGGTACCTACCCTTGTGGTTCATGCTCACAATTAGGGATGGGCTTTATGTTCGGGTCGAACGTGAGTTCGAGTCAAACATTGGCTGTTCGCCTATTCGCCGAATAGCGAACAATTTGGGGTGTTTGCGGCAAATTCGAAAGCCGCGGAACACCCTTTAAAAGTCTATGGGAGAAATCAAAAGTGCTAATTTTAAAGGTTAATATGCAAGTTATTGTCATAAAAAGTGTTTGGGGACCTGGGTCCTGCCCCAGGGGACATGTATCAATGCAAAAAAAGTTTCAAAAATGGCCGTTTTTTCGGGAGCAGTGATTCTAATAATGCTTAAAGTGAAACAATAAAAGTGTAATATTCCTTTTAATTTCATACCTGGGGGGTATCAATAGTATGCCTGTAAAGTGGTGCATGTTTCCCGTGTTTAGAACAGTCTGACAGCAAAATAACATTTCTAAAGGAAAAAAAGTAATTTAAAACTACTCGCGGCTATAATGAATTGTCGGTCCAGAAATACAAATAAAAGTTCATTGATAAAAACGGCATGGGATACACCCACAGGGGAACACCAAACCAAAATGTAAAAAACAAAATGCGTGGGGGTCCTCCCAAATTCCATACCAGGCCCTTCATGTCTGGTATGGATTTTAAGGTGAACCCCGCGCCAAAATTTAAAAGAAAAATGGCGTGGGGTCCCCCCAAAAATCCATACCAGACCCTTATCTGAGCACGCAACCTGGCAGGCCGCAGGAAAAGAGGGGGGATGAGACAGCACACCCCCTCCTGAACCTTACCAGACCATATGTCCTCAACATTGGGAGGGTGCTTTGGGGTAGCCTCATCCCCACAACCCTTGCCCAGTGGTTGTGGGGGTCTGCGGGCGGGGGGGGGCTTATCGGAATCTGGAAGCCCCCTTTAACAAGGGGACCCCCAGATCCCGCCCCCCCTGTGTGGTATTGGTAATGGGGTACAGATGTACCCCTACCATTTCACAAAAAAGTGTTAAAAATGTTAAAAAAAGACAATAGACGGTTTTTGACAATTCCTTTATTAATGTCTTCTTCGTCTCCCCACTTCTTCTTCCTTCTGGTCTTCCTTCGGTGTTCTTCTTCTTCCTCCATCTTGTTCTTCCCCCGCATCTTCCTCTATCTTCCTCCGCTTCTTCCTCCGGTCTTCTCTTCCGGCATTTTCCTCCGGCTTCTTCTCCACTTTACGTAAACGGGCGACCCCACCCCCTCTGACACCATGGGGAAAGCCATAGGGAAGTCCCTGTGCGCCAGAGGTGGGCGGGGTCACCGGGTGGCTCTGCCCTCCATTATATAAGAGCTGTCACCTAAACAGAAGCGTCACAAAGCGGGAGACTCCCATTGAGGCGGATCGGAGGACGAGGCAGAGAAGAAGCCAGAGGAAGATGCCGGACGAGACCGGAGGAAGAAGCAGAGGAAGATAGAGGAAGAAGCGGGGGGAGAACAAGATGGAGGAAGAAGAAGAACACCAAAGGAAGACCAGAAGAAGATGGAAAAAGAAGCAGGGAAAGAAGAAGACATTAATAAAGGAATTGTCAAAAAACCATCTGTTGTCTTTCTTTAACATTTTTGACACTTTTTTGTGAAATGGTAGGGATACGTTTGTACCCCATTACCAACTCACACGGGGGGTGGGATCTGGGGGTCCCCTTGTTAAAGGAGGCTTCCAGATTCCGATAAGCCCCCCACCCGCAGACCCCCACAACCACCGAGGCAAGAGTTGGTTGTGGGGATGAGGCCCTTCTCCCATCAAAATGGGGACAAGGTGCTTTGGGGGGGATACCCCAAAGCACCCTCCCAATGTTGAGGGCATGTGGCCTGGTACGGTTCAGGAGGGGGGCGCTCTCTCACCCCCCCTCTTTTCCTGTGGCCTGCCAGGTTGCGTGCTCAGATAAGAGTCTGGTATAGATTTTTGGGGGGACCCCACACCATTTTTTTTTTAATTTTGGCATGGGATTCCCCTTAAAATCCTTCAGGTCTGGTATGGATTTTAGGGGGGACCCCCACGCCATTTTTTAAAAAATGTTGGCGCGGGGTTCCCCTTAATATCCATACCAGACCTGAAGGGGGGATCCACACGCATTTTTTTTAAACTTTGGTTCAGGGCTCCCCTGTGGGGGAATCCCATGCTGTTTTTATCAATGAACTTTTATGTGTATTGCCGGAGCGACAATTCATTATAGCCGCGAGTAGTTTTAAATGACTTTTTTTCCTTTAGAAATGTCATTTTGCTGTCAGACTGTTCTAAACACGGGAAACATGCGCCACTTTACAGGCATACTAGACACCCCCCAGGTACGAAATTTAAAGGAATATTACACTTTTATTGTTTCACTTTAAGCATTATTAAAATCACTGCTCCCGAGAAAATGTCAGTTTTAAAAAAATTTTTTGCATTGATACATGTCCCCTGGGGCAGGACCCGAGTCCCCAAACACTTTTTAAGACAACACCATGCATATAGGGCTTTAAAATTATCACTTTTGATTTTTCATGTTTGTGTTCCATAGACTTTAACGGTATTCGCGTGTTCAAACAAATTTTTTGCCTGTTCACATGTTCTGGTGCGAACCGAATGGGGGGTGTTCGGCTCATCCCTACTCACAATGTGCGGTCATTGGTAGGAGGACCTCACTGACACTGCCAAATGGGGAGACCTTTGATTTAAAGCATTTTGCCACGTGCAAGACGCAGGGCGTGGTCTACCTCATGCAGTGTCAGTGCGGTGCCTTCTACGTGGGGAAGACTCGCAAAAATTTGGCAGGAGAGTTGAAAGTCATATGCATAGTATGCGCATAGGTAATTTGTATCTACCTTTGGGCCTTTGCTAAAAAACACAATTATAAATTACCCAAAGTGAATTTTACCGTACTGGATAGACTTCATATACCCATTAGAGGGAGCGACTGTAAAAAAAGTTCTGCTCCAGTGTGAAATGCGCTGGATCAGGTACCTAAAAGCCACGACCCCCCCCCCGGCCTCAACGAAATAGAGAGCTTCAAAACGTTTCTTGAGGGTTTCAGTTCGGGGAAAACAGACTGATGGTCCAAAGAGAATGTTATGGACTGGCTATAAAAGGCATGATACTTCCCCCTGGGGTTTGATTAATTTTATGCCCTTCATCTTGATTTGATTTAATACCATTTTGGCACTCCTTTTCTCTTATCTTCCACTCCTCACTGTGAGGCTTCACATGTTTTTTGACTTTTTGGGTGAATTGTTTTGGAATTTGAGATGTAAATACACATGGGGATTTCAGTATTTTAATGTATGCAATCTTTTCTCTTTTCTTTGGACACCCTGGGATCGGGATGTCCTTTAAGAGAGGAGGTCTATAATACACTAACTGTAAGTATGTATGGTGGATGCATTCCCTATGTGATGTCGACCTTGGAATCAGCACCCAGTTTCTTTCCCTTTTTTATGGAATCTGGGTGGTGGGTCCCTTTTTATTTGCAGGCCCCATAATTCTACCCGGCACAAAAGGGCACTCTGGTCTGTGTGACATTGGGTGCCCCATTAATCCCTCAGATGAGTGTTTTTTTCCACCATTAGAGGTATCTGTGTCAGCGGGTTTTTGTCCTGCTAGGGCCAGATCCTCAGCTCTTTAATTAAATCTGGGGTTCTCTAAGGGTTTTTTTGGCCTAGGTTGCGTTGCATTATTTGTGATGTTTCCTTTTGCGTCCTCCCTGTGTCTTGTCTGTGGACCTTTCCAACATGGACGCCCATCCTGGGCTCCCGGATGTTCACATCGGGGAGACAGGATACGGCAGGGTTTTCCTTCCCTGATACATCCCGCCTACATTTGCTGCATAACATATTGCGTCATCGAGATCACGTCATGTTTCATGTACGGCGTGGCACGCCGTTGCGGGCCCGTTGTCATGACAACTGGACGCGGTCGGACACATCATGTTCCGGGTGCGCGGCGTGTCATGATCCTCATGATCATGTGACAGGTCAGGATGACACACGGAACACCATACAAGAGGACACCGAGGACGGCGATTGGCGCCATTCCCCTCCTCAGCTAGACAGCTGGAGGAGGTCAACCATTATTGGGGCATACGTGCAGGACGTTTAAGGATCCTAATTTGGCTTCATTTACAAAATAAGTTTTTGTGCCTTTGGTTTATGGCTATTAAGAACAACGTTTTCCTTGCTCTGATTTTTCTTTTCTCTTTCTTTTCTTTATATCTGCACAGCTTCTGTAATGCTACAATGTTGCTTTTTTAAGTGGCAAAAATTTTTTGGACATCTTATCTGATCGTCCTGTAGAAAAATTGGGGTTCTTTGCACATTTTTGGGACCATCTGTGGCTGACACCATGGGGGGGAATGCATTCGCTATTTGATCAATCATGTTTTTAAAATAAGTAAGTTAATACTTATATGTTTATGGAAACATGGATATGTATTGGATATGACTTTTACATGTTATCCTAAAATGTTGTATCTTTGATTCTCTGTAGCTAGCGATAGAAAAACCCTGATGAAAATTCTATTTATCATGACTTATTAAAACGCATTGGATGAAAGTATCACTGTACCTCCTTTTTCAGTATACGAGTTGGAATATCTGTATATAACATGTTTTGAGAATTTTATGGGAATTTGAGTGTCTGTTGGCAGACACAGAGGGGTAGGGGCAGGAGGAAGAGGAGCAGATCGAGCCCTCTCTCCTCTTCCGTCTATCTGTTTGTGTTGGGTGGGGGATTGTTAGTGTTGGCTTTGGGCAGCATGAAAGAGAGTGTAGCAGACACTCTCAGCTTAGACACGTGCAGCCAGCAACCCTGCTGGGAAGCCTAATGCCCCGTACACGCGGTCGGACATTGATCGGACATTCCGACAACAAAATCCTAGGATTTTTTCCGACGGATGTTGGCTCAAACTTGTCTTCCATACACACGGTCACACAAAGTTGTCGGAAAATCCGATCGTTCTAAACGCGGTGACGTAAAACACGTACGTCGGGACTATAAACGGGGCAGTGGCCAATAGCTTTCATCTCTTTATTTATTCTGAGCATGCGTGGCACTTTGTGCGTCGGATTTGTGTACACACGATTGGAATTTCCGACAACGGATTTTGTTGTCGGAAAATTTTATAGCCTGCTCTCAAACTTTGTGTGTCGGAAAATCCGATGGAAAATGTGTGATGGAGCCCACACACGGTCGGAATTTCCGACAACAAGGTCCTATCACACATTTTCCGTTGGAAAATCCGACCGTGTGTACGGAGCAATAGTCCAATCTGAATAATGTGCCCGGGTTTCACGCAGTCTGAAACCCGGATGCATGATTCCAAACCCGAACTGTCTGGGTGAATCCTGGACAGGTGGCAACCCTAAGTGGAAGTCTTCCTTTGCCACCAGTACTTTGTTTAATTGGCTAAGCTGTCTCTGCACCAGCATCCCTGTTATCTCTTCAGACGCTAATCCATGCTAACCCCAAAAGAAATGTTAAATATATATATAAAATATGTATTAGACCAAAACTGTGATATATGTATGAAACTGTGTGTATAGTAAACAAAAACTGTAAATATTGACGGTGCTGCAACTAAAGAAAAACTGGAATATTCAGCTCACAAACATGTATAACCTAAGATTAGCTGCCCAACCCACTATGTGCAAACAAACATATGCAATCTATAAATAATCAACACGTGTTAATTAGCCAAAAAACAATGAGTGTTAATTAAAAATAAGAATAAAAATAATATAGAGTAAAAAAAATGCCCATAATGAATGACATTCAGTGTGTCTCAATTGAGAGTAGGTCCTTCCTTAAAGCGGGGGTTCACCCACACCGCCAAAAAAAAAAAAATATTAAAAGCCAGCAGCTACAAATACTGCAGCTGCTGACTTTTAATACATGGCCACTTACCTGTCCCAGGGTCCAGCGTTGTCGGCAGGGGACGCCGAGAACCCGCTCGGTTCGCGGCAGCTGCCGCCGCCATCCTAGGTGAGGGAATCAGGAAGTGAAGCGTTGCGGCTTCACTTCCCGGTTCCCTACTGCGCATGCGCGAGTCGCGCTGCGCGTCCCAAGTGGTCCCCGCTCTCTCCTGGGAGCTGTATGTTCCCAGCAGACAGCGCGGTGGGGACGGGAAGTGGCGTAGACTCCCATGGGAGTCTATGCCGGAAGTGGGTGCAAATACCTGTCTTAGACAGGTATCTGCATCCCCCTCCCCCCTGAAAGGTGCCAAATGTGACACCGGAGGGGGGGAGGGTTCCGAAAAGCGGAAGTTCCATTTTTGTGGAACAATAAAAATACCAACTGGCCGCATACCAGATCTGTAGGATCTCTATTACGGAGATCGTATGGGCCTATACAGGAGGGATCATTCAGGTAGGAACGCTGGAATCACACATCTATCCGGATCCTCTCCTCCGCCAGCCAAACCAAAGTGCTGCAATGCTCTCCGTGGGACCCGTGGTATCGTGGGTACACTCGTTAATAGAAGAAAGAGAAGGGAGTTCGTAGTGCAGTATGTTTAGAATCAAAGAGTTCCTTTATTCCTTATGACAACTGACATCTTACAAAGTAATAGCAGAGAATTCAAAAACAAACAGCCGCAGCTCAAGCTAGTCTCAAAATACCAACCTAATCGCCCTCTCCGTTCCTCCCAGGACCTCCTGCTCTCTAGTTCCCTCATCACCTCCTCCCATATCCACCTCCAGGACTTCTCCCGAGCCTCGCCCATCCTCTGGAATTCCCTACCCCAATCTGTCAGACTGTCTCCAAATTTATCCACATTTAGGCGATCCCTGAAAACTTTCCTCTTCAGAGAAGCCTATCCTGCCTCCATCTAACAACTGCACTATTTTCTCCATTAGCTCATCCCCCACAGCTATTACCCGTTTGTATAACTTGACCCTTACTCCTAGATTGTAAGCTCTAACAAGCAGGGCCCTCTGATTCCTCCTGTATTGAATTGTATTGTACTTGTACTGTCTGTCCTAATGGTGTAAAGCGCTGCGTAAACTGTCGGCGCTTTATAAATCCTGTATAATAATAATAATAATATTTTTATTGTTAATAGGATGTTTTGCGGGAGCACACGGAAACAAGAGCATCTCCCCTTCTATTGAAGGACGTATTTACCGTCTTAACGAAGGACCTACTCTCAATTGAGACATACTGAATGTCATTCATTATGGACATTTTATTACTCTAGTTTATTTTTATTTTTATTTTTAATTAACACTCATTGTTTTTTGGTTAATTAACACGTGTTGATGATATATAGATTGCACATGTTTGTTTGCACATAGTGGGTTGTGCAGCTAATTTTAGGTTATACATCTCTTCAGATGTGCCGGCCACAGAAATAGAGATACCGCTGTCAATATTTCAGTCTTATTGTGGCACCCCGGGCACATGTACCCCCCCTGCTCCCCAGTATTGGCCCTGATCCTCCCTCTCTCCCTCACAACATGAAAATGATTGCTTATTCCTTTTTAATGCTGCATCACAGCATGTCCTTCTTTCTTGCCTTGGGGAGAATGACATAGTGCCCCCCATCAATGTCGATGTTTCCACAACACGCAAAAAAGTGCATCATGCAACCGTGCACGTGCCAAAATGCATGCTAGCATAGTGCCGTGTGTTTTGGTGCAGTGCAACTTTTAAAAAAAAAAGGAACATGCACTTTTGTGCGATTTTCACATTAAGGCTGGGTTCACACTGATGCGGGTGGGGGGTCACAGCAGGGGGTCCAGTGCGTGTCTATTTACCGATTCAGGTGAGCAGCAGGTCCAAATTTTTGCCTGAATTTGCACCTGAAACGGAGCTAAAGATGCACAGGATCCTTTTCCAGAGTGGACCGGTTCCATTTAGCCGGTCACACTCGCCTGTCATGCGAATTGGATACGGGGAAACCTGCATTCAATTTGCATCAGTGTGAACCCAGGCTTAGGGTAACCTATTGAAATGAATGGGCTGCTCTAAACAAGACACAAAAATTGCACAAAAAACGCATGTGTACTGTAGAACTTGCATAGGTGTGAATGGAGCCTAAATATTCCTTTATCTATCCTATTTGACTAAAACAATTGTCATTAGATACACTTGAATTTCCCTGATACCTTTGGGATGTCTTTGTATCCCCTTGTGCTTTGCAACCTAAGCAGTTGCCCTCATCTCACCGCCAACAGGTATTTCTACATATGAAGTTCTTACCTGTACAGTCCTGAAGCTTCTGAAATTTTCATAGCCTCCCCTCTGTATTTATATGGGTGTTTGCTTTACACATTTCCTCCCACACCAAATCCCCTCCTAAATAAGGGCGGGGAACCTGGTATGACTTATCCCTAAAAATCCATCCAATCCCTAATTATCCTGGGGAGGGGGGAGGAGCTGTTTAAAGTCAGCAGACTGTAATTGAATTTTTGGATATGCAAAGTTTATTTTGTCAGCCAGTTCAACAGAACTTTCAATAAATTATAACAACAATGTTATACATGTGCAGACAATGCAGTGTCTTGAAAAAGTATTCATACCCGTTTTCCACATTTTGTCATGTTAGAACCAAAAACATAAATGTATTTTATTGGGATTTTATGTGATAGATCAACATAAAGTGGCACATAATTGTGAAGTGGAAGGAAAATGATAGATGCTTTTTAATTTTTTTTTTTTACAAATAGATATGTGAAAAGTGTGGCGTGTATTTGTATTCAGCCTCCTTTACTCTGATACCCCAACTAAAATGTAGTAGAACCAATTGCCTTCAGAAGTCACCTGATTATTAAATAGAGTCCACCTGTGTGTAATTTAATCTCAGTATAAATACAGCTGTGTTGTGAAACCCTCGGAGGTTTGTTAGAGAACCTTAGTGAACAAACAGCATCACGAAGGCCAAGGAACACACCGGACAGGTCAGGGATAAAGTTGTGGAGAAGTTTAAAGCAGGGTTAGGTTATATAAAAAATATCCCAAGCTTTGAACATCTCACAGAGCATTGCTCAATCCATCATCCGAAAATGGAAAGATTATGGCACAACTGCAAACCTACCAAGACATGGCCGTCCACCTAAACTGACGGGCCGGGCAAGGAGAGCATTCATCAGAGAAGAGCCAAGAGGTCCATGGTAACTCTGGAGGAGCTGCAGAGATCCACAGCTCAGGTGGGAGAATCTGTCCACAGGACAACTATTAGTCGTGTTCTCCACAAATCTGACCTTTATGGAAGAGTGGCAAGAAGAAAGTCATTGTTGAAAGAAAGCCATAAGAAGTCCCATTTGCAGTTTGCGAGAAGCCATGTGGGGGACACAGCAAACATGTGGAAGAAGGTGCTCTGGTCAGATGAGACCAAAATTGAACTTTTTGACCTAAAAGCAAAACGCTATGTGTGGGGGAAAACTAACACTGCACATCACCCTGAACACACCATCCCCACCGTGAAACATGGTGGTGGCAGCAATTATGTTGTGGGGATACTTTTCTTCAGCAGGGACAGGGAAGCTGGTCAGAGTTGATGGGAAGATGGATGGAGCCAAATACAGGACAATCTTAGAAGAAAACCTGTTAGAGTCTGCAAAAGACTTGAGACTGGGGCGGAGGTTCACCTTCCAGCAGGACAATGACCCGAAACATACAGCCAGAGCTACAATGGAATGGTTTAGATCAAAGCATATTCATGTGTTAGAATGGCCCAGTCAAAGTTCAGACCTAAATCCAATTGAGAATCTGTGGCAAGACTTGAAAATTGCTGTTCACAGACGCTCTCCATCCAATCTGACAGAGCTTGAGCTATTTTGCAAAGAACAGTGGTGTGAATGAAAGCATTATACACCAAGCCCCAATGTAATGAGAAGATTGACACTGTCCATCATTGTAACTGAGACATTTAGCCTGCGTTCACATTTGTGTGTGCCAGTGTTCTGCCGAGAAAGTTCCGCTCGGCGGATAAGGACCCCCCTACTGCGCAGGTGCTGCGCCTGCGCAGTAGGATCCGGCGGAAATAGCCGAAGATAAATAGGGAAAAATCAGCTGTACACGGCGCATGTAAGAGGGCCCCTCACGGGCTCGCTTCGCTCGCCACGCTTCGGGCACGGCCTCGCTTCGCTCGGCTCTTTTAGATTCCCCCTCTAGGTCCACTTGGATGGTGGGGAAGAAACCTGGACCCAGGGCCCAGGCGCCGTGTACAGCTGATTGTAGATTTTGTTGTTCGACTATCTCCGGCGGCTGCTAGTAGTTGGTACTGCGCAGGCGCTGCACCTGCGCAGTACAGGGGGGGAACTTATCCGCCGAGGGAACTTTCTCGGCAAGACACCGGGACACCGGGACACCGGGAACACATGCAAAATCGCTTTCCTGGCACCACAGAAACGTGCTGTCCTTTAGCAGATACACAGCAGTGCCATTAATTGTTAATGACACCCTCACACATCTGCTGATATGTGTGTATTCACATGCACCAAAATTCACGGCGCTGTGGCACCATGTTGTTTTAAAAAAGGGTTCCACCTTTAATTTGCTTACCTTTGCACAACAGGCTGATGTTAGGTTTAATGACCACAGTTGAAGGCAAGACTTGCAAGCATGCCCATTTACCTCCCCAGTGGGCATCATTCAGCAGAAGGGATGGTGGATATGACCTCAGGGGGGCATGATTTACAAATGAATGCCGCTTCTATTTACACATCAATGTAAGTCCACGGCTATTTACATTATTTACATGTAAAACACAGGGTCTGCAGGTGAGTCATCTGTACACAATTAAACCAGTGTTCGGTACAAAAAATTAAAAGCAATAATCCAAAGGAGCTCAGCCGTCACATCACGTCACTCAGGGCTAGCTGGCTCAGGAAACGTGTCGCACAGTTTGTGACGTCATCATCCCTCGCCTGGATTACTGTTTGCTTTTCAAGCTTCACTCTGGTGTCCCTCCATCGCTGTTGGCCACTATACATCCAGCGTACCAGAGACCAGTCAGAGGAGACATATCCATGGCCATGAGAGACTGGCTTCACGGACCACCTTGGTTGCTTTTTGGACTTTTCTATGCCTTATCAGTTCAACTTAAATGTGAGTGCAATCTTTGTTGCTGCCTTTACTATTAAAATTGTTGTAAAGTCTGCACCCAGAGGCACCTCCGTTTTCTTGTTTTTTACAGAGTCATCTGTACACAATAGGGCAGAGCTAAGCAGCATTATTAACATAACTTCACACTGATGAGGGACGATGGGGACTCAGCAACAGTATTAGAGGCAGCTCTCATGGGATCGTATGAGAGCCTATCCTATTTAGTTTACAGGGGACCCCAAGCCTCCCCATCCCTGACTGCCTCAATGCGTGTCACTGTCCGCGCATGGGACAGGGCACGAGTTTTGATGAAAGTCGAAGATGGGAGCTGGTCACAGGACACCCCCTTATGGTTCAACCCTAGACTAACACACTTTGGTGCGATCCCTGACCTGGTGATTTGGGCCAGGGTTGGCATTAAACAACTGAAGCACATAGTGGAGGGGAAAAAATTACTCGCATTTGACCAACTTAAAGATAAATATAATCTTCCTAACTGGTATCTATTTAGATACCTCCAGTTGAGACATGCTTTTCTTACTCAGTTCAGTTCTGACACACTAGAGCTGGGCACATCCCCATTGGAGAACATGCTCGGGGCTGAGGACCTACAAAAACCGCTATCAACAGTCTACAAAGAACTATTTGTGGAAAGGCCCAAAATGCTTAACAAATGTAAAGATACATGGAGTGCATTAGTAACAGATTTTGGGGGGAAGATTGGGACGACATGTGGGATCACCCGTTCCGGACTCTGGTGTCGGCCAGGGATAGGCTCATTCAATTTAAAATACTCCACAGGGTGTATTATACTCCTGCAAGGATAGCCGGGATATATGGTACAGGTGCAACAGAATGCTGGCGATGCACGGTTAGCCATGCTGATTTTGACCACATATTTTGGCAGTGTCAGCCGATAAGGGAGTTCTGGAAGGTGGTATCACGCACTATACAGAAGGTACTTTCGGTACCGATTCCTGTTACGGTCGCAGTCTGTTTGCTTGGTCTAGTGGAGGAGTTTGCGCCCCGGAGGGCGCAAAGAGCTATGATTTCTCTCTCCCTTTTTTATGCACGTAAAGCTATTTTATTGTGTTGGAAAAAACCTGAACCGCCCACAGTGTCTTATTGGAAAGGCATAATCAATAAAGCATTACCTTTTTACAAAGCAACATACTTAAGCAGGGGTTGTCCAAAAAAATTTGAAAAAGTATGGCAATGTTGGCTGGATAACAAGGACACTTTGAATTGATCTGCTACGGTGGGGGAGTGCTTCAGCAAACACTCTAAGTATTGGGTAAAATGATGATATAATCCTGATTAGATAATTATTTGACTGTGTGAGGATTGGGTGTACCATTGATCTCTAGCAAACGAAATATTTTATGAGTATGGAATGTGATTTAGCCATAGTGAAAGCAATATTCAAAGGCTGTGCAAAAGATTCAGCAATAGTGAAAGGCTGCACAAGGGTAAGGGTTAGGGGGGAGGGAAGGGGGGGAGAGGGGGGGGAATTTTGGTACACGTTGTACTGTACTGTATGAGCTGTTAAAATGTTAAAAAAAAAAAAAGTTTCAAAAAAAAAAAAAAACATAACTTCACACTGAGATATCAGGACACAACACAGGACTAAAACTTCAAGGGAATTTAAACTGGCATAGTTGGCAAGTATGAGGCAGCTGCTAAGGGCCCCACAACTGACTTTTGGTGCATGTGAATATGCACATCTCAGCCAATTCATGAGGGTGTCAATTAATGCCACTGTTGTGTATCTGCTAAAGGGCAGCATGTTTCTGTGGTGTCAGGAAAGTGATTTTGCATGTATTCCCGACAAACACAAATGTAAACGCAGGCTAAATGTCTCAGTTACATTGGTGGTCAGTGTAAATCTTCTCATTACATTGGGGCTTGGTGTACAATCCTTTAATTCACACTAGTGACCAGTGTGAAGGTCCCCATTACATTCGTGGTCAGTGTAAATCTCTCTTTACATTGGTGGTTAATGTGAATGCTCATATTACATTAGTGGTCAGTGTAAATCCCCATTACATTGGTGGCCAGTGTAGAAACTCCTCTTTATATTGGTAATTGTAAAAAAAAAAAGCAAACTTGCATTTGTGGTCAGTTTTGAATCCTCCCTTACATTGGTGGTTCATGTAGAAGCCCCCTTTAAATTGGTGGGGAGTGTAAATCCCCATTACATTGGTGGCCAGTGTAGCAATCTCCCTTAATCGTTTGTTGATGTACAATCCTCCATTACATTGGTTGTCAGTGTAAATTCTTCATACCATTGGTGATCAGTGTACATTTCCCTTGGTGGTACATTGGTGGTAAGTGCAGAATTGCCCCTACACTGGTGGTCAGTGTAAACCCCCCTTTACATTGGTGGTCAGTGTAAATCCACCCCTTAACATGGAGGTAATTGTATATTCCCCCTTACACTGGTGGTTGGTATAAATGCCCTAATTACATTGGTGTCAGTGTAGAAATCCCTTTTTTTTTTTTTGGTGGGTGGCGTAAAATCCCCCGTTAGATGGTGGTCGGTGCAAATTCCCCCTCACATTGATGGTCAGTGTGAATCCCCCCTCGCATTGGTGGTCATTGTAAATTCCCCATTACATTGGTAGAATCCCCCACTATATACTTGCCAAATATTTCCAGCTTTACACTACATCAGGGTTAGGCAACCCCCAGCACTAGTGCCACAAGCAGCATGCAAAGCCTCTTTAGCCGGCACTCGACTCCCTCCCTATCAGCAGAGCAGAGCAGGGAAGTGTCAGCGAGACACTAATGCATTACAATTTCAGAATTCCCCACACCGAACCTGCACTGAGGGGGAGGCACTGTGCCCCCACACATTGTGAAAGATGGCAAACATTGTTTGGTTCTCTAACTTTTCTGTAGCTGCGATCGTCCGATTTTGTGATGGGGAAGAGATTGGGTGCAGTTCTGCTGGGGGGGGTGGTCCCTGTTTCCAGGAGGAGGAGGACTGTCATTGGCCACTGCTAAAGCTAATCACAGTCCTGCAAGCCCTGCCCACCATCTGGAGGAAGATGACTCGCTTGGTTGCCACGACCAGTCTCAGAAAGAAGGGATTTCACTGTGATTGAGAAAACCACAATCAGGTGACAGTTTTTGGAATTACTGTTGAGCTTCTGGAAACTTTGTTGAAATTATTCCTGAACGTTTGCGTCACTTATTACTGAACCCCGGCACTCTGTGTCCCTTTAAGCCACAGCCAGTATTCAGCACAATGGAAATCACTTCCAACTTTGCTGCGGCGCAGAAACTTTTTCTCAGCTGCGGGGGCCCAATTTATGATCCTGCACACAGGCCCACTGCTTTCAGAAAATGCCCTTGACCTGAGCTCATCATTGCACATTCATTCCAGATGCTTGTATGTGACACCCCATACATCCTATACTTCCCATACATCGCATACATCGCATACATCACATACATCCCATACATCACATACATCACGTGGGCTTGAATGCGAGAGGCAGATCAGCAGGATGCGTGTGCCAGGATAGGTAGATGTGCCTCATCTCTGCTTCCTTTCACCACTCTGCATATCATAGATGAGAAGAGGGTACAGCAGTGGAGCAGATGAGCAGGAGGGGTTCAGAGGTGGGGCATAAGAGCAGGAGGGTGCAGTGGTGGGGCAGATGTGCAGGAGGTACAGTGGTGGAAAAGATGAGAAGGGGCTTCAGCAGTGGGACAGAAGAGCAGAGGGGTACAGTGATGGGGCAGATGAGCAGGGGGGTTCAGTTTTGGGGCAGATGAGAAGGGGGTTCAGTGGTGGGACAGATGTTGAGGGCATGTGGCCTGGTACCGTTCGGGGGGTGCTCTCTCGTCCCCCCTCTTTTCCTGTGGCCTGCCAGGTTGCATACTTGGATAAGGGTCTGGTGTGGATTTTAAGGGTCTGAAGGGTCTGGTATGGATTTTAAGGGGGACCCCCACGCCATTTTTTAAAAATTTTTGGCACGGGGTTCCACTTAATATCCATACCAGACCTGATGGGCCTGGTATGGAATTTGGGGGGACCCCCACGCTTTTTTTTTTTAAATTTTGGTTCGGGTTCCCCTTAATATTCATACCAGGCCCAAAGGGCCTGGTAATGCACTGTGGGGGAACCCCATACTGTTTTTTTCAACGACTTTTATGTGTATTGCAGAGACCCGACAATTCATTAATAGCCGCTACTGCTAGTACTTTTAAATTACTTATTTTTCCTTTAGAAATGTAATTTTGCTCTCGGACTGTTGTAAACATGGGAAACATGTGCCACTGAACAGGCATACTATAGACACCCCCCAGGTATGAAATTTAAAGGAATATTTCACTTTTATTGTTTCACTTTAAGCATTATTAAAATCACTGCTCCCGAAAAAATTGCCTTTTTTAAAACTTTTTTTTGCATTGATACATGTCCCCTGGGGCAGGACCCGGGTCCCCAAACACTTTTTATGACAATAACTTGTATATTAACCTTTAAAATTAGCACTTTTGATTTCTCCCATAGACTTTTATAGGGTGTTCCGCGATTTTCGAATTTGCTGCGAACACCCCAAAGTGTTCGCTATTCTGCGAACGAGCGAACAGCCAAAGTTCGACTCAAACTCATGTTCGACCCGAACAGTCAGCCCATCCCTAGTGTTGGGAAATGCTTTGATTTTGTTGGTCTCACATGTAGTGGAGCAGGTTCTCAATCATATTAATACCAAGCACCTATCTGCTGGCCGGTTAACCAGGTATGAGTTAGCGTTGCTAACACCAAGTAATATTCAAATTAAAAAGTATAATGTGTTAAATCCGGCCATGCTGCTACCCATCATGCCTAACCTACCAGAAGTGTGGGAGCATGATTGTTGTAGCAGCACAGAGGCCTACTATGAGCTCCCAGGAACAGTGACAGATGTGGCTCTCGAGAACCCTGATATGGAGTTATGGGTAGATGGGTCACCCTATTATACAGCCGAGGGTTTACCTGTCACAGGGATGGCTGTAGTGGATCAGTGGAGTGGTGATTCAGGAAGCGCTACCTGGTCAGTGGTCGGCCCAAATTGCAGAATTAGAGGCTCTAATAAAAACATGTCAGACACCGGAGGGTAAATCAGTGAAAAAACACGAATTCACGCTACGCTTTGGGAGAGGTGCATGACTATGCCGCTTTGTGGAAAAGCAGAAGCTATTTTACATTCCAAGGGAAACCTTTAACAAATGCGGCTAATAATAATTGCCTCAATAGAGGCTATTACCTTGCCAGTTGCTGTTGCAGTAATAAAAATAAAGGCCCACATGAGGGGAGACGATCTTGTTACTATAGAGAACCAAAGAGCAGATAAAGCTGCTAAAGAGGTGGCTGTGTTCCCTGTAGAGGCAAGAGAAAGTGAGAGAGTGTATTTCCTACAGGGAATATCTGATAAGGAAAGACTAATAAACTTACAGAAAGCAGCCTCCCGAGAGCAAATAAAGAAATGGGACAAGGCCCAGTGCAGACAAACTGAGAAAGGTATTTGGCATCATGGAGATGGGAGGCCTTGTGCCCCATGGTCAATGTACCCCGCTTTGTGTTCAATGGCACATCTTCCATCTCATGTGGCCAAAGGAGGGAAAGTGGATGCTATTCTGTAGGTATGGGATTCCAGGAATAACAGAAAGTGATAAGGGAAAGAATTTAACGGCTAAAAAGTTGATCTAGGAAGTGGTAGTATGTAGGTATGGGATTCCAGGGATAATAGAAAGTGATAGGGGAAAGTGTTTTTTCTTGGGTTAGATAATGAAGGAAATACTGACAGCTTTTAGCACTGAACAGCACCTACTTACACCATATAATCCTGCTGCAAGTGTTAAAATAGAAAATATAATGGGTTGTAGAAAGCAAAACTAGGAAAACGCAGAGGGGAATTGAGATTGAATTGGTTGCAAGGATTACCAATTGCATTGTTCTCTTTAAGAACCAGTCCTAAGAAAAAAGAAAAAGAAATCTCCTTATGAGATACTCTCTGGATCAGTGCAAGAGACAGATATGTACTACCCACAGGCCTCAACTAAATCCTATGGCACACTCACTGAGTATGTGGTAGGATTACAAAAACACCTTAATCAATTGCATAGTGAAATCTATGCTTCACTTCCAGATCCAGATGATCTTGAAGGGACACATAAGTTGCAACCAGGTGACTGGGTGATGCTTAGGAAGCACCAAAGGAAAGGTCTTGAGCCTAGCTGGTCAGGACCCCATCATGTAGTAATGGTGACCCCAACAGCTGTAAAGCTTGGAGGCAATGAGGCTTGGGAGCATGCATCACATTGCAAACACATGCACAAGGCCGTGGTATCTGAGCAACCAGGCTAGCTTAAGGGATCGAGGCCTCGGAGGGGGCCCCTGATCTTGGAAGGCGGTGCTTAGGAAAAGAATAATTGTGTCCTTTTAGTTTTCAGAGTAAATCATCTGTGGAGAAGGAAGATGAGAGGTGTCCTGATGGTGGTAGCCCTGGGGCCAATATATATGGGAAGCCAGACCTTCTTGAGTAGGATGATTCAGATGCATGAGGTGATCACTAATCAATTCAATCTCTCAAATTGTTAGATATGTACTATGATTCCCCCTAGAGTCTGTCACAAACCCATAGTTGTTATGGCAGGGACGTACCCTAATTTATATCATGCTTATTGAAAAATATGTCCACAAATAGTATATTGACCATGTGTCAATGTGAAAAGGATTGCTCCAACTGTTATAATGAAACCTAGAAGCAATCAATTAAAGCTGCTTCAGACGTTATGACTGATATTGCACAAAAAGTGCAGTGTATCAGTGTGTGGGGAAGCTTTTAAGGCTTGGACTTATAACAGCTATGCAAATGTGAATAATATAATGTAAGGTCATGTCCTAGCAGCATGAAAAGGTGAAGTTGAAGAGTTAATAGAAAAAAGAATACAGGTGATTGCTAACCATATGGGTCTAGACATTCAGCTTAAGGAGGATTGTGTACCTATATGGTTAACAATAGTTATAGCATAAATTCCCACCTGATAGGCTATAGAAGAATTACAAGGTGATGTACATGATATCCTCCACCATAACTTAGATTTATCTGAGTGGGGTGGAGATGTGCTGTTATGAACATCTTGGTGAAACCCATTTAATTGGTTTAAGGGAATTGGTCAGGTTTTCAGAACATTTTTCATAGGATTATTAATAATAGGAGGAATTGTGTTAGGAGTAGGGATGAGCTTCGAGTTCGAGTCGAACTCATGTTCGACTCGAACATCGGCTGTTCGCCAGTTCGCCGAAGAACAAACAATTTGGGGTGTTCGCGGCAAATTCAAAAGCCGCGGAACACCCTTTAAAAGTCTATGGGAGAAATCAAAAGTGCTAATTTTAAAGGCTTATATGCAAGTTATTGTCATAACGGGCGCATGTTTCCCGTGTTTAGAACAGTCTGACAGCAAAATGACATTTCAAAGGAAAAAAAGTCATTTAAAAACTACTCGCGGCTATTAATAAATTGCCGGTCCGACAATACACATAGAAGTTCATTGATAAAAACAGCATGGGAATTCCCCACAGAGGAACCCCGAACCAAAATTTCAAAAAAAAAATGACGTGGGCGATCCCCCTAAATTCCATACCAGGCCCTTCAGGTCTGGTGTGGATATTAAGGGGAACCCAGGCCAAAATTTAAAAAAAAATGGCATGGAGTCCCCCTCAAAATCTATACCAGACCCTTCAGGTAAGTTCACTGCACAATGATCTATTTTTTCTTTGCTTGCTTTGCATAAAACCTTTATCCTGAGAGCCGAATCATCAGCAGTGTAAATGCTGAAGTGGGATACAAGAAAAACTAAATATCCTGGTACAAACGATCTAACCCAGTGAGTCAATCAATCTGGATTAAGGGAAGGAACTGTTTAATTATTTTTACTTTCTCCCACTATTTATCTCTGCCTGGACGTTGTACTCAGAGTGTCATTATTATTTTATTTATATTCACCGTCACATCACCAATTTGAAGATTTATTTTGGCAATTTTAACACATGTATTAGCACCATAATTATTAATTTATTTTATTCACATGTTTGCATTTTTTATTCCTGGATTTAAGCTTAGTCGCAGCAGCATATTGTGCACTATTTATTTAAAGCGCATCAATTTTATACTTGGTACATATTTTGCTATTCTTGCTGGTACAAGGTACCATCTCATTAACACCTTATGGCTTGTCTCAATCGCTAATATATTAGAGGATGCTGCTTTTGTAGTATTCCATATTTGATTCCATTTAGAATTATCTAATTTTCGTTTCAAATCTTTTTCCCATTTCTGGGTATATTGCGGTTCATTGTTATTGGTTTGAACCAATAAATGTGAATATAAAATGGAGATTATACCTCTAGAATGCGGGTTGTTCCTACATAATGTTTCAAAAGGAGTTAGTTGGGTTAGTGGGGTTGTAGTATTTAATAATGGTGTGAAAAAGTTTTTAATTTGGAGGTATCTAAACAGCTCCGATGACGGTATATTATACGTTTCACTTAAAGGGGTTGTAAAGGTAAAATTGTTTTTTTTTTAAAATAACAAACATGTTATACTTACCTTCACTGTGCAGCTCGTTCTGCACAGAGTGGCCCCGAACCTGGTCTTCTGGGGTCCCTCGGCGGCTGTTTCAGCTCCTCCCTGCAAGCATTAACCACCTTAATGCGAGCTCCCTCGCATGGTGGTTAGTGCTTGCGGGCGCGCTCCCGTGATACAGCCGGCGGCTATAGCCGCTCGCTGTATCACTCGGCCCGCCCCCCGGCGCGCCGCGTCATCGGATGTGATTGACAGCAGCGCGAGCCAATGGCTGCGCTGCTTTCAATCCATCCACTGCAGCCAATCAGCGACCAGGCTGAGCTGCAATGGAGATGACGAGAACGAGCAGCAGAGATTCGAGGCGTCAGGTAAGCAAAATGGGGGGGCTGGGGGCGGCGGTATTGCCAAAAGTTTTTTAACCTTAATGCATATAATGCATTAAGGTGAAAAAATGTTTAGCTTTACAACCCCTTTAAAGTCTGAAAAGGGATAAATGATGATGAATCTACAAATTTGTACATATATATTACATCTCGAGATATCCATTCCTTGAAGGTTTTAGGATACACCCATGCAGGATAAAATGCAAGATTCTTGTAGAAGGAGAGTAGAGGGCTATGTAAGGATTTCAACTTATTTTTAGTTTTAAATCTATCCCATAGGGAGATGAAGTGCTTGGTAATTGGGTTACGTAACCCTCTACGGTCCTTTGAGGACATCCAAAGTAAGTTTGAAATTGAGATAGGGTCACATTCAGCCGCTTCAATAGATACCCAAAGTGGGACTTCATGTTGTGCATGGTACTTAGTTATGCTTGCTATATGGGCTGCTCTATAATAGCATGCAAAATTAGGACAACCCAAACCTCCATTTGTTTTAGGAAGATAAAGAGTATTTTGCTGTATTCTTGGTTTGGAAGAGCCCCATATAAATGACATTACTTTCCTTTGTATAATTCTTAGGTAATATGCTGGGATAGAAATTGGTAATACTCTGAACAAATATAAAAGTTTAGGCAATAATGTCATTTTAATGGCATTTATTCTTCCGAGCCATGAGATTGGGAGGTGAGACCATGAATTCATCATATTGGATAGATTTTTCAATATCTGTGGGTAATTGGCAGTAAATAATTCTGATAAAGAGGATGTAAGTTGTATCCCAAGATATGGAATTGATTTGTCAGTCCATTGAAAAGGGAGTCCAATTTTTGCAGATGATAATTCTAAATTTGAAAGGGATATATTTAGTGCTAGGCATTTTTTAGGGTTAATGTATAGGCCTGAGATTGCAGCAAAATTATTAAGAATTGGAGTGAGATTAGGGCCTGTCACTTGTGGTGATGAGAGAAATAGGAGGATGTCGTCTGCGAATAGACAAAGCTTGTGTTGATATCCCCCTATTTCAATTCCAGTTATGGTAGGATCATTTCTAATTTTCTGTGCAAGGGGCTCAATAAGAAGGGCAAAAAGTAATGGGGAGAGTGGACATCCTTGTCTAGTGCCTCTTTCTATGTTAAAAGAATCCGACTTATATCCACCATACTTAACATACGCTTTTGGTTTATTATATAGTGCAAAGATCCAATTTGTGAAATTTGGACCAAATCCCCATTTCTGTAATGTATAATGTAAGTATTGCCAGGATATGGAATCAAAAACTTTTTTGATATCAAGAGAGAGAAAACAAGCAGGGATATTACGTGTTTTAGCAATGTGTGCTAACAGTACTGCTCTACGCACATTGTCACCTGCCTGTCGTGAAGGCATAAAGCCAACTTGGTCAGAATGGACAAGAGTACCAATGATCAATTTTAGCCGGGCAGCCAAAATCTTCGCCAATATCTTGATATCTGTGTTTATCATAGATATTGGGCGATAATTTGTGCTGAGCGTATCATCTGATTGTGGTTTCGGGATCATGCAGATAATGGCCATTAATGATTCTTGTCTGAATGATCTGTTTTTTAGTATATTGTTAAATGCTTCTGCGAGCATAGGAGAAATTATATCACTATATGTTCGATAGTACAAAGTTGAATAACCGTCTGGACCTGGTCTCTTATTTAATTTTAATTCTTTGATAGCTTCTGCTACATCATTTACAGTAATGTGATTTTCTAGGTGTGATTTTTGTTCTTCAGTCATTTGTGGAATATTTATTTGTGAGAAAAAGGAATCTGCTTCTTTAGTATCAAATATATTTGTTTCAGTGTATAGATCTTTTAAATGAGATTTACATTTTTGTACTATTTTTTGTGGATTACTGGTATATACATTATTGGCCAATTTAAGTTTAATAGGTTTGAAAGATTTGTTAATGGATTTTAATGCCTTGGCCAATAATGTACCGTGTTTGTTAGATTTTACATAGAAGTTATGTTTAGTTCTATGTATTGTTTTATCTGCTGATTTGGTGAGAAAAAGATCATATTCCATATGTGCCTTTTCTAAACGAGTTTTTGCAGATGAATTAGAATTAGATTGGAATGACTGAAATGCTGAATTAAATTCTGTCTCTAATTGTTTTGCTAAAGTTCTACTTTCACGTTTTAGAATACCCGTTTGTTGTTGTATTATGCCTCTAAGGACGGGCTTGTGCGCTTCCCACAATGTGAGTGAGGAGATGTCAGCGCTGGTGTTATTTTTCAAATAGTCTTTTAATGCTTGCTCAATGATTAAACGGTGGGATGGATGTTTGATTAATATGTCAGGGAGGTACCAGGTAGGGTCGTGCGCTTTAGGTATTATAGAGGCAACAGAGGTATATATAAATAGATATATTGTTATAAAGTAACTTACTACGTTTTAGCTACATAACATTAACCTGTAAATACTTCTGAGCCTATTAGCTGTTGATAATAATGGATCCCTTCTTGAGAAAAAAGAAAAATAATAAAATATGAATTCAAAAAATACGATAAAAAAAGTCCAGTAAAGCATTATAAAAATAAATGTTCATAATATAAAATTCAATATTATTTTATATTGAACATAAAGAAAAAAAAGGGGATCACATAGATTAATAAATTTTCCTTTGAAGCTTAGAAATAATTAGTAAAATTACATAAATGTATAATAGGTAGTATATGTATTTAATTGCATCCCATATTATAACCCATAAATCAGGGAGCAATAAGGGGTAGTTAAGCAAAGAAAAACATAAAAGGGGACCAATTAGAGCAATATCTAAATATTTTCTTATCCCCAAAAGGTTCAGTATTAGTGACAAATATTGAATTGAATATTAAAGAAGAAATTCATCAGTCCAGGGAATCATCTTGACTTTGGGGTGATGATGCAAATCAACCTCTTTTATTCAGATGTTGAGTTCCATTTTTTGCCTCAGGTTGATGTGCGTTTTGCAGGGAAGAGGTTGAAGCTGATCTTCTTCTTGATGCAGTAGTGGTGGGGTTCCCTTCTACTAGATTAAGATCTTGGAGGGTTTGTTGCAATTCTTCAGCTGTTCTGCAGGAAATTCTATTACCTTGATGGGTGAAGCGTAAAAAAAATGGGAAGCCCCATTGATATTTTATATTGTGATGTTGTAGTACTATCAATTGGGGTTTCATTGATCTCCTTTTAGAGATTGTTAATTGAGAGAGATCAGCAAAGAGTTGATAGTTATAACCTTGAAATACAAGATTGTTCTTTTCTCTAGCTGCGTTTAAAAGCTGTTCCTTTGTTTTATAGAAATGAAATTTTGCTATAATGTCTCTCGGGGGGCCATCCACTTTCTTGGGCTTAAGAGCCCTATGCACTCTATCCATTTCCAGCCTTTCCTGTGGTATGCCTGGTAGTAGTTCTTGGCACAGCGCTGTAACAGTTGCTTGCAAGTCTATTACAGTTTCAGGAATTCCTCTTAAACGTATATTGGACCTTCTGGTTCGATTTTCATAATCTTCCAACCTTTTTTGCAAAGTGATATTTTCTTCCTTCAATATTTCCAATTCAGACACACAATCTTGGGTTGTGCTTTCAATATCCTCTACTTTAAGTTCAAGAGAGGCTGTGCGTTGTTCCAATTCTCTAATTTCCTTAGTTAGGTTATTGGTGATTTGTTCTGAAGTTTGCCTTAATGCTTTATGAAGCATTTTTTCAAATTGTTTTAATATATTTGAGGGAACTACAGGTTCTTGAGATGATTGGTAAAGTTAATTCAATTTCTGAGTTCCCAGGGGAGATATGGTGTAGCATCTTAGGCTTATTTCTTTTCTGTGAGGTAAATGTAACTGAGGAGACTGGCGCTTTTTTTGTGGTGTTCCGTGCTTGTGTGCCGTTATTAGGGGTCTGTTTAGTTTTGTTTCTGGCACCCCGCAACACCATTTTAGTATCAAAATGCTCCTCTCACCTTCCAGGAACAGATGATTAATGTATTAGCCGTTTTTGTGCCGCCGGGGTAATTCGTTATCTCGGCTTTCTCCCCCTCACGGAGCGGAGCTCTAGCCTGACATGTCAGTCCCGCTAGCCTCCGCGCATGCGCCTCGGGCCAATGATTTTAAGAGAAAAGTCTATTCTCCATTAGCTAGAGTGTGAAAGCATTATGATTGCGAAATGTGGAAAATGCAATAATAAAGATGAATGCTTGCTGGTGTGATTGGATAGGGCCAATGTCCCTTTTTATGTACCTGCCCCAGTTGGAGGCATTCCTCCGACATATAGGTGGGGTTAGCTCACCTATATGTCTCGGTAAAGGACAGGGATGGGACGTTGTCCACCTATAGGCAAGTTAATAAGGAAGCTTGTTGTAACGTCTACTGGTGGTGAGCTAAGTGGTAAAAATGATGCGGAGAGTGGAAAACCATATCTGTGAGACTGGAGTACAGATGTAATAAAGGTAAGATCAGTGACACAGGGTTTGTCACCTCTAGCAATCATGCCGCAAGGCCTCTCTAACAGTAGATGAGGGATCAGAAGGAGGTGGGTTTAGTGATCCACAGGTGATCAGAAGGGGGGTTGAAATGTAGAGAATCCTAGCATTCCCTTCAGCTCTCCTATGGTCATGTGTGGGTCTGATGAACTACATATCCTCTGAATATTGTATTTGTTAATGCTAATAAATGATCAATCATGAAGAAGATAAGAAGTAACTATGAGCCTTCCTTGATTACAACACGTGTCAGTGAACGAGACTATAAGATGTATGATAAATTGGAAAAGAAAGGGGTGGGACTTTAAATGAAGTTGGCATCCCTGGAGGTGACAGGATGTAAATGATAGTGGGCGATACTCAGAATACTAAGACTATGAACACACATAACATTGTAGAATCGGTATTGGGCAATCACTGATTTATTGTACAGAGTTTACGGTAATAATGGTATTCACAAAGTAAAATAGTGACATAATAAGTTCACAGTTTAAACCATAAATAAACCAGGTACATTAAAACATATACAATGTATACCAGTGATAATAATAGCATAGTATATTGATAACAAGGTTGGTTCATACTATACATATGGTAGAAAGCAAATCACTTTCATTGAAGCCTGTCTCCTTGGTAGAAAATGTAACTATAGTTATTGATACAGTCCAATTAGTAAAAAGGACAGTTGGTAGTGTTGTAAAATAGGAATGAGCCAACCTTGTTATCAATATACTATGCTATTATTATCACTGGTATACATTGTATATGTTTTAATGTACCTGGTTTATTTATGGTTTAAACTGTGAACTTATTATGTCACTATTTTACTTTGTGAATACCATTATTACCGTAAACTCTGTACAATAAATCAGTGATTGCCCAATACCGATTCTACAATGTTATGTGTGTTCATAGTCTTAGTATTCTGAGTATCGCCCACTATCATTTACATCATGTCACCTCCAGGGATGCCAACTTCATTTAAAGTCCCACCCCTTTCTTTTCCTATTTATCAAATTGCCGGGGATGGAGGCGCCTGGCATTAATTGCCTTGTGTCCCCATTTAAAGTCCCATTTAGCTGTTCTAGTTTTTTAGATCCAATGTGTATACTATAAGATGTATGATCAGTAATGATCAAAGGAGGGTTTATGTATAAGGATTATAAGATGATCTTTACAGGATCATACATCTTAGCGCAAAGCACGTTTATAGTCAGCGTTATATGCAAAGCACACAATAATAACGCTAGTTATGAACATTATATAAAGTGTGGTTCAGCAAGATAGAAACCAAAATGGCGATTGTGAATTTGTTTGGGAATACCAGGCTGCCAAGTGCTGATCTCAAGAAAACATGTTTGTGAAAACATACCAAAGAGCGCAGACGAGCATGGTACTGTCACTCTGCAGTTTCTGCTGCTGGGCTTGGGTGACTTGCTGATAACACACCCTATGAAGGGGATATCAAGCTGTATTGAATTCAGAGCATACTATGACAGCCTTTTGTGTGTATGCTCTCCGTAATTATGTAATGTAATTGCGTAACAAATAAACATGATTCGGAACTCTCTCAGTCTGAAGGTTATTTCACAAACTTCCTGTAAAATAAGGAACCTTGAGGTTAAATCCCTATTCAACAGGAAGTGAAGGGAGGGAGTGGCCAGCCACATGCTGAGCAAGCCAGTAGGTGCTGCAGGCTGCTTTTGTTCTGTATCCATCCATTCAAGGCTGAAAAAGGGACAATAGGCAAGTGTTACTGCACTGTGTAGCTCACTGTTTGTTATATGCAAACTCCTCAAGTCTCCCGCGACTTGCGAGAGTCTCCTGCATTTGACTGCAGGCTCCCGGACACCTGCGAGCGCCAGATAATCTCCCGGCTGAGCCTGTCACTCAGGGGGGCGCTGTCAGCTGCTAGGAGCTTTGGAACTTTTTTTTTTTCGTTTCCTGTGAACAGGAGGCGGAGCTTGCTGAGGAAATGTCTAGCAGTGGAGGGCTAGAGGAGCAAGTGGCTACAAGTATATTGTGCAGAAGACGGAGTGTAATCCCTCCCCCTCTCCAGTCTACCACATTTGACTGATGTTTTTGTGAAGAATTTACTGTTGATACTGACTTGATCTTGCAGAGCTGGTTTAAATAGAGTGCGATACTATATACTCTTACACTGGGTTCAACCATCTGACCATCTCCTGTACCATGTCTGCAGTCTCTGACCATCTCCTGTACTATGTCTGCAGTCTCTGACCATATCTGCAGTCTCTGATCATCTCTTGTACCATGTCCTCAGTTTCTGACCATCTCCTGTACCATGTCTGCAGTCTCTGACCATCTCTTGTACCATATCTGCAGTCTCTGACCATCTCCTGTACTATGTCTGCAGTCTCTGATCATCTCCTGTACTATGTCCACAGTCTCTGACCATCTCCTGTACCATGTCTGCAGTCTCTGTCCATCTCCTGTACCATGTCTACAGTCTCTGTCCATCTACTGTACTATGTCTGCAGTCTCTGACCATATCTGCAGTCTCTGATCATCTCTTGTACTATGTCTTCAGTCTCTGACCATCTCCTGTACCACGTCTGCAGTCTCTGACCATCTCCTGTACCATGTCTTGTCTGCAGTCCCAGACATAGTACAGGAGATGGACAGAGACTGCAGACATGATACAGGAGATGGACAGAGACTGCAGACATGGTACAGGAGATGGTCAGAGACTGCAGACATGGTACAAGAGATGGTCAGAGCTTGCAGACATAGTACAGGAGATGGTCAGAGACTGAGGACATGGTACAGGAGATGGTCAGAGACTGCAGACATGGTACAGGAGATGGTCAGAGACTGTAGACATGGTACAAGAGATGGACAGAGACTGAGGACATGGTACAAGAGATGATCAGAGACTGCAGATATGGTCAGAGACTGCAGACATGATACAGGAGATGGTCAGAGACTGCAGACATGGTACAGGAGATGGTCAGAGACTGCAGACATGGTACAGGAGATGGTCAGAGACTGCAGATACCAACCCCGGTATCCTCTTCAACAGCGGGCGGTCCGCTTTCAGATAAAAGTGGTCTCTGTGGCAGATTTGCCGCAAGATCACTTTTATCGGGGGCAGGAGAGGCCCCCCTCCCGCTGCGCTCCGGTCGTCTCTGCTGCTTACAAGAGCCGTCGGTAGTGATGGAGACGATCGGGTTCTCTCCTCTCAACAGCCTGGAGCCAAGTAAGGGAAAGATGGCCCCCACTTGGCTCCATACCATTGGATGGCGGAAGCAATGTCAAACGTTACTTTTGCCCAATGGTCTTTTTTTTATTGCATTTTAGTGTAAATGTGAGATCTGAGGTCTTTTTGACCCCAGATCTCATATTTAGGAGGTCATGTCATGCTTTTTTTGTATTACAAGGGATGTTTACTTTCCTTGTAATGGGAAAAAAAGTGACCCACATTTTCTTTTTTAAAAGGACAGTGTAAAAAAAAAGTAAAATAAATAAAAAAAATAAATAAAAAAATGTGAAAGCTCCCTGTTCTGCCGAGCTCGCGCGCAGAAACGAACGCATACGTAAGTCGCGTCTGCATATGAAAACGGTGTTCAAACCACCGTGATCGTTAGAGCGAGAGCAATAATTCTAGCACTAGACCTCCTCTGTAGCTCACAACTGGTAACCTGTAAAAATTTTTAAACAAGGCCTATGGAGTTTTAAGGGCCAAAGTTTTGCCATTCCACCAGCAGGCACAATTTTGAAACGTGACATGTTGGGTATCAATTTACTCAGTGTAACATTATCTTTCACAATATAAAAAAATTGGGCTAACTTTACTGTTGTCTTATTTTTTTATTCAAAAAAGTGTATTTTTTCTCAAAAAAATTGCGCTGGTAAGACCGCTGCGCAAATGCAGTGTGACATAAAGTATTGCAACGACCGCCATTTTATTCTCTAGGGTGTCTGAAAAAAATATATATAATGTTTGGGGGTTCTAAGTTATTTTCTAGCAAAAAAAATATATTTTAACTTGTAAACACCAAGTCTGAAAAATAGGCCCGGTCTTTAGGTAGTTAATCATAGGTATATGCTTGACATTACTTTAGTAAGGCTCAATCACTTTCATAAGGCCTAGAAACTTTGAGTTTAATGAAATGATTTATTGCAAGCTAGCAAGATAAATATGTCACAGCAGAGAATATGTCAGTTCGACCTTCTAAATAGATAACAAGCCCCTTTCTAAATCAACACAAAAGTTTATTCTGCTTGTTTGCTTTAGCTAGATTAAATATGCACTATTTGAGGAATAGTAAACAATTAATCAAGGTGGTTTTGCCTTAAATTGTATATTCATATGATGTGGTTTTGATGTGTCACATTAAAATTATATAGTAAAATATTTACAAAAATGTGAGGGGTGTACTCACTTTTGTGAGATACTGTGTGTGTGTATATATATATATATATATATATATATATATATATATATATGTATATACTCTGCATTTAGCGTAGACTAGATTTTCAGTGTAGACTCTATATTCAAGTCAAGTCCAATTGATATACTGTAAATATATATATATATATATATATATATATATATATATATATATATATATATATATATATATATATAGATATATATATCTCACAGAAGTGAGTACACCCCTCACATTTTTGTAAATATTTTAATATATCTTTTCATGTGACAACACTGAAGAAATGACACTTTGCTACAATGTAAAGTAGTGAGTGTACAGCTTGTATAACAGTGTAAATTTGCTGTCCCCTCAAAATAACTCAACACACAGCCATTGATATTTAAACCACTGGCAACAAAAGTGAGTACACCCCTAAGTGAAAATGTCCAAATTGGGCCCAAAGTGTCAATATTTTGTGTGGCCACCATTATTTTCCAGCACTGCCTCTACCCTCTTGGGCATGGAGGTCACCAGAGCTTCACAGGTTGCCACTGGAGTCCTCTTCCCCTCCTCCATGATGACATCACAGAGCTGGTGGATATTAGAGACCTTGCGCTCCTCCACCTTCTATTTAAGGATGTCCCACAGATGATCAATAGGGTTTAGGCAGTAGTGTACTTAGGTTTTGTGCTGCCCTAGGCCTGACTAAACTTGTGCACCCCCTAATTTAAATATGACCGACCTCTTTCTGTCAAGGCCACACCCCTTGCTGTTTAAGACCTGCGCTGAAATTTTCAAGTGGGGACACTAATTCTGAGGGCCTGGGGGGGGGGGCAATGGATTCCCTTAATTTGCATAGATTTCCTCTCACTTCCTGTTTGGCTATGGGGCAGGAAGTGAAGGGAAATCTCTGCAATGGGACAAGGATGGTAAAAGATAAACTGACAGGGGCTATAACCCTTCCTAATTGTATCCAAAATGAAAAAAAAAAGTGTTGCCTATAGTTCTACTTTAAGCACAAATTTCTGATAATTTTATGGAGAGGACTAAGAAGATATAACCATGCCAATGGTGCAGCAGAAAACATATAGCACAGTGAGGAAGGTTTGTGGTCCAGGATGATAGGACAGTCAAAAATAGAAGCGGCGCCCCCCCCGCCCGCATACCG
Source organism: Lithobates clamitans (assembly GCA_037952925.1). Classification (NCBI taxonomy): domain Eukaryota; kingdom Metazoa; phylum Chordata; class Amphibia; order Anura; family Ranidae; genus Lithobates; species Lithobates clamitans. The sequence goes on along the minus strand of JBBGZY010000712.1, from coordinate 209,739 downwards.
GAAGCAGTGCGGCCACTTTATGGGGGAGCTAGACTAATTTGCCTCTTAGCCCAGTCCCCCCATAAGACTGGTGCTACACTAACAGTGTAGTGCAAGCTGGTGGGGACTCTTTCCGTGCTGCCCCCCTGCAAAGTGCTGCCCAAGGCCTGGGCCTTGTCGGCCTAGGCCAGGATACAGCGTTGGGTTTAGGTCTGGAGACATGCTTGGCCAGTCCATCACCTTTACCCTCAACTTCTTTAGCAAGGCAGTGGTCGTCTTGGAGATGTGTTTGGGGTCTTTATCATGTTGGAATACTGCCCTGCAGCCCAGTGTCTCCGAAGGGAGGGGATCATGCTCGGCTTCAGTATGTCACAGTACATGTTGGCATTCATGGTTCCCTCAATGAACTGTAGCTCCTCAGTGTCGGCAGCACTCATGCAGCCCCAGACCATGACACTCCCACCACCATACTTGACTGTAGGCAACACACACTTGTCTTTGTACTCCTCACCTGGTTGCTGCCACACACGCTTGTCACCATCTGAACCAAATAAGTTTATCTTGGTCTCATCAGACTACAGGACATGGCTCCAGTAATCAATGTCCTTAGTCTGCTTGTCTTCAGAAAACTGTTTGCGGACTTTCTTGTGCATCATCTTTAGAAGAGGCTTCCTTTTGGGACCAGCCATGCAGACCAATTTGATGCTGTGTGCGGCGTATGGCCTGAGCACTGACAGGCTGACCCCCCACCCCTACAACCTCTGCAGCAATTCTGGCAGCACTCATACGTCTATTTCCCAAAGACAACCTCTGGATATGACGATGAGCACGTGACCTCAACTTCTTTGGTAGGGATGAGCCGAACACCCCCCCCCCCCCCCCGGTTTGGTTCGCACCAGAACCTGCGAACGGACCGAAAGTTTGCGCGAACTTTAGAACCCCATTAAAGTCTATGGGACTTGAACTTTCTAAATCAAAAGTGCTAATTTTAAAGGCTAATGTGCAAGTTATTGTCCTAAAAAGGGTTTGGGGACCCGGGTCCTGCCCCAAGGGACATGTATCAAGGCAAAAAAAAAGTTTTAAAAACGTTCGTTTGTTCAGGAGCAGTGATTTTAATGATGTTTAAAGTGAAAAAAAAAAGTGAAATATTCCTTTTAAATATCGTACCTGGGGGGTGTCTATAGTATGCCTGTAAAATGGCGCGTGTTTCCCATGCTTAGAACAGTCCCTGCACAAAATGACATTTTTAAAGGAATAAAAGTCATTAAAAACTGCTTGCGGCTTTAATGTAATGTCGGTTCCCGGCAATATGGATGAAAATCAGTGAGACAAACGGCATGGGTACCCCCCAGTCCATTACCAGGCCCTTTGGGTCTGGTATGGATATTAAGGGGAACCCCGCACCCAAATTAAAAAAAGGAAAGGTGTGGGGCCCCCAGGCCCTATATACTCTGAACAGCAGTATACAGGTGGTGCAAACAAGACAGGGACTGTAGGTTTGTTGTTAAGTAGAATCTGTTTGTAATTTTGAACTGGTACATTTTTAAAGTGTAGCTCCAGCCAAAAAATCTGTTTTTAAGCTTTTTGAAAACATAGGGAAGGGTTATCACCCCTGTAACATTTGTTTTGCTGTCTGTGCACCTCTTCAGAAGATTTCACCTCACTTTTTGTCCCAATGACAAATGTTTTTTGAAAATTTGGGGGTTTTAGTGAAACAAGGATTGGTGATAAAGCATCAGTGAAGAGGAGACACGTTTTTCCCATATTAACTCTTACAGGAGAGAATTTCCCTTCCTTAGGGTAGATTTCATCTCACTTCCTGTTGTCTCCTTCCGTTTGCAAGTAGGAGTCGTTTGTAAGTTAGATGTTTGAAAGTAGGGGCCTGCCCTATATACTCTGCAGAAATTGGGGCCTTAGGTGTTGGTGTTGCCACAATACTGTAAGCCCTCACAGTTACTCTTGGTGGGTGCAGGAACTGGCCCTGCTGTGAAATATTAGATCAAGAATTGTAATTGCATGCCATTGTTGAACAGTGGTAGAAAAATTTGGCCTTTGGTGGTGGCGGTGGCGGTGGTGGTGCTGGTGCCACAAAACTAAGTCCTCACAGTTATGCCCCGTACACACGATCGGACATTGATCGGACATTTCAACAACAAAATCCATGGATTTTTTCTGACGGATGTTGGCTCAAACTTGTTTTGCATACACACAGTCACACAAAGTTGTCGGAAAATCCAATCGTTCTGAATACGGTGACGTAAAACATGTACGTCAGGACTACTAACTGGGCAGTAGCCAATAGCTTTCATCTCTTAATTTATTCTGAGCATGTGTGGCACTTTGTGCGTCGGATTTGTGTACACATGATCGGAATTTCCGACAACGGATTTTTGTTGTCGGAAAATGTTATAGCCTGCTCTCAAACTTTGTGTGTCGGAAATTCCGATGGAAAATGTGTGATAGAGCCCACACACAGTCAGATTTTCCGACAACACGCTCCAATCGCACATTTTCCGTCGGAAAATCCAACCGTGTGTACGGGGCATAACTCTTGGTGGGTGCTGGAATGGGCCCTGCTGTGAAATATTATATCAAGAATTGTAATTACATGCACCTGTTGAACAGGGGCAGAAAAATTGGGCCTTTGGTGGTGGTGGTGTTAGTGGTGGTGGTGTTGGTGGTGGTGGTGGTGTTGCCAGAACACTGTAAGCCCTCACAGTTACTCTTGGTGGGCGCAGGAATGGGCCCTGCTGTTAAATATTAGATCAAGAATTTTAATTACATGTCCATGTTGAACAGGGGCAGAAAAATTGGGCCTTAGGCACTGGTGCAACAACACTGCAACATCTCACAGATGCTATAGTTGGAGCGCAGGAATGAGCCCTGCTGCAAAGTATTGCATCAAAAATTGTAATTGCACGCCCCTGATAAACAGGGACTGAAAAATTGGGCCTTGGGCACTGGTGCTGGTTCCACAACACTGCAACCCCTCACAGATACTATAGTTGGAGCGCAGGAATGAGCCCTGTTGCAAAGTATTGCATCAAAAATTGTAATTACACGCCCCCGTTAGACAGGGGCAGAAAAATTGGGCCTTGACCACTGGTGGCGGTTCCCTGAACCAAAAATGTTTTTACAAGCTATCAGCATTAAATTGAGGAGGAAGAGGATTAACACTCAGCATAACAGGATAGTCACTCAGCATCAGCATAGGCAGTCTTGAAGGGATCTCACATTCAAAAAAAATCAATCGGTTACATCAGCATCAGGTGCTTGGTAGCTGGTGATCCAAGACTGATTAATTTTTTGAAGGTCAGCCGATCAACCAATCCGGTGGACAGACGCATCCTGTGATCGGTTACAAAGCCTCCAGCAGCACTGAATGTGCGTTCCGAAAGAACGCTGGATGCAGGACAGGCCAGTAGCGCAATTGCATACTGTGCAAGCTCTGGCCAGTGATCCATCCTCAAGACCCAGTAACCCAGAGGATTTTCGGTGGGAAAGGTGTCCAAGTCTGATCTTTCCCCTAGGTAATCCTGCACCATTTGAATCAGACGCTGGCGATGGTTGATAGAACCGATCAGACCATGGGGCTGCGGACTAAAAATTTGTCATGAATGCATCGGTCAGACGGCCACCTTCTCCACCGCTCCTTCTGTGACTGACCGAAGCCTCAGCAACACTTTGTCCAGGAGGACCAGGAAATTGTAACCTCCCAGGCTCTGGAAACGCGTTGCATAAACCCTTCTGCAAGGCCTCCCGAAGATAGTTCATTCTCTGTTCCCTCTGCGACGGCAAGATAAGGTCCGCAACCCTACCCTTGTAATGTGAATCAAGGAGGGTTGCGAGCCAGAAATCATCCCTCCCCTTGATACCATGAATACAAGGATCCTTCCGCAGGCTTTACAGGATCAGGGAGGCCATGCAGCATAGGTTTGCTGAGGCGTTCAGTCTGGAGTCCTCTGGGTCACTAAGGACGACATGATCCGCAGCCACCTCCTCCCAGCCATGTAGAAGTCCATGGGTTTCTTCGGACTTTAAATGATCCCTTGAAGACTGCTGCTGATGCTGAGTGCCAGGCTCCACCTCCATGCTGACACAATCCTCCTCCTCCTCCTCTTCCTGTGTGATCGGTGGGCACGCAGGAACACTGTTTGGATAAAGGGGGCCTTGAGAGGTAAGGAAGTCCTCCTCTTCCTCTCTCTGTTCTGCCTCAAGTGCCCTGTCCATTATTCCATGCAGCGTGTGCTCCAACAGGTGGACAAGAGGGACAGTGTCACTGATGCATGCACTGTCACTGCTCACCATCCTTGTGGCCTCCTCAAATAGTGACAGGACAGTGCATGCATCCCTGATCATAGCACACTGGCGTGGGGAAAAAAAACCAAGGTCCCCTGACCCTGTCCTGGTGCCATAGTCGCATAGGTACTCATTGATGGCCCTCTGCTGCATGTGCAGCCGCTGCAGCATGGCCAACATTGAGTTCCACCTGGTGGGCATGTCAAAGATTAGGGCCACCTTGAGCAGGTTAAATTCCTATTGGAGGTCAGCCAGCCGAGCACTGGCATTATATGACCTGCAGAAATGCACACAGACTTTCCTGGCCTGCCTCAGGACATCCTGTAAGCCCGGGTATCTGCCCAAGAACCGCTGCACCACCAAGTTAAGGACGTGAGCCAAACAGGGCACATGGGTCAGTTGTCCCTGTTGGAGGGTGGAGAGGAGGTTGGTGCTATTGTCGCAAACCACCATACCTGGCTTAAGCTGGCGTGGCGTCAACCACCTCTGAACCTGCCCCTACAGAGCTGACAGAATCTCTGCCCCAGTGTGGCTCCTGTCCCCCAAGCACACCAGCTTAAGCACCGCATGGCATCTTTTTGCCTGCATGCTTGCGTAGCCCCTTGAACGCCTATGGAGCACCACTGGTTCCGAGGACAAATCAGCACAGGAAGAAGCCATGGAGGAAGAAGAGGAGGAGGGGATGGAGGAGAGAGGTGTGGCAGAATCACCACTAGTAGAATTTTGGAGGCATGGTGGCGGAACAACCTCCAACACTACTGCACCCTGTCCTGCATCCTTCCCAGCTGCCAGAAGAGTGACCCAGTGCGCAGTGAAAGATAGGTAACGTCCCTGTCCATGCCTGCTGGACCATGAGTCAGTGGTAATATGCACCTTACCGCTGACCGCCCTGTCCAGCGAGGCAAAGACATTGCCTTCCACATGCCAGTAGAGAGCCGGAATCGCCTTCCATGAGAAAAAGTGTCGTTTGGGAACCTGCCACTGAGGAACCGCACATTCCACAAACTCATGGAAGGGGGCAGAATGTACCAACTGAAAAGGCAGCAGTTGAAGTGCTAGCAATTTAGCCAAGCTGGCATTCAGTCGCTGGGTATGTGGATGGCTGGGAGCGAACTTCTTTCGGTGGGGCAACAGCTGGGGCAGAGAAATTTTCCTGGTACAATCTGACGTTGGTGTACCAATAGCAGATTGCCAGCAAGTAATTGGCTGTGACACACCTAATTCTACACCTTCATTCATCTCAGTGCAGGTTTCAGAGAGGACTGAAGATATAGTGGAGTTGGAGATCCCAGCTGATGAGGAGCAAGGAGAGGTCTGCTTTGTTCTTTGGTGTGGGTCTTTTAGACACGCTTGCCAACGAACTGCATGGCAGGTCGACATACAGTGGGGAGGGAAAGTATTCAGACCCCCTTACATTTTTCACTCTTTGTTATATTGCAGCCATTTGCTAAAATCATTTAAGTTCATTTTTTGTCCTCATTGATGTACACACAGCACCCCATATTGACAGAAAAATACAGAATTGTTGACATTTTTGCAGATTTATTAAAAAAGAAAAACTGAAATATCACATGGTTTCTAAGTATTCAGACCCTTTGCTGTGACACTCATATATTTAACTCAGGTGCTGTCCATTTCTTCTGATCATCCTTGAGATGATTCTTCACCTTCATTTGAGTCCAGATGTGTTTGATTATACTAATTGGACTTAATTAGGAAAGCCACACACCTGTCTATATAAGACCTTACAGCTCACAGTGTATGTCAGAGCAAATGAGAAACATGAGATCAAAGGAACTGCCTGAAGAGCTCAGAGACAGAATTGTGGCAAGGCACAGATCTGGCCAAGGTTACAAAAAAAATTCTGCTGCACTTAAGGTTCCTAAGAGCACAGTGGCCTCCATAATCCTTAAATGGAAGACGTTTGGGACGACCAGAACCCTTCCTAGAGCTGGCTGTCCGGCCAAACTGAGCTATCGGGGGAGAAGAGCCTTGGTGAGAGAGGTAAAGAAGAATCCAAAGATCACTGTGGCTGAGCTCCAGAGATGCAGTCAGGAGATCTGAGAAAGTTGTAAAAAGTCAACCTTTACTGCAGCCCTCCACCAGTCAGAGCTTTATGGCATAGTGGCCTGACGGAAGCCTCTCCTCAGTGCAAGACACATGAAGGGCCGCATGGAGTTTGCTAAAAAAACACCTGAAGGACTCCAAGATGGTGATAAATAAGATTCTCTGGTCTGATGAGACCAAGATAGAACTTTTTGGCCTTAATTCTAAGTGGTATGCGTGGAGAAAACCAGGCACTGCTCATCACCTGTCCAGCTGCAGGGACAGGACGACTGGTTGCAATTGAGGGAAAGATAAATGCGGCCAAGTACAGGGATATCCTGGACGAAAACCTTCTCCAGAGTGCTCAGAACCTCAGACTGGGCCGAGGGTTTACCTTTCAACAAGACAATGACCCTAAGCACACAGTTAAAAAACCGAAGGAGTGGCTTAACAACTCAGTGACTGTGCTTGAATGGCCCAGTCAGAGCCCTGACTTAAACCCAATTGAGCATCTCTGGAGAGACCTAAAAATGGCTATCCACCAACGTTTACCATCCAACCTGACAGAACTGGAGAGGATCTGCAAGGAGGAATGGCAGAGGATCCCCAAATCCAGGTGTGAAAAACTTGTTGCATCTTTCCAAAAAAGACTCATGGCTGTATTAGATCAAATGGGTGCTTCTACTAAATACTGAGCAAAAGGTCTGAATACTTAGGACCATGTGATATTTCAGTTTTTCTTTTTTAATAAATCTGCAAAAATGTCAACAATTCTGTGTTTTTCTGTCAATATGGGGTGCTGTGTGTACAATATGGGGTGCTGTGTGTAAATTAATGAGGAAAAAAATGAACTTAAATGATTTTAGCAAATGGCTGCAATATAACAAAGAGTGAAAAATGTAAGGGGGTCTGAATACTTTCCGTCCCCACTGTATGTCTGGTCAAGCATGTGGTGCCCAAGCGGGTGATGTTTTGGCCACACGAGATACGCTTGAGACATATGTTGCAAATAGCAGCGGTGGGATCTGATGCACTCGTCTCAAAAAAGGCCCGCACCAAAGAACTTTTGGAATAACGCACAGAGACAGCAGCACCCTGCACATGCGGAGCTCTGCAGTGTGATGCAGTCTGTGTGCTGCCCTTAAGCTGGCCCCAGGTTGGCACCCTGCCTCGTTGGAGATGTGCCTCCTCCTCCTCCTCTCTACTATCAGGCACCCATGTGGAGTCAGTGACCTCATCATCCCCTCCCTCCTCATCACTGGAGCAAACCTGGCAGTATGCTGCAGCTGGGGGAACATAACTGCCAGATTGCTGTCCTTCTTGGGCATCCCCTCTCTCTGGGCTCACGTTACTGCCTTCCTCTAGCTGGGTACCATCATCGGAGCGTTCAAAACGCTAGGCTTCCTCCTGGAGCATGTACCTAACACTGTGGTCAAACAGTTCGGGGGACTCCGCAGGAGGACATGGTGGGGCTAGGGAAGGAGTGACTGATGTCATTGAGCTGAGGGAAGAGGCCGCGTTGGCAGCTGCTTTGCCAGACAAAGTACCCTGAGCCTGGGTGAGAGAGGATGAGGATGAGGACGGCTTGGTCACCCACTCTACCAAGTCTTCCGCATGTTGCGGCTCAACACGGCCAACTGCTGAAAAAAAGGACAAGCGTGTCCCACGGCCACGTGCTGATGAGGATGCACCGTCTCCACGACCAGCACTGTTGCCTCTAGACACAGAGCTTGCTTGCCCTCTTTTATTGGCTTGTAACTGTCTGCCTCTCCTTGATGGCCTTCCATACATACTAATGGCCTGCAGTGAGATGTAGCTGCATAAAGCTGGGATGTATATATATATACGGATACTGCAGCTAGCAGAATCAACTGCCTGCCTGTAGTATTATTATTATGAAAACACCAGCAATTGTCTTCAGGTAGCTTTAGGTGCACACGGTGCAGAGGACACAGTACACTAACTATAAATACTGCAGCTGCCTGCCTGTGGTATTAATAGGATCAGAAAAATACCACCAATTTTCTTCAGGTAGCTTTAGGTGCACACTGTGCAGAGGATACAGTACACTAACTATAAATACTGCAGCTGCCTGCCTGTGGTATTAATAGGATCAGAACAACAGCAATTGTCTTCAGGTAGCTTTTGGTGCACACTGTGCAGAGGACACAGTACACTAACTGTAAATACTGCAGTTCCCTGCCTGTGGTACTAATAGGATCAGAAGAACACCACCAATTTTCTTCAGGTAGCTTTAGGTGCACACTGTGCAGAGGACACAGTACACTAACTATAAATACTGCAGCTGCCTGCCTGTGGTATTAATAGGATCAGAACAACAGCAATTGTCTTCAGGTAGCTTTTGGTGCACACTGTGCAGAGGATACAGTACACTAACTGTAAATACTGCAGTTCCCTGCCTGTGGTACTAATAGGATCAGAAGAACACCACCAATTTTCTTCAGGTAGCTTTAGGTGCACACTGTGCAGAGGACACAGTACACTAACTATAAATACTGCAGCTGCCTGCCTGTGGTATTAATAGGATCAGAAAAATACCACCAATTTTCTTCAGGTAGCTTTAGGTGCACACTGTGCAGAGGACACAGTACACTAACTGTAAATACTGCAGCTGCCTGCCTGTGGTATTAATAGGATCAGAACAACAGCAATTGTCTTCAGGTAGCTTTAGGTACACACTGTGCAGAGGACACAGTACACTAACTTTAAATACTGCAGTTCCCTGCCTGTGGTACTAATAGGATCAGAAGAACACCACCAATTTTCTTCAGGTAGCTATAGGTGCACACTGTGCAGAGAACACAGTACACTAACTGTAAATACTGCAGCTGCCTGCCTTTGGTATTAATAGGATCAGAACAACAGCAATTGTCCTCAGGTAGCTTTAGGTGCACACTGTGCAGAGGACGCACTACACTAACTGTAAATACTGTAGCTGCCTGTCTGTGGCACTAATAGAATCAGAAGAACACCACCAATTTTCTTCAGGTAGCTATAGGTGCACACTGTGCAGAGGACACAGTACACTAACTGTAAATACTGCAGCTGCCTGCCTGTGGTATTAATAGGATCAGAACAACAGCAATTGTCCTCAGTTAGCTTTAGGTGCACATTGTGCAGAGGACGCACTACACTAACTCTAAATACTACAGCTGCCTGCCTGTAGTACTAATAGGATCAGTACACTGCATTCAGTGTAGCCTATATATTCAGTGTAGGCTCTATATTCAGTCAATGTAGGCAGTGTAGTTTATATAACACAGTGTACTGAAGTGGTTAAGAGGAACACCACACCAAAATTTTTTTTTTAAATGTCATGGGGTCCCCCCCAAAATCCATACCAGGCCCTTCAGGACCGGTGTGGATTTTAAGGATAACCCTGTACCAAAATAAGAATAATGGCGTGGGGGTCCCCCCAGAAATCCATACCAGACCCTTCAGGTTTGGTATGTATTTTAAGGGGAACCCTGCGCAAAAAAAATTGCGTGAGGGTCCCCCCTCAAGATCCATACCAGACCCTTATCCAGGCTTGCAACCTGGCAGGCCGCAGGAAAAGGGGTGGACAAGAGTGCGCCCCCTTCTGAACCATAGCAGGCCACATGCCCTTAACATGGGAAGGGTGCTTTGATGTCTCCCCAAAGCACCTTGTCCCCATGTTGATGGGGACAAAGGCCTCATCTCCACAACCCCTGCCCGGTGGTTGTAGGGGGTCTGTGGGCAGGGGGCTTATCAGAATCTGGAAAGGGTCCCCCAGATCCCACCCTTCCCCTATGTGAATGGGTAGGGGTACATTGTACCCCTACTCATTCACCAAAAAAGTGTCAAAAAAGGAAAAACAACAGCAGACAGTTTTTGACAATTCCTTTATTACAAAAAAAGTGCCCCGCAATGTAAATCCATCTTCAATGACGGCACCAAAGGTCCAGAGAGAAAAAAAATGGAAAAACTCTGCCCCCATGGGAGGCGCCCCGCCGACTGCAGCCTTTTTGCGGTGACAGCTCTAAAGGTGTGGCCACCTGGTGACATAACCAGCAGACTAATGGGACCCCCCAGACACGATATTTAAAGGAATATTTCATTTTTATTGTTTCACTTTAAGCATTATTAAAATCACTGCTCCAGAAAAAACAGCCATTTAAAAAAATTTTTTTTGCATTGATACATGTCCCCTGAGGCAGTACCTGGGTCCCCATACACCTTTTATTGCAATAACTTGCATATAAGCCTTTAAAATCAACACTTTTTTGATTTTTCACGTTCATGTCCCTGAGACCTTATGGGTGTTCGCATGTTTGCACAAATTTTTGGTCTGTTCGCATGTTCTGGTGTGAACCGAGCCGGGGGGTGTTTGGATCATCCCTAGCACAGATGTACTGGTGTTGGTGTATTGGCGTCCAGATGGAGATGGGTTGTTGCCTCTATAGTTAGCTTGTGCTTGAGCTGGTTGTTCGGGAATAATTCCCCATGAATGGAGTAGTTGGAGGCCCTCCTCGACTGTATAGATGGTATGTTTCTTCCCATTTTTGGTAGCAATTATTTTAGTGGGGAACCCCCACTGATAGGGAATCTTGTGGTTGTTTAGAGACTTGGTAATCATATTCTGTTGGCGCCTTAGCTGGCGGGTATATTGTGACATGTCCGCGTCCAATCGTAGTTTAGTGTACGGAGTGGGAAGCTGACCAAGGTGTCTTGTTTTTGTCAGAAGTTGCTCCTTTGTGAGATAAAAGTGCATTCTCATTAATACGTCAACAGGGGTTTCCTTTGGGAGAGCAGTGTGGAAATTAATTGTCTAGCGTAGGCATTGAGGTCAGATAGGAGGATGGTTTCTGGTAAGCCCCGTATCTTTACATTATTGCGGTGAGACCTATCTTCTATGTCCACCATTTTAGCTGTCATCCATTGCTGCTCATCCCGTGTGTGTTCACGAGCATCCACTAGATCAGGGGTGTCCATAGATTTTTCAAAGAGGGCCAAATTTGATGAAGTGAACATGCGTGAGGGCTGACAATTTCGCCTGACATTCTTTGAACCATTAAAGTTTGGTCTACGTGTGTTCGTCTGAGCACTAATACACTGCCCAACAAGAATTCTCTTGCCTTTGTTGCTGTGTGTGTGGTGAAGAGATGAGCTTGGGCGTGTTATTTGTATATTTGTATATGTATATATATATATATATATATATATATATATATCTTTTGTGGCCCCCAGCGAATCCCCAAGCGCCGCTTAGGACTAAGGATGAGCTCAGGCATGGTATTTGGATATAACGCACCTTCACTTTAAGAAGGAAGTTTCAGGAAAAAAACGAAGATATTAAATAACAAACTGTGAAGCAAAATAAGGGGCAGTGCAGCCTAATCAGTGCCCATCTGCAGTCTCACCATTGCCATGAATGCAGCCTCACCATTGCCATGAATGCAGCCTTACCATTTCCATGAATGCAGCCTCACCATTGCAATCAATGCAGCCTCACCATTGCAATCAATGCAGCCTCACCATTGCAATCAATGCAGCCCCACAATTGCAATCAATGCAGCCTTACCATTGCCATAATTGCAGTCTTACCATTGCCATAATTGCAGTCTTACCATTGCCATAATTGCAGCCTTACCATTGCCATAATTGCAGCCTTACCATTTCCATGAATGCAGCCTCACCATTGCCATCAGTGCATTCTGATTGATGCCCATCTGCAGCCTCGGAGGGGACAGGGGTGGGGGAGCGCCAACAGATTATATACAGGAGAATCTCCTGTTTACTCGGTGGCCTCTTTATTACAAAGTCCCACCTCCTATGATAGAAGGAACAGTCATCCAATGGCAGCCCAGGAGACGGGACTTCCTAATTCAGAAGCCGCCAAGTAAACAGGAGATTCTCTTGTATGTAATCTGATGGCACTCATCCCGCCCCCTCCGAGGCAGCGCCAATAAATACAGTATATATTTTTTGTGGCGCTGGGGGGCCACAAAAGATATATATATATCGAAAACACCAGGGGGGCCGTATTAAACTGGAACACGAGTGGCATTTGCCCCACGGGGCGGACTTTGGACATGCCTGCACTAGATCATTAACTGTCTCTGTCATGTCACCCATTTGATTTTCTATGTGTTGTGCTTTTTTCCCCAGTGAGTACATTTCTGAGGTAAATTTATTGCACATAAATGAGATAGCAATATGGAGGGAACTTTGGAGCGAGATTAGCATCTCTTTCATTGTGGTGTCGAGCACTGGCTAGTTTAGAGTAGGAAATTATGCTATAGGTGATGGTTCTGCTGCCTGTATGGGTGTAAGGTCTAATGGAGGGCTCACCTCAGTGCTGAGTGGGTCAGAGTCCAGTCTCATCTGTGACTTTACCAGGCTGTTGCTGGTAGAAGAGGTTGAGGATGAAGGAGAGACATCTACTGCATCTCTTGGTGAGGTAATTTCCGAATTATCTGCATCTGGGAGGTCTGTATATGAGCCATCAGTAGCGTGTGCATGGCCGTGGGTGCCACTTAGGCCTCGCCCTCTCAGCGGTTTTGTGAAGAATGCCGTATTCCTAGTATTCCTTTCGCTTGTGGGATATATTGGGGTGATCTTCCCAGATTGTGGAGCCCTCGGTGGGTAAGAGATCGTGTCTGCTGAGTGGTGTTCCTGCAGTAATTCTCCGGTCCGTGCTGGAGCTGTCTGCTTAAGCGGCCATACTGCTTGGCAGTTAGCCGCGCCCATAAAAAAATTGAAAACTATTTATCGTATACAGTACATGTGCACACAATATATACAATGTTATAGATGTGCACACAATATATAAAATGTTACACATGTGTAATGTTACAATGTGTGATATTTGGTGGAACCAGATTACTAGCCATCAGTGTCTTTTATAAAAACAAATGTAGGGATCTACTGCCCTCTGTATTTGTAAATAGCTGTGCTATTATTTATGTATACATTAATTATGTATAGCTCTTCCTGTCTTTTGGATTGTCAGGTTGGAAACCCCAGAAGAAGGAAGTGAAAAGCTCTTACTGAATACAGACCAGAATGCAGGAATTACTAGTGTAGGGAAGTGTTCTTTTGCACACTGTCTGTGAGGTTGTTTACATTCATGCCTGGTACATACCATAGAGTTCTTGTCACAAACAGATTCTTGCTGTTAAGAGGCTGTTTCCTGTCCTTGCTTAAGGCTCAAGGCTATATATATATATATATATATATATATATATATATATATATATATATATATATAGATGTCTTACAGGAAGTGAAGGGAGGGAGTGGCCAGCCACATGCTGAGCAAGCCAGAAGGTGCTGCAGGCTACCTTTGTTCTGTATCCATTCATTCAGGCTGAAAAAGGGACAATAGGCAAGTGTTACTGCACTGTGTAGCTCACTGTTTGTTATATTTCTGTCACTTCTGTGTGAGCACTTCTGTGTGGGAATCAGAGATAGCTGTCAGAGGCTTCTCTGATTCACTGAAACTTTCTATTTGCATACTGCAATATACTTGGGCTATTCTCAAGTGTATGAGAGCAAAGCTTATTTGATTATAGTGTAAATAGATAACTCCCGCGCTGTCTAAAAAATTAAACCTAGGGGACACTGCTGCAAATACCTGCTAAACTGATCCTACACAGACAAATGGAAATAAAAATTAGAGAGTGCACTAAGAGAGCAGTATTAATAATTAGGGATGGGCCAAACACCCCCCCCCCTGTTCGGCTCGCATCCAGAACATGCGAACAGGCAAAAACTTAGTTTGAACACGCAAACACCGTTAAAGTCTATGGGACACCGCGTTTATACGCGCATCTAGTATATGTGTCCTTGCCACCTCTGGATGGGCCCTGGTCCTGTTGGCAACGCGATATTCCTGTGTTGGATAATGACGACTGGGATGATGTCTGGGATTTTCCTTTCAGGTCACTTGTTTCCATAAGAGACAGAGTAGTGCAATTTAAAATTGTGCATAGGGCCTATTTTACCCCACATAGACTCCACTTGATGAACCCTGAGCATTCCTCGGAATGCTGGAGATGTGGTTTATCTCCAGGGGACTTCGCACACATCTTCTGGCACTGCTCAAAAATACAGCAGTATTGGAGAGAGGTGCTTGATTTAACTAACAAAGTGGCTTCAACCAATTTATCACCGCTGATGGAAATATGCATACTGGGTCTAATAGAAAACATTGTTCCAACCATAGCCAAACGCACGTTGACCGGTTTATTACTCTTTTATGCTAGGAAAAATATCGCAATACAGTGGAAAAAACCTAACCCCCCCTCAATTACACAGTGGAAAAGTTTAGTTAATAATAACCTCCCGCTATATAAAGAGACATACGCTAACAAAGGTTGCCCTTTGAAATTTGACAAAGTCTGGCGTAAATGGATGGAAATAATGAACATTCCACAATGAACATAGATTTACAATAGTCATCAGGTTAAAGTGCTGAATAAAATATTGTGTCTCTAGGCTCAGCTATCCGTAATTTCAGGCTTAATTTGTTACTGAATCTAATTGATTAACTCTTTTAAAGGAGGACCATGTGTTTAACTCTAATGCTGTTATCTAACCTGGCAACTCACGTTGACAAATGTTTACTTAATCTGTCGTAGTACCGATGTACTGTAGCAACCAAGTGTTATTGTTTTGTTTGTCTCAAAAATCTGAAATAAAAATAATTTAAAAAAAAAAAAAGTCTATGGGACACGAACATGAAAAATAAAAAGTGCTAATTTTAAAGGCTTATATGCAAGTTATTGTCATAAAAAGTGTTTGGGGACCCGGGTCCTGCCTCAGGTGACATGTATTAATGCAAAAAAACGTTTTAAAAACGGCCGTTTTTTCGGGAGCAGTGATTTTAATAATGCTTAAAGTGAAACAATAAAAGTGTAATATTCCTTTAAATTTCGTACCTGGGGGGTGTCTATAGTATGCCTGTAAAGTAGCGCATGTTTCCCGTGTTTAGAACAGTCTGACAGCAAAATGACATTTTTAAAGGGAAAAAAAGTAATTTAAAAGTGCTAGCGCTAGTGTCGGCTATAGTGAATTGTCGGTCCGGCAATACACATAAAAGTTCATTGATAAAAAATGGCATAGAATTTCCCCACAGGGGAACCCTGAACCAAAATGAAAAAAAAAAATGCGTGGTCTGGTATGGATTTTAAGGGGAACCCCGCGCCATTTTTTTTTAAATGGCATGGGGGTCCCCCTCAAAATCCATACCAGACCCTTCTCTGAGCACGCAACCTGGCAGGCCGCAGGAAAAGAGGGGGGATGATAGAGCGCCCCCCCTCCTGAATCGTACCAGGCCACATGCCCTCAACATTGGGAGGGTGCTTTGGGGTAGCCCCCCAAAGCACCTTGTCCCCATGTTGATGGGGAGAAGGGCCTCATCCCCATAACTCTTTCCCGGTGGTTGTGGGGGTCTGCGGGCGGGGGGCTTATCAGAATCTGGAATCTCCCTTTAACAAGGGGTCTCCCGGATCCCAGCCCCCCCCCTGTGTGAATTGGTAATGGGGTACAAATGTACCCCTACCATTTTACAAAAAAGTGTCAAAAATGTTAAAAAAAGACAAGAGATGGTTTTTGACAATTCCTTTATTAATTTCTTCTTCTTTCCCCGTTTCTTCTTCCATCTTCTTTCTTCTGATCTTCCTTCAGTGTTCTTCTTCTTCCTCCATCTTTTCTTCCCCCGCGTCTTCCTCCGCTTCCTTCTCTGGTGTTCTTGTCCAGCATCGTCCCCCAGCTTCTTCTCCGCCTTCGTCCTCCGTACGATCCTCCTCAGTTGGAGTGTTCCGCTGTGTGGCGCTTCTGTTGAGGTGACAGTTCTTATATAATGAGGGCGGAGCCACCCGGTGACCTTCTGATGCATGAGGATATCCCTATGGCTTTCCCCATGTTGTCAGAGGGGGGCGGGGTCACCCCTTTATGCCATTTTTTTTATTTTGACGCAGGGTTCCCCTTAAAATCCATACCAGACCTGAACTCATGTTCGACCCGAACAGACAACCCATCCCTATTAATAATACATGTGTGTTAAAATATATATATATATATATATATATATATACATATATATATATATATACATATATATATATATATATATATATATATATATATATATATAAAATAAGTAAATCAAACATATAGCTACAAATTAGTAGCGTGATAAATTCCTTAATGCAAATAAGTGACAACACAAACAAAATTAAAAAAAAGTCAGTGTCAGTATACAAAGTAAAAGTGACAAATCAAACAACAAAAAAGTCTGTGTCAGTGTACAAAGTGAATCCCACCACCAATATGGCAAATGAAGTGTTAATAGAAATCTTCAGTAGTGACTCCTGTGTATCTGCAAGCCTCTCACCCTACTACCATAAGGCATACAGCATGGATAAATCACAGGTGCAGTGTTCAATAATTCCCTCCTGGTTTTGATAGCTTTAGTCCTTCTTAGATGGTCTCAGTAAGAGAGTTTAGGCATATAGAAGAATATAAAACTCATAGCATAATTCCATAAAAGAAAGGGGAGATGGATATGGCAGACCAAAATGATTCCACTCACTTTAAAAATAAAAGCATAGACATGCAATCCACGAACGCCGAGTTCATACGCTTCTAATGCAATCCTGGTACTGCCTTTAATCCAGAGCCCTTCTGGTGTTAGCTCGATATATTGGGTTTAGAGATGGGAAAGAGAGATGCCCATAGCGTAATCCCGTTTATATAAAACAATTTATTGAATAAAACACAGTAAAACAAACTCGCATTTGGAGTAAAATAACATGCAGCCAACCACGATCGCCGAGCTCGTATCCTTCCGTCAGATGTGAATTATACCAAATGCTCCAATCCTGACACGTGTCGTCACATCACGTGACTTCATCAGGGGATAACAATAGGTAAGAATACTGTCTTTAAATAGTGTAATCAATTAGACGGACGGTGGCCATTTTCTCGTAGCCCGTCATTGAAAGGAATGGCGTCGGCCATTATACCATGGTCTTGCATAGAAACACATTGAAAAGGCCATTTTTCTTTGATTCGTGGCACAAACTAATGCTGCATTCATGTGAGCGACTCAACACGAATACAAAGGGATAAGCAGTATAACAAGGATCATTATAATAAGCCAACATATAGCATTAGGGCAAAAATGCTTGATTAAAAGGCACAAATATTTTTCCGGCAGGGCTAGTATATAACTGAGACTTTCGAACCGCAAAAAAATATGTATGTATAAAAATATATATATAAAAGGGGGAGGAGCCACTGTGTTTTATTCAATAAATTGTTTTGTATAAACGGGATCATGCTATGGGCATCTCTCTTTCCCATCTCTAAACCCAATATATCGAGTTAACACCAGAAGGGCTCTGGATTAAAAGCAGTACCAGGATTGCATTAGAAGCGTATGAACTCGTCGTTCGTGGATTGATGTCTATGCTTTTATTTTTAAAGTGAGTGGAATCATTTTGGTCTGCCATATCCATCTCCCCTTTCTTTTATGGAATTATGCTGAGTTTTATTTTTCTCTATACGCCTAAACTCGCTTACTGAGACCATCTAAGAAGGACTAAAGCTATCAAAACCAGGAGGGAATTATTGAACACTGCACCTGTGATTTATCCATGCTGGATACCTTACAGCAGTAAGGTGAGAGGCTTGCAGATACATAGGAGTCACCATTGAAGATTTCTTTCAACACTTCATTTGCCATATTGGTGGTGGGATTCACTTTGTATACTGACACTGACTTTTTTGTTGTTTGATTTGTCACTTTTACTTTGTATACTGACACAGACTTTTTGCTGGATCATTTTGTGTGTTTTCTCACTTATTTGCATAAGGAATTTATCACGCTACTAATTTGTAGCTATATGTTTGATTTACTTGTTTTATTTGATTATATCCAAGTGACTGGTTTGCATTGAAGTGTATATCTGCCACTTTATTTAAAGAAACAGTGTCCCTTTTTGGTCTGGGGGGTTTCTAGCTAGTATTAGCCTAGGGAACGGTAAACAACGCAGGGTAGTGACAAGATAGGCTTCTGACGGACATTTAGAAAGGTAACGGTCCAGCAGCATTGATAACCTATAGTCAGGTTAGGGACCAAGAGATAGGCTAGATAGGTCTGATTTGCTGTGCAGGTGGCTTGTTCCAGATTTCTTCGCCATCGTTGTGTTCGTCTGTACAAGCGTCCACAGGAAGCCACCGCTCCACAAATGCATCAGCGCCTCAAGCCAGCTCATCAGGGGCCCCTTCAACTGCACTGTGCCATAGTGCCTAATTGGAGGTATTGGTGTTAAAGGCCTTTAGTTATATAACCGGACATATAGATACATATATACACTGTTCTCAGACATATGTACTTTATTCAGTTATTGCTTTGGTTGTATGTAATACCCTCACTTTATTATATATAAAGTTACACTAATCACCTGCTGGTATGTCTGCATATCTTTACTCTTAGAAATCAATGCTGGGTGTAGTAGTACTACTTCTGTCAGTTATTTTGGGTGAGTTACTAATTATTGTCCTAGAAAGGGACCAACTCTACATACGCTGAAGCCTTGTTCTAGGTGGAGGCACTGCCAATTATATATTCATAGTCCACTCCTCCTTTAGCGAAGGCTCTGGCTCGATGGTTACCTGCAGGTTAGCGCCATAGCCTGTGTGGAGAGGGCAACTTCATATCACCCCCCCATAACAGGGCTACACTAGGCAACTGCTTTTATGTTTAATAGTTTACTATTGTTACACATTGCAGGTTTAATATTGTATATCTAAAGCAGTGGTGGCCCATAATTAGGCCTTTTATTAGTCAGGGAGGTGACCAAGAACCCGATGGTCACTCTGACAGAGCTCCAGCGTTTCTCTGTGGGGAGAGGAGAACCTTCCAGAAGAAAAAACATCTCTGCAGCGCTCCACCAATCAGGCCTGTATGGTAGAGTGACCAGACGCAGGGCGGCACTTTCCGGGGGGGGGGGGGCAGCGCATGAGAGAAAGCCCCCCCCCCACCCGTCTTCCCAATTCCCGGCTCCCGCGGCCGCCTCCCACACACATGCAGCCTACAGCGGCCGGCTTGCTGTAGCGGCACCGCTGTGTATGGGCGTGCTTGGCAGAGGGTGGAGGGGCGTGTGACTCTTGCCCCCATAATTTTCACTTTTCTTGATTTAGATTTGTCACAATCTGGATTGCATTGCCTATGGAAACCCTTTTTTTCTATGACACTTTAGTTTTTATTAATTTAAGCACTTATATTGGATCCTATATATTTTTGTTCATTTATTTTGCACATTTATGAAGTATTGCATGAGATTATAATTTATTGTTCATATATTTTATATTGATGTTGCACAGTCTGAGTTTCACAGTTTCACTTTAAGCATTATTAAAATCACTGCTCCCGAAAAAACGGCCATTTTTAAAACTTTTTTTTGCATTGATCCATGTCCCCTGGGGCAGGACCCAGGTCCCCAAACACTTTTTATGACAATAACTTGCATATAAGCCTTTAAAATTAGCACTTTTGATTATTCATGTTCGTGTCCCATAGACTTTAGCGGTGTTCGCATGTTCGAATGAATTGTTTGCCTGTTCGCAAGTTCTGGTGCGAACCGAACAGGGGGGTGTTCGGCTCATCCCTAATCATCCTCCCTCTGTGAGGTTTTCACTAATGGTTGTTTTTTGGGAGTAGGCTACTTTGGATCCATTTATTGAAGTAACTCTGATTTGCCTTCATTCATAGTTACCCAATGTGATGGAAGATTAATGGTTATAGACATAAGTATTTATTGGTCTTTCCGTTATTGAATTTCCATTTATACTTAGTTGTTGCACATCTCTAATTGATTAGATTGAGTGCCACTTAATTTATTTTGTTAGACCTCTTTTATTGGTGTGGGAACACCCTTATGGTGGCAGCTTTATCAATTATCATTTTTGTTCTAAATATGTGTCCTTTTTGCTCTGAATATTCATCTGAGGTTTGTGGTTTGTGCTTTGGTACTCGCTATTACCTGTTAACTGTGGTGGATGACCTAAGAATTCTTTCCCTGGTGAAGAAAACACCCTTCACAACAGTTGGCCAGATCAAGAACACTCTCCAGGAGGTAGGTGTATGTATGTCAAAGTCAACAATCAAGAGAAGACTTCACCAGAGTGAATACAGAGGGTTCACCACAAGATGTAAACCATTGGTGAGCCTCAAAAACAGGAAGGCCAAATTAGAGTTTGCCAAACAACATCTAAAAAAGCCTTCACAGTTCTGGAACAACATCCTATGGACAGAGGAGACCAAGATCAACTTGTACCAGAGGGATGGGAAGAGAAGAGTATGGAGAAGGAAAGGAACTGCTTATGATCCAAAGCATACTACCTCATCAGTGAAGCCTGGTGGTGGTAGTGTCATGGCGTGGGCATGTATGGCTGCCAATGGAACTGGTTCTCTTGTATTTATTGATGATGTGACTGCTGACATAAGCAGCAGGATGAATTCTGAAGTGTTTTGGTCAATATTATCTGCTCATATTCAGCAAAATGCTTCAGGGACTCATTGGACGGCGCTTCACAGTGCTGATGGACAATGACCCGAAGCATACTGCGAAAGCAACCAAAGAGTTTTTTAAGGGAAAGAAGTGGAATGTTATGCAATGGCCAAGTCAATCACCTGACCTGAATCCAATTGAGCATGCATTTCACTTGCTGAAGACAAAACTGAAGGGAAAATGCCCCAAGAACAAGCAGGAACTGAAGACAGTTACAGTAGAGGCCTGGCAGAGCATCACCAGCGATGAAACCCAGCGTCTGGTGATGTCTATGCGTTCCAGACTTCAGGCTGTAATTGACTGCAAATGATTTGCAACCAAGTATTAAAAAGTGAAAGTTTGATGGATGATTGTTAATCTGTCCCATTACTTTTGGTCCCTTAAAAAGTGGGAGGCACATATACAAACTGTTGTAATTGATACACCGTTCACCTGATTTGGATGTAAGTACCCTCAGATTAAAGCTGAAAGTCTGCAGTCAAAGCACATCTTGTTTGTTTCATTTCAAATCCATTGTGGTGGTGTATAGAGCCAAAAAGATTAGAATTGTGTCGATGTCCCAATATTTATTGACCTGACTGTATGTCACAGCAGAGAATATGTCAGTTCGACCTTCTAAATACACAACAAGCCCCTTTCTAAATCGACACAATAGTTTATTCTGCTTGCTTACTTTAGCTAGATTAAATATGCACTAATTGAGAAATAATAATTAATCAAGGTGGTTTTGCCTTAAATTGTACTTTCATATGATGTGGTTTTGATGTGTTATATAAAGTTGAATCATCTATCTTTTGATAATGCACTCCTAAATGTATAATTATTATCAAAGTCATAGCTCCCAACTGTCCCTGATTTGGAGAGACTGTCCCTGATTTTGAGCAATATCCCTCTGTCCCTCTTTCCTCCTCATCTGTCCCTCATTTTGGTCTGATCTATATAGTTGTATATAAAATGCACTTTTTTATCTTTCAAAAAGTGTTTCCCAGTGCTAAACCTTTCATCCAAAGTCTTAATTGCTGCATTTTTCAATTTTAAAAGCCAATATAAAGGAATAGTAGTGGTAAAAAAAAAGCACTTTAGGATTTAATTAACCTTTTTTTTGTTATTTCCCTTTAACGAGGGTGTGGCAGGGGGCATTTCCTATGCCTACATACGTTTGCTAGTAGGTGTCCATCATTCCCATCTCAAAAAGTTGGGAGGTATGTCAAAGCGTATACGCCCAGATATAACTGTTGACATACAGGGGGTCCCCGGGTTACGAACAAGATAGGTTTGTTCTTAAGTCGAATTTGTTTGTAAGTCGGAACAGTACCTTTTTTTTCAGTGCAAATCCAGTCTTTTATTTATTCTTGTATAATTTTCTTATTTTTAATATTATTTTTCTTATTCTTTACTTTTTTAATTACTTCTTTTTTATTTTATTAATTTAATTATTACTGTATTTCTTATTTTTATCAATTTTTTTTTTCATTTAAACTTTATTGCTATCACACAGGAGAAAACAATTCCCTGTGTGATAGCAATTGGAGGTGACAGGTTCTCTTTATTGACCCTGTCACCTCCAAAACAGGAGTCCCAGGACTGTGCTAGATTTCCACAGCACAGCACAGCACAGCACAGCACAGCTCTCCCCTCTCACTGTTTACATGGCAGCAGGGACAGGAGACACCAGAGAGAGGGGAGCCGATGTGTTGATGTGTGATGGCACAGCAGGGAGATGGAGGGATGGTGATAGCAGCAGTGTCTGTGATCCGAGTCCGGGCAGGCCCGCCGGCCGGCTGGCCGGCCCGCAGTGCACCTCCACGGGACAGCGGCGCAGGAAAGACCGGGGATCCTGGAGGCTTCACTAGGCCGCACTAGGCCGCGGCCACGACGGGCAGTTTTAGCGGCCCAGCAGGCCACCGGACCGTACCAGGCCTGTGGATGGGCAGGCAGCATGAAGAGGGGGGCCCACAGCCAGGCCAGGAATGGAGGAACGGCTCAGTCAAGCAAGGAGAGGAAGATTCGGCTGGCAGTGACGTCATTCGGGCCCCGTTCGTAAGTAGGAGTTGTTCGCAACTCGGATGTTCGTAAGTCGGGGACCCCCTGTACTGTATGAACATTCGTATTCAGCGTCATACACTCCTTGTTTGTTTGGCACTTCATACTCTATTTTAGTTCATTTAACATACGGCTTTTCTCACTAGCAAAGGCACTAAATGCTCACCAAGTCTCTTATATTTTTCAGTATGATTCATTAACTTTTTTCAACACCAGTTTTCTAGTGTCTTGTATCACGTTCACATCATACTCTTATACCCTTAATCTTTCTCATTATCACATACACTTCCTCACATAATGCACACCCACTTTATACTTTGATTAATTAGGTAATAATAAGCAATTTTTCATTTCATTCTAATTTATTATTTTTTTTAATGTTAATTAAAACCAATTTACAAATTAACCCAACAAATGAATAAACTATGTAAAAAAATGAATAGGTAATTCAAATTAACATGAATTTAATATTTGATTTAGTGCCAGCCAAATTGGAGTCGCAAAGCAGTATTTGACACTCACAGAATACCTGACGATTATTTATTGAGATTTCTGAATATCTTTGTCCCCCAATCTCCTCCCCAGGTCCAAGAGCGTGGCCCCCTGCAAGCCCGATGGACTGTGGATTCACCTGGAGGGCGCCGAGGGAACGTGCGAAGACTATGGGTTCACTGAACGCAAATGTTTTTTAGCAATCTGGTTTGTGCGATACATCCTCACTCTCTCATCCACCCAATGGTAAATACTCCTGTCAGGGCTGGGCTCAGCCCTTCCTTTTCTGAGCTGGCCACTCAGCTGTCGGCTAATTGCCAGCTCCCATCTCTCTCCACAGTTACCCAGCTGTTGTTGATTCTGCTCGTCAGTCCTGCCTACTTAAAGCCCTCCAGCTCACTTGATCTCTGCCTTCGCCTTGGTCACATGACAAGAAACCATCTCCTGTGTTCCTGTTTCATGACTGGCTTTGCTGACATCTCTTTTGGCTCCTTATCCTGCTTGCTGTTCCTCTACTTGGATCCCTGACTTCTGGCCTGGCTGATTACCCAATCTGGTTACTGAACTCTGGCTTGGCTGATTACCCGATCTGGTTACTGAACTCTGGCTTGGCTGACTACCCGATCCGGTTACTGGACTCTGGCTATGCTTTGACTACGCTTACTCTATTTACATTTTTTATTTTTATTAATAAACAAGTGTGATTTTACTGTACTTTTATCTTGGTCTGGTTCATGGTTTCTGACAATACCTCTATGTATGGAGATATATCTTTTGCACAATTTGAAATGTTTTAACAATGTTTCGTATACTGTCATATGCCTTGAATTCGAATTTTTTAATATATTTCCCTAGAATTAAAATCCCCTGAAGAAGACCAGAAATGAAAGGGTCGAAATGCATTGGGGTATTCATGTGGATAATAATGTTGTAAATGTAATTGGCAAACCATGTTTTTCTTGGGGTATTTTTTGCCATGAGTGATGTTTTATGTTGTTGTTTGTGTCGAAAACCATAGCTTGTATTTTAAAATAAAATTTGTAAAGAGGGGGAAAAAAGGGGGGGGGGGTGAGGGAAAATGTGACTTTATAACATCCTCTGGCTGTTACCTTGCCTTTACTCCAGCTCCCGGGGGGTCATGGTTGCTTCACCCCCCAACGCCTCCTATCTTATTCATCAGTATCTACATCTCTGTTAAATTATACCCATAGGTAAGAGTGCTAGGACCATAGTTTGTTGCTCCCTCTCTTCCTATTTTTTAATCAATTACCTTTGATTATTAATGTAATTTATAACCTATTTCAGGTACCATTTATGTATAGCTGCTCCTGATGAGTGGAGACAACCCACGGAAGGCGTAGAGCCGTATATCTGATGCTATGCCACAGTAATCATGTGAATATCATGGGTTTGGCCATGTTGAATCATCAATCAAATACCTAGCCAATATGCTTTTATACAGATTTGAGTATACTGTTGTTTTATCATGTACCATGTGCAATAAGGTCTACGATTTTACTATATGATGCACTAGTCATGTTTATTTGGATTTTGCTTTACCTATGTTGTTTATTCAATCATGTTTCTTACTACGCTATGCTCAATTATGCTAAATAAATATGTATTTTACAATTTGAATGATTCAACCTACCCAAGTGTTATGTTTCATATAAAGTCCCATTTTTCCTCATCCCCCCCCCCCTTTTTTCCCCCTCTTTACAAATTACCAGGGATGGAGAATTGTGTACTGGATGGTCACTTCTCATATAAAGTCCCAACTTTTCGTCTTTTTATTAATTACTAATTAGGGATGGAAACAAACACTTATCTATTTATTTACCCCATGTTTATCTGTTGTCAGGCATCTGAGTGCCAGCCTAGGTACATGCTTTACTGGGTTAAACCTGATTAGTACATAATTCTGTTAGGCTAATACATTCAGGGGGTGTTGCTCATTTCACTCCCGGGAGCTGCGACGTGCACCGGGGTTATCCCCCATCCCCCCGATCTGGCTGGTTGTGGGGGTGGGGGCTCGCGCTCACTGCGTGTCGACATCATGCCCCATACGCCGTTACGTGTGACGTCATCCATGGCGCCGCACCTGGCGTCCTACTCCATCGGCGTGCAACAAGGGGGAGTTAAGGTGCCTATTTAAGAGCAGTAGCCGCTTGGACGTAGTTGCCTTTCTCTCCCCAGCACGCCACCGTGACGTCGGTTTTGGCTCTGTTCTGCCAGGTGGGCCATTCGCTTACCACCCTTTCACTGCAGTCTTGTCACCCTGTGTTTCTATACTCACTCAGGCACATTCACTTCTCACACCCTGTTTACACGCTTTATCCACAGCTCCAGGTATTCTTATCTACATGGCGTCCTCCATTGGCTGTATGGTGGTCCGCTATGTTGTAACTATATACACTTAGCATATTCCTGTTCACCTCTCTTCACCACTTTTGGATGCTTCTTCTGGTCCCATTCACTTTCTTTCTCTGTGTTTCTGGGTGTCATCCTTCTTTCCTCTTCTATATTCTATCATTCTGGTTTTTATCTCCTTCACAGTCACTAACCACAGGTCTATCTTTATTGTTGCAGCAGCTCCTAGGAGCCCTTACCCTCCACTCTAGATACTCACCAAAATTCACTTCTATTGGAGGTACGAGGTCTGGTCCTCTGGCTGTTACCTTGCCATTGCCCCAGCTCCCGGTACATTTATTAATAAACCCAGCTCCCTGTACACTTATTAATAAACCTGGACACCCCTTTTTACCAGTATAAAAGAAGGAATTAAGCAATCAATAAAGCAGATCAGAATCTGTTTACACACTGATCTCCCACCTGACGTGTCTTTGTTCACCATCAGTCAAAGATCAAACCTATCTATTGGTAATAGCCTTAACACCTCAACAACCCCTTTAATTATAAGTGCCATTATCAGTACCCCTGTCCCGGGGTAATCTGTGGGGTTCAGCTGTCAGTTGGACATTCAGAGCCTGCTATGTGTATGAGGAGTGTGGGATCCATGGGCCATACTGATAGCTCAGCCCAGAAGACAACAGGTTCCAGTACAAATCGTACCATCCAGGACAGATTTGTCAGCACTGTACCAGGTAACCAGTATAGTTAGAGGGGGTATTTTTTTAGGGGGGGGGGGTCACTGGCAGTTCCTCTGTAGGCTTTATGTCCAATAATTCCTCTATTGTGGTAGCAGAGTAAGTAGCGTGATCAGTATTTGAAATCTGAAATACGCCTTTGTCTGACAAGCATAATACAAGATCTAACTACCGCTTCAAACAGTACTGAGCAGATTATGCCGACAGTGGACATATATTCTCTTATTCTCTTCCTTCTCACATTGGTGTCTTCTATCCTCAAATTATCTTTACTCTACCCCTCCTCTCTTCCCTGCAGCATGCACATATCACCCTCACTCCTACCCTCTCCCTACTATGGCACCCATCATCTCCTGCAGTTGCTGCACCCACATGCTGACTTAAACACCAGGGCCACTAGAAACGTGCGCTCATGCACATCCCACTCCCACCTTGCCTTCCTCACCCTCCTCCTTCTCCTAGTCTCAGGTAACATTTCTCCTAATCCTGGTCCGCCATTTTCCAAATGCAAGCCACATATCAAATACCCCTCCCCCTCTGGCAACCACCGCAATCCACTCAGTTTAATTTCTATCCCCCTGCTTCCTCAAAGCAGCCCACCAATCTCATGTGCCCTTTGGAACGCCTGCTCCATCTGTAACAAGCTAACATCTGTACATGACCTCTTCATCTCTCATGGCTTGAACATACTCGCCATAACAGAAACCTGGCTTCAAAATTTTGACTCAGCTTCTCCTGCTGCCCTCTCCCATGGTGGTCTCCATTGAACTCACTCCTCCAGACCCAACAGACAGAAAGGAGGTGGAGTTGGCTTCCTTCTGCCCCACAAAGCACCTTCCAAGTCCTTCCTGTCCCTCCCTCTATTCCATTTTTCTTTCGAGATGCACTGTATTCGTCTGTTTTCTCCCATTTCTCTGAGGATTGCAGCAATTTATAGGCCTCCAGGACCAGTATCGCGCTTTCTTGATGACTTTGCTGCCTGGCTACCCTACTTTCTCTCCTCTGAAATACCCACCATTATTCTTGGTGACTTTAACATTCCTGTCAATGTTAACAGCCCAACTACAGCTAAACTTCTCGACTTAACCTCATCTTTTGACCTAACCCAATGGACACATACTTCCACTCACTCCAATGGTAATACCCTTGACCTTGTATTCTCCCATCTCTGCAACCCTGGCAACCTTACCAACACCCCCTTTCCTCTATCTGATCACAACCTCATTACTTTCACTGTATCCTTGCCTCCAACCACCCATCCCTCCAAGCAGCAAACAATTACTTGTAGAAACCTTTGCCACTTTAACCCTTCTCTTCTCTATTCTGCTACTGACCACCTATATGACATAATATCTCCCCTGTCCTGTCCTGACCTGGCCACCTCTGTCTACAACAGTTCACTCTCATCATCACTAGATGCACTTGCTCCTCTAACCACACGCAGAATCAGGCCCCGACCGTTACAACCCTGGCAAACTGACAACACTAGAACTCTCAAGAGACATTGCCGTGCTCTTGAACGACTGTGGCGTAAAACCAAATGCCTGCAAGACTTCACCCTATATAAATCTGCCAAACAAGCCTACTTTGTCTCTCGTATTAATTCCTTGTCATCCAGTCCCCGTCGGCTCTTCTCAACCTTTAACTCTCTGCTTCGTCCACCACCCCCTCTACCCACTAACTCTCTCACTGCCCAAGAGATTGCCAATCACTTCAAAGACAAGAACGATGCAATTCGTGAGGACATCTCCACTGTGCGTACATCTTCCCCACCCAACATACCTTGCCTAGCAGCACATTCAACACTCTCCTCTTTTGAATTGGCTACTACGGAAGAGGTTACAAAAATTTTCTCGGATGGCCACCTAACCAATTGTCCCTTAGATCCTGTTCCCTCACAACTACTACGGTCACCCTCTTCTTCTATCCTATCCACCCTCACCCACATCTTCAATCTCTCCCTCTCTAGTGGCATTTTCCCCTCCCCTCTAAAACATGCGCAGATCACTCCCATTCTTAAAAAGCCCTCACTGGACCCTACCGACCTGAACAACTTAAGACCCATCTCATTGCTCCCATTCACCTCTAAACTTCTAGAACGCTTAGTCTACAACCGTCTTAGCTCCTACCTCAATGAAAATAACCTTCTTGACCCCTTACAGTCTGGCTTTCGCTCGCAGCACTCCACGGAAACTGCCTTACTAAAGCTCACTAATGATTTACTAACTGCTAAAACCAACAGCCAGTACTCCATACTCCTACTACTTGACCTCTCTGCGGCCTTTGATACTGTTGACCACCCACTCCTTCTCAATAAACTACATTCCCTTGGTCTCCGAGATTCTGCTCTACCCTGGTTCTCTGACTATTTATCACAGCGCTCCTTCAGTGTCACCTACAACTCTGTCTCCTCCTCTCCATTGCCCCTTTCTGTGGGGGTCCCCCAAGGCTCGGTTCTTGGACCCCTTCTCTTCTCTATCTACACCTCCTCCCTTGGTCACTTAATAACTGCCCACGGCTTCCAATACCACTTATACGCTGATGACACCCAAATCTATCTGTCTACTCCTCACCTCACTCCTTCAGTCTCCTCTCATATTACTAACTTACTAACTGACATATCAGCATGGATGTCGCACCACT
Organism: Lithobates clamitans; assembly: GCA_037952925.1. Classification (NCBI taxonomy): domain Eukaryota; kingdom Metazoa; phylum Chordata; class Amphibia; order Anura; family Ranidae; genus Lithobates; species Lithobates clamitans. The sequence continues at coordinate 180,566 of JBBGZY010000712.1, read as the reverse complement.
TCCTTAAACTAAATCTCTCTAAAACTGAGCTATTAATATTCCCCCCCGCCTGTGCCCCCCTCCATGACTTTTCCATCAAAATCAACAATGCAACCATCAGTCCCTCCCCTCACGCCAGGGTACTAGGTGTAATCCTAGCATCTGACTTGTCATTTCAGCCTCAAATCCAATCGTTGTCAAAAGTTTGTAGAATTCACCTCCGTAACATCTCTAAAATTCGCCCTTTTTTAACAAATGAAACCACCAAGCTCCTCATTCACTCCCTTGTTATCTCTCGCCTTGACTATTGCAACTCCCTTCTCATTGGCTTACCTCTCCATAGGCTATCCCCTCTTCAGTCTATCATGAATGCTGCTGCCAGACTTATCCACCTTACCACCGTGTCTGCCAACCCTCTACTTCAATCCCTGGCTCCCAATCACCCAGCGAATTAAATTCAAAATTCTAACCACAACATACAAAGCCATTCACAACTCTGCCCCAAGCTACATCACTAATCTTGTCTCCAAATATCACCCAAATCGACCTCTCCGCTCTTCTCAAGACCTCCTGCTTTCAAGCTCTCTCATCTCCTCCTCCCATGCTCATTTCCAGGATTTCTCCAGAGCCTCTCCCATCCTCTGGAACTCGCTACCTCCATCTATCCGGCTATCCCCTACTCTTGCTACCTTCAGGCAATCCCTGAAAACTAATCTCTTCAGGAAAGCCTATCACGTCTCCAACTAATCAACTACCACTTCCACCAGCTCATTGACCCACAGTTACAACCTTTTGTACCACCTGCCCCACCCTATTAGATTGTAAGCTCTTCTGAGCAGGGCCCTCTTAATCCTCTTGTATTGTATTGTATTGTATTATAACTGTATTGTCTCCCTTTTATATTGTAAAGCGCTGCGTAAACTGTTGGCGCTATATAAATCCTGAATAATAATAATAATAATAATAATATTGCAAGCTCTTGCAAGCTCTTGAAACCAGGCAGGAATTTTAGCAAAAAAAAAAACACTTTCTGTAGAATTAGATTGTCAGTTCTTTTAATTTAAACAGCAAGCTTTAAAATTACGTTTCTGTTCCAAACAGTTGCACACAATAAGTCCAAATTATTGCACTCTGTGCATGCATTTTATTTATTTATTTCATTTAACATTTTAAGCAGTTTCTGATGCAGTCAGTAAAGTTTCAGATAAGACCCCCCACCTCCCAACAAATGGAAAATGCTGCAATCAATAAGGCTAGGTTTGGTACCACGGCAAGAGGCTGGAAGAGTCTTAGGGCTGGTACCAAAGGTGGGTGTCTGGGGACACCATTTTGTAATCAGTACTTTTTTTGTAAGGATTTCATAAGCTGGGACCAAACCACGCAATTAATAAAAGTTGGCCCATGTGGCAAAGCACACCTAAAACCTCAAATAAACGTAACTTATTTTAATACACAAGCACATTGGAGATGTTGCAGGGGATGTGGCAAAACAGGAGGTTTAAACAACCAATCAGGGGCATGGCAAGTGAACACAGATTTTTCCCTTCGACAGAACCAACCTTACCCCTGCCACCATGGGCTGCGGAAAGAGTCAAAGTTACTAACGGGTACAGTAAGTCTAAATTTGACCACAGAAACTACAGGATGGTTGAATGTGTATGGATGAACCAAATGTCCTTGAACATCTGTGCAGGCCAGAACTTCATCAAATATGATCCTTTGCTTAGGGCCACCTTGGCATGAAAGCATATAAATATATGGAGGAAGGAGGCACGCTAAAGACATGCTCTAGCTTATTAGGAGGAAAACAAGGGCGTTTAGACAAGGGTCTCCAATTTGTCTATTCCCTATCCCAAAAAGATTAAATTTATATGAAACTTTAGGTCTGCTGCAGAAAGTTCTGCAGTTTCCGGACAAGTGTTATGCAAACCATCTACGCAATTGAGATCATCAAAAGAGAATGTGTAAGATGTATGGGGTGTAAGGGATGCTTACAAGGTTTGACCTTGAATTTCCCACCATAGCATATGATAGCAGAGATTCTGTTCTCTTTTTGTCCCGATCAGATAAAAGGGTGTCTGGTCCTGCAGGTCATTCTACAGAAGCTACATAGAAAAGGATAAAGACCATCTGGCCTAAAAGAGTCTGAGAGAGGTGATGGACTTAACTGTGATATATGAAGTGAACACAGGCATTAATAAAACCTGGCAGTGGTTCAAACCCTTTGAAACTCCATCCACAACTGCAGATTTGGATTAAGATACACTTTAGGGGGTCTATTTTCACATGGGACTCACACCAATTTCACTCAGGAGTCACATGTTTTTATAATTATATTCAATTGGGGAAATATGTGAATCATGAATCATGGGTGAAAGTTGTGTGAAAGTTTAACTAATTGAAAATAAAAAAAATAGACAGTTTTTTTTTTAAGGTTTTCTTGAGTGAGTCAAAACTATAAGGTCTCCAATGGAAAACGTTCTCCTCCAGCCAGATGGGAAAACAAATGTGTCATTTTTTCTGGAGCCTTAGTATTTATTCTGTCATGTTCCTCTGAGGTTTACCTAATATCAACAGACCTGAGGCATGGAGTCACCGTAGACCAGTGGCATACCTAGGGGGGGCCAGAGGGGGCCATGCCCCCCCCCCAACATTATACTGTGCCCCCCCAATTAAAACGCCATTTTTTGTGTAGCGGGTGCCTGCAGCCCCCACATCTTCCCCCGGCCGCCACCGATCTGAAACAGGAATGAGTCGACTCTTACAAGTGAGAGCATGCCTGTCAGCTCCTGCGGGGGATTTCTCTTTTTTTTCTTTTTCTTACCTGAGCCCGATCTTACCAGCGATGTGCACGACCCCAGCAGTTCTCGGGTCCTCATTGGATAGATTGATAGCAGCAGGAACCATAGACTGCAGCTGCTGTCACTTAAATCCAGTGACACAGGATCCGGGGGCGGGTCTGAGTCCTACTGCCTGTGTCAATAGATGCAGCAGCGGGACTCGGGAGCATGCCCGCTCAGGTGCCCCATGGAATGCGGCTCTCCGTTGGGGCACTCAAATAAGAGGAGGAGCCAGGCGCAGGCCAGGACACCTCAGAAAAGAGGATCGGGGCCACTCTGTGCAAAACTCAGTGAGTTGTTTCCTTTGCTTCAGGGATAGAAAGCAGCAGCATGGATAGTCAGTGATAGGGAGAGGGGCAGCAGCATGGATAGTCAGTGATAGAGGTGCAGCAGCATAGATAGTCAGTGATAGAGAGAGGGGCAGCTGCATGGATAGTCAGTGATAGGGAGAGGGGCAGCAGCATGGATAGTCAGTGATAGAGGTGTAGCAGCATGGATAGTCTGTGATAGGGAGAGGGACAGCAGCATGGATAGTCAGTGATAGGGAGGGGGCAGCAGCATGGATAGTCAGTGATAGGGAGGGGGCAGCAGCATGGATAGTCTGTGATAGGGAGAGGGGCAGCAGCATGGATAGTCAGTGATAGGGAGAGGGGCAGCAGCATGGTAGGTTGGTTGTTTAGTGCAGGCAGCAGAGGGAGAGGGCAACAGGAGCCATGCTCCTACAGTCTGTTCATGTTTGTTTATCCTGACACCAGGATCTTCATCATCAGAGGGACAGAACACAGACTTGCATTCCCATTTACCAGCAGAAATCCAGTTCCTTACATAGATCTCTAACTGGGAGAAAAGAATGCAGGGTCTGTGTGTTCTGTCTCTCTGCTTCACCTTTAACCCATAGGGCTCATTCATACTAGTTTTGCTTTCTGAAAAGCAATCCACATGCAGATCACTCTTCAGAAAGCATTAGACAAGCAGTGAGGAGTTGTTGTATCACCTCCTCACTACCTGCTTTAACCTTTTGATCCCCCACACTAGTGTATCAAAACAGTGTGCATTGCACACACTTGTGGGGCTGTTGCAGAGCATTCCCATTCACTTGAAGGGGTTGTACTCAGTGGGTGGAAGCACCTGCCAGAAGCAACACGGGGTGTAATTCCTGCCATGACACTAAACATCATGGCTGCAATATGTGTACACCCCCACTGCCTATGCAGCTAAAGGGGTAGCAATGGGGGTTGGTAAAAACTTGGCTCAACTGCAGGGTTTAACAGCCCCCTCACCACTTGTGTAAATGAGTCCTAACATTGCTGGTGTGGTTTTACAATAAGGTCCTTTTTACATTGGCAGTCCAATCAGGTCTGTCTGTCGGTTTTTCCTTTCCCTCTCTCACTCTCCCTCACCCTCTCCCTCCCCTCTCTCTCTCTCTCCCCCCTTTTCTCCCCTCTCTCTCTCTTTCCCTCTTCTCTCTTTCCCCCTTCTCTCTCTGCTCCCCTTCTCTATCCTCTCTTTCCCCCACTCTCTCTCCCCCTCTCCCTTTCTCTCTCTCACCCTCCCTCCCCCTCTCTATCCCCTCTCTTGTCTCTCCCCCTCTCTCTCCATCCCCTCTCTCTCTCCCTCCTCTCTCTCTCTCTCTCTCTCTCTCCCCCTCTCTCTCCATCCCCCCTCTCTCTCCATCCCCTCTCTCTCTCCCTCCTCTCTCTCTCTCTCTCTCTCTCTCATCCCCTTTCTCCTCCCCTCTCTTTCTCTCTCTCTCTCTTCCTCCCCCTCTCCCCCCTTTCTCTCCCCCTCTCTTTTGCACTCTCTCTCTTCCCCTCTCTCTCTTTCCTCTTTCTCTCTGTCCCCGTCTCTCTCTGGCTGGCTGTGTAAAATTGGTACATGGTGGTACTTTGTATTAGTTACACACACAAAAAACATTCCCACAATTGCTTTAAACTATAAATAAAAGATTTTGAGAGTTTTCCTCGGTCTGACGCAATGCCTGAGGAACAAAGGAAAACGCTTGAAAGCTTGTCTTTTAAGTGTTAGGTTAGTACAATAAGAATACCACATTACTCTCATCTTTTGTAATCTTGTTTACAGTATCTCACAAAAGTGAGTACACCCCTCACATTTTTGTAAATATTTACTTCTATCTTTTCATGTGACAACACTGAAGAAATGACACTTGTCTACAATGTAAAGTAGTGAGTGTACAGCTTGTATAACAGTGTAAATTTGCTGTCCCCTCAAAATAACTCAACACACAGCCATTAATGTCTAAACCGCTGGCAACAAAAGTGAGTACACCCCTAAGTGAAAATGTCCAAATTGGGCCCAATTAGCCATTTTCCCTTCCCTGTGTCATCTGACTCGTTAGTATCTCTTTATGTTCAGATGGTGTCAAGCAGGGGCGTTGCTAGGGGGTGGCTTTTGGGGCTATAGGCCCGAATCTGAGGCCAATAGCCCCGAGTCTCTGCAGGGGTCCCCAAGGGGAGGCTCTCTGGGGACCCTTATGTAAGTGGGGGGGCTCTCTGGGGACCCTGATGTAAGGGAGAGGCTCTCTAGGGACCCAGATTTAAGGGGGAGGCTCTCTGGGGACCCTAATGTAAGTGGGGGGGCCCTCTGGGTACCCTCATGGAAGGGGGAGGCTCTCTGAGGACTCTGGTGTAAGGAGGAGGCTCTCTGGGGACGCTGATGTAAGGTGATGTAAGGGGGGGCTCTCTGGGGACCCTGATGTAAGTGGGGGGCTCTCTGGGGATATATATATACACCCACACGTATATTACTGTATATACATGTGTATGCCCACCCAAGCGTATGACTTTCTTTACTACGCTGCTATGGGCTCTAGCCCCAGATCTTTTGTAGACCTAGCAACGCCCCTGGTGTCAAGCATGTGTGGCGGCAACCAGGTGAGGAGTACAAAGACAAGTGTGTCTTGCCTACAGTCAAGCATGGTGGTGGGAGTGTCATGGTCTGGGGCTGCATGAGTGCTGCCGGCACTGGGGAGCTACAGTTCATTGAGGGAACCATGAATGCCAACATGTACTGTGACCTACTGAAGCAGAGCATGATCCCCTCCCTTCGGAGACTGGGCCACAGGGCAGTATTCCAACATGATATTGACCCCAAATACACCTCCAAGATGACCACTGCCTTGCTAAAGAAGCTGAGGGTAAAGGTGATGGACTGGCCAAGCATGTCTCCAGACCTAAATTCTATTGAGCATCTGTGGGGCATCCTCAAACGGAAGGTGGAGGAGCGCAAGGTCTCTAACATGATATACATATAAGGTAATCTTCTACAATTGTAGTAACGTGCCACCATAAGCATCTGTGGATAATGTATAAATGCAATACAATTAGTATCTCAGATATCATGAATTTAGGAGTCAGTGGTTTAGAATCCAAAAGGAGGTGCACTCGCCAGTATATGCTGGTCCCCAGTATATGACATCACCTGATCCGGTCATATCACCACACCGGACCATGGCCAAAAAGCCCTGTCGGGTGGCATCACACGACACTTTTGGCAATGCGTTCGGACGTCCGATTGGGGTGCATATATGGGAGGACCACTGGGGGGCAAAGTCAGGACTTACTACCCAGACGGCCGTCATGGAGTTTCTCCATCAGCTTAATGGCAGCATATACTGGTGAGTGCACCTCCTTTAGGATCCTAAACCACTGACTCAAATCCATGATTTTTGAGATTCTAATTGTATCGCATTGATACATTATCCACAGATGCTTATGGTGGCACATTACTCTAATTGTACCCCTTTCCTACTGGGCTACCCAGAACCCTCACGTATTCAAACGTAGAAGCTTACCTTATATGTATATCATTTACATTTCCAGCACTTTATGGTCATTGCCAGGTGAGTGTATAAGGCACCTTATCAGTCAACCAGCATTATCAACACTGGGTCTTTTGTCCTACCTTTTTCCAATCATCAACTAATATATAGTATATTTATATTTTTTTCTACTTCTAGACCCAGTGACATGATGATTATATGTCCGGAAATCCAACTTGAAAAACCCTAGGGAGGATTATTTGCCTATATACAGTAAGTAGGGGGGTTCCTGTCACCTATACACCCTATTTAGTTGAGTATCTTTTAGGTGCACTCTGTTCATTATCTACCCATTTATCATTATACCCTGTTAGGTCTCGGTGCCTGTAGAACACCCCCATAGCTGCCTTCATGTTTTGTTATACGTCCAACAGCGTTGTTATTTTGTATTTTTTCATTACCTTTGTAAGTAAATCTGTTCTGTCCACCAGATTTCTGTTCTGATTATCTGTGTCTGTGTTGTTTGAAATAACATGTAAGGTTCTAATTTACATAAGTCAATGTTATGCAGAGTGCAGGCGCCATCTATTCTTCTCTCTTGGTATTGCTTCAGTTGTGCTGTTTATTTGATACATTGTGTGTGTAGTTAATAAAGCTGTTAGTAAGCAGGGAATTCTGGGTAAAGTCTTCACAGGAAGTGAACCAGCCACCATTCTCTTTAGAAGTTACTGCAGGAAGCAAGACATGTCGTTCTCAATCCATCGCCATCACCCCTTAGAGAACTTAAAAAGTATGTTTTTATTATTCAATCTTGCATTGTAGAACGTTGTTTCTTTAATGTATGCAATATTGTACTTATTGAGGTCTATTTCTGTTAATTTGTAGTTTCACCTGGCTTATTCTAATAAAACTGAGATCAAAGAAATATGGTATCTGAAGTTTATGGGACAAGAAGGTTTAGCTATATGTCCTTGAGACAGAACAGTGAAATTTTTAAGCTGACCTCTGAAGGGAAGATAAGCTGACTTCGGAAGTCTGTACAGCCTGGGGCTAGACAGTATCCATACAATCAGAGGCCTTAAAGAAATAGGCCTGCGGCAGGCGAAGCAAGCAGCCACGCTACACAGAGTCGCACTCTGTCAAGCAGCATCGACATTAGAACGGTCTCTGTACAGCAAGACAGCTTCTTCCCCGCAGCCATGTCTCACAGTGGGACATCTTCTTGCAAAACACGTTCACGAACAAGCTCATCTAAGTCATCTGTCACAAATGTAGCAGCTATTGCCGTTCAAAAGCTGAAGCAGCAAGAGCCAGGGCCACATTCGCAGACCAAAATCTGCAGATGAAAAAAGAAAAGGCCCACCTTGAAGCAGAAAGGGTGAGACAGGAACAAGAGAGAGAGAAGGAAAGAATACACCTGAAGGAAGAGCTAGCCCAGCAGGAAGCATCTCTGACATTGCAGCAAGCTATCTTAGAAGCTAACATGGAGAATCTGGCAGTGGACCGAGACACTACTGCCACCATTGCAGAAGCAGAAGCTTTAGAAGCAGCTGTCTACGATGAGCCAAGAGTAGGCAGCAGCATACCGGGTCTAGAGGAGGACCAACAAGATTCTTTGCAATGCACGTCAGATTATGTCTACCAGCACCCAAGCAGCATCCCACAAAAAGAAATTAAACATGACGTCAGTGAGTCACATCAAATAAAGCAGCAACAAGATGACCTTGGACCCCAGTGCTACAAGCAAGAAAAATCTGACAGAGTTCCAGACTTTCCAGTCCCAACCAAACCTTCTACTCCACAAGGTACCCAGCCTTCATACAAACAGCAAACACCTGTCTTCACTTCAAAAAGGTATGCAATGAGCCGGTACGAACTGCCAACCTTATGCAAGTTTGAGCCCAGCACGCCTAAAGAAGAGACTTCTATCAGGTATGCCTTTACACTGCACCACAATACACCAGCAGCCTACCCCAATGCCTATCAGGCTACTATAGACTTTGCCAAGTTCCTTGCCAAAAGAGAGTTAGTTACCCAGGGACTTGTCAAATTTAGTGATCGCCCTCAAAACTACAGGGCGTGGCGATCCTCTTTCCAGAGTGCCATTCAAGGCCTAGATCTATCCTGCAGGGAACAGATAGAACTCCTCGTAAAGTGGCTTGGCAATGATTCTGCTGAACATGCTAAAAGGATCAGAGACATTAATATAAACCACACTGAGATAGGCCTTGCAAACATCAGGAACTGACTGTATAGATGTTATGGCTCACCAGAGGCTATAGAAAGTACACTGTTTAAAAGGATAGAAGAATTCCCAAAAATACCTAATAGAGGTTACCAAAGACTCAGAGAATTCAGTGACCTGTGTATGGAGTTACAAGTGACTAAAGCAGAAGGGGACTTACCTGGCCTTTCTTATCTTGACTCTGCTAGAGGTATTAACTCCTTAGCGCAAAAACTTCCTTATGAGTTACACCAAAGATGGATTACACATGGCTGTAACTACAAATGAAAACACAATGTGCCTTTTCCACCCTTTAGTGAGTTTTTGGACTTTGTAGACAGACAAACAGGAACGAAAGATGACCCCAGCTTAATTTTTCCAGTGTCTTATACCACTTCTTCTGGCCCTAAACAACTCAGAGCTCCAGTAGCAGTGCACAAAACTAACATTTCTCCCCACAGATTTGCAGAGTCTCAGCCAAAGGATCAAGACAGCGACCCTGCTAAGTTCTGCCCTCTGCATAAGATGCCACATCCTCTTCTGAAATGCAGAGCCTTCAGGATAAAGACCATCCAGGATCGCAAGGCTTTCCTCAAAGAGAACAACATCTGTTACAAGTGCTGCGCTTTGTCCACACACTTCGCCAAAGACTGTAAGGTCAGTGTCAAATGTACAGAGTGTTACAGCACAGAGCACAACGCAGCTCTACTCCAAGAACCTTCCCACCTGTCCATGGTAACAAGGAGCAAGGCAGGGAGATCAAAGACTCTTGTACAGATGCAATAGCAATCACTTCACAGTGCACTGAAGTCTGCAAAGGAAGTACAGGTAGCCCTGCTCTAAAATCTGTCTAGTGGGAGTTTACCCAAAAGGACGCAGAGACAAAACAGTCAAGCGCTACGTCATCTTGGATGATCAGAGTAATAAGTCACTAGCTAGACCTGTGTTTTTTGACATTTTAAACCTTAAAGGCCCCAGCAGCCCTTACTCCCTTAGGACCTGTGCAGGCACAGTGGAAAAGGCGGGGAGAAGAGCTGCCGGCCTACAAATCGAATCTGTGGATGGTAAGACATGCCTACCCTTACCGACCATAATAGAGTGCAACCAGATCCCAGACAACAGATCGGAAATTCCCACGCCAGACGCAGCAGCTCACCACACTCACTTGAACGACATAGCACATCTCATACCAGAAATAGATGATCAGGCTCAGATAATCTTACTCCTAGGGAGGGATGTCTTGCAAGTTCACAAAGTAAGAAAACTGATCAACGGTCCTCAAAATGCCCCATATGCCCAAAAACTGGATCTCGGGTGGGTCATTATAGGTGATGTCTACCTGGGAGGTGCACACAAACCGACATCCGTTAATACCCTGCTCACTAGTACCCTCGAAAATGGTCGTCCTGCTCTTTTCCAACCCTGTCAAAATCACATCCTCATAAAGGAACTACCACACAACAACTCTGTACCTCTTCCTTTCCTAAGTCCACTCTGATATCAATACCTATGACGATGACCTAAGCGACTTAGGACACACAGTGTTCAGGAGAACAAAGGAAGACAACCAGGTAGCAATGTACATTGAAGATAGGCTCTCTGAGGTTTCTCTGGTTCAGGGACAATGTCCCCTCTGAAGACATCACAGAATACCGCATGAGGGTGCACATATTTGGCAACAGTCCTTCCCCTGCAGTTGCTATATATGGCCTCAGACACTCTGCTAGAGTGGGAGAGTCAGAGTATGGGTCAGATGTCAGACATTTTGACGACAAGGATTTCTGTGTAGACGATTGCTTGAAATCACTACCCACAAATGAAGCCGCAATCAGTCTCCCCAAAAGAACTCAGGCAATGCTTGCTTGTTCTAACTTAAGACTCCACAAGATTGCTTCCAACAGTAGAGAAGTTTTAGAAGCCTTTCCTGCTCAAGATCATTCTAACGAGTTAAAGGACTTAGATCTAGGCACAGATTAATTTCCCATGCAACGCAGCCTTGGTTTGCTTTGGGATTCTGGAGCTTTGCAATCATGTGACCACCATGACAGCCAATCATGGCGGTCACATGACCATAAGCCCAGCCCCCCGACATTTTAAACCTCTTAAAAGGCCAGCAGGCGCCTGCTCTAAGGGGATGATTCAAGAGCCATTATTAGTACCTCTGTCTCGGGGCAATCTGTCGGGTTCAGCTGTCAGTTGGACCCTCAGGGCCTGCTATGTGTATGAGTAGTGTTGGATCCATGGTTCAAACTGATAGCTCAGAAGACAACAGGTTCCAGGACAAATCACAAAATCCAGGACAGACTGGTACATGCCCCCCGCACTGTGCCAGGCAGTGGCGGCTGGTCCTTAGGGGGCGCACGGGCGCCGCCCCCTCCTTTTCATGCATCAGGCCCCCTAATCTACCTGCAGGATGCCGAAATGCATGGATTCCAATGGGGGATTTTTTTATTTTTTTTAAGCACATGGTTAGAGCCAGAGGCTCTAATAGGCTTCAAAAGGGTAGTACTGCGCCCGAAGCCCACCCATTTGTGTGTCAATAATGAATAAATATTCACTGATTCTGCCTCCCAGCCAATCGGGAAACGAGTCCTGAGACCCGTTTCCCGATTGGCCAAAAGGAGAAGCTACCCTATTTGCTGAGGAAGGAGGAGGGAGGAGACGCACGGCAAGGACGCCGCCGTGATGCCAAGGAGGAGACTCACAGATGCTGCTGAGGAGGACATGCACGACGAGGACACCGCCATGATGCAAAGGAGTGAATTGTTGCGGGTGACTGACCGACTAGGGGCGTGGCTGTGCACTGTTTGCCACCCCTCCCCCCCAAAAAAAAATTAGAAAAATATACCACCGGCCGCCATTGGTGCCAGGTAAAACAGTACAGTTAGAGGGGGGCCTGTTTAAAGTGGGGTTCACTGGCAGTCTGTGGGGTACATTCCTCTATTTTATTAGCAGAGTAAGTAGCACAATCAGGGTTTAAAAGCTGAAGCTTTCTCGGATGAGCAGTGATACAAGACCTGATTACCTCTTCATACAGTACTGAGCAGATTATGCCGACAGTGGAAATAGATTGCAAGCTTTTGGAACCAGCCAGGAATTTTAACAAAAGGAACCACATTTATTTCTTTAAACAATACACTTTATCCATAGAACTAGATTGACAGCTCGTATGATTAAGACAGCAAACTTTAGAATTAGGTTTGTGTTTCAAACAGTTTCACACTATAAATCCTATAAATAAATAAGTAATTGCTCTCTGCAAACACATTTTATTTATTTGTTTATTTAACATTTTTAAGAAACTTCCAATACATTCAGTTATGTTTCAGATAAGACCCCACACCACCCAATAAATGAAAAATGCTGCAATCAACAAAGCTAAATTTGATAACACAGGCAAACAGCTGGAGGGATGTCAGGGTAACACAGGTGAAAGGCTGGAGGAGTTCAGAGCTGGTACCACAGGCAGGTGCTTGGGGACACCATTCTGTAATTTTGACAAATTTGAGCAGTTCAGTACTTTTTTTGTCAGGATTTCATGGCTCATAAGTTGGGACCAACTCACCAAATTAGAAAAAGTTGGCCCTTGTGACAAAGCAGACCTAAAGTCATAGAAAAATTAAACTTATTTTAAGACCCAAGGATGTTGGGGGGTGTTGCAGGGAATGTGGCAAAGCAGGATGTTCACCCAAGCAATCAGTGCCTTGGCCAATGAACACAGCTTTTTCCCTTTGCAGAAAAACCCATCTCACCCCTGCCACAGCGGTGTCCCAGCACAAGCAGCAAAGAGGGTCAAGTGCTACTAACAGGTGAGTGTAAATTTGACCACAGATTCTACAGGATGGTTGAATGTGTAAGGATAAACCACATGCCCTTAAACATCTGTGCTGGCCAAGACTTCACTAAACACATGCATTTGAATATATGACCATTGGTGTAGAAGCCTGTAGAGATAAGGAGGAAGGTGGTACAATGAAGACTCCTGGCCTGGCTTGTTAATAGGAAAACATGGGTTTTTGTTCGATGGCCCCCAATCTGTCCATTCCCTATCCCAACAAGGTTACATTTATAAGAACCTTTAGGTCTGTTGCAGCAAGTTCAGCCCTTTCCAGACAAGTGTAACTGAGATTGTGAAAGGAGAATGTGTAAGATTTATGGGGTGTAAGGGGTGCTTAAATGGGTTGACCTTGATTTTTCCCACCATGGTAAAAATGGTGTTCTCTTTTTGTCCCAATCAGATAAAAGGGTGTCTGGTCCTGCTAGGTTAAGGTCATTCTACAGAAGCTATATAGAAAGGGATAAAGACCATCTGGCCTAAAAGAGTTGGAGAGAGGTCATGGACTTGCTGTGATATATGAAGCAGACACAGGCATTAATAAAACCAGACAGTGGTTTAAACCCTTCCACATTCCATCCACAACCGAAAATGAAGATTTGGCTTTAGATACTCTTGTTTAGGGGGTCTATTTATACATTTTTTTTCACATGGGACTCACAAATTTCACCCAGGAGTCAATTAGGTTCAGTTGGCAGTGGTGGCCCAGGCATTGTGGGTGCACGGCGCCGCCCTCCCTGCCGCTGCCCCCCTATCCATGCACCCAACCTCTTTCAGGACGCCGGACGCATGGACTTCTATGGCAGGGGTGGGAGGGGGTGTTTTTTTTAAGCACCTGATTAGAGCCAGAGGATCTAATAGGCTTCAAAAAAGGGTGGGCTTGGGGCACAGAGAGTGCGCCCTGATCCCACCCTGTTGTGTGACCATAGCGAATGACTTTTCACTATTTTTTACACCACAGTGCCTCCCTGATAATCAGGAGGCAGGTCAGTGAGACCTGTTGCCCGACTGGCCAAAGCGCCGGGTGATCCTATTGGATGGCCAGAGCTTTGGGTGAAGAGGAGACACACAGGGGAGAGAGCTGGAGGAACGGACTCCTCAGCCGCCGCTGCTGCCTGCACTGAGACACAGGGGGAGAGGACCCAACAGCCCGGTAAGTGCCGGATCTCCCATGGCGGGTGGAGTTGGTGGGGTTTGTTTTGCTCTCAGTCACCCGTGCCACACAGGGGGTTCTTTCGGTGTCGCGAGACCCGCGCCGCAGGGGGTGTAGGGGTACTGTCAGTGTGCCAGCGAGACCCGCGTGGGGGGGTGGTATGGGCAGTGCTGTCAGTCCTATCTATGATGATGATCTATATACCCTGATCTGTGATGATGATCTATATACCCTGATCCTGTGATTCTGGGGCTATATACTCTGTCCTGTGATGCTGAGCTGTATAGTCCTGACACTATAGATAGAAGCAAGTGGAATACAGGGGACTGAGTGAGTGGATTCTATAAGGGGTGGGGCTTATGAGAAGTGAGAGGGGTCAAAAAAGAAGGGCGGGGTCTGGCGCCCCCCCATCCTAAAACTTCACCAGCCGCCACTGTCAGTTGGGGAAATATGTGAATCCTGGGTGAAAGTTGTGTGAATTTTGGGTGAAAAGATTTATAAATAGAGCCCTAAGTTTCACTCACTTAAAATAAAAATATATAGACTGGTGTTTCTGAAGAGTTTCTTGAGTGAGTCAAGACTATAAGGTGTGGAAAACATCCTACTCCAGTCAGATGGGAAAACATAGATGTGTCATATTTTTCTGGGGCCTTAAAGCAGAACTGCACTCTCTCAATCAACACTGACTATTTTTAATCCTTATGCTCTTAGCATTAGTAAATAGATAGGAAAGTATATCATATTAATTTGTTTTAAACTTTCTTTTTACATTTATTCAATTACTTCCTAGTTTCCATGCCTTGGCAAATGATGTCATACATCCCAGGAGTCTTTGGGAGAGGAGGATGGGCTTTTTCAGCTAAGCAAGCCCTCCTGTCTGCATGGCTAAACTAACGGCTGATGGATTCCAGGATGTAAATGCTGCATGAATAATCTGCTCTTACTCAAGATGGGCAAGGCCAGAAAAACTAGGTGGGGGGTTTCAAACTGATTACTCAACAAAATAAAGCAATGAAGACATGGATGGATGGGGGAGTTTGCTTTGAATATAAAAATGAATTAAATTGTGTTTTTGGTTGTGCAGTGTAGTTCCACTTTAAGGACATGTTATTTCCTGGATATTAAATTTGATGATCAACTTCAGTATTCCTTCTGCCATGTTCCTCTGAGGTTTACCTAATAATAGTAGACCCGACTCATGGGGTCACCATAGACCTCCAGCTCACAAATGGTCAGAAATTCACTGCGCCCCGGGATCACCACACTGACGTATTGACCCTCCATCCCATTACAGGAGAAAGTTGTCGTAGGATCAGTAATTTGGGTGACCGTACCGCACCTGTGGAAGACAAATAAGGACCAACACAATGATACAGAAAATGGCACTTATTCACCTATGAGAGATTTACAAAATGGGTTCATAGTATACAAACGTCAATCTTTAAAAACTTCTTCAAATAACAATAAATGTGGCCAGAAATACATCTTTTTAGCCACAAGGCAGAGAATTGCTAAATCCTGGGGGCAATCTCTATCTTTTGGGTTTGCATTGCAGGCACTATGATCAATGAGATGCTTAGGGCTATTTTTAAAGATACTCATACAATGTATATCAAAGTGTGATCTTCTTGGGTGGGATATCATAGATCCATTGGATTTGACCATCTTGATATTGCCTTTTTTGCTTCTCTGTGTTCCCCCTAGTAGTTCCCCCTAGTAGTAACCCCTTTTTCCTTCCATCCATACATCCATACCTCCTCCTTTTCTTTAGTCTCTAGTTCTCCTTCTGCTTTTCTTGTTTCTCTCTTTTGCTTCCACATTCCCCTTTTTATGCTATAGCATTTACATATTGTTTTTTTTGGGTTGTCTTCTGAGTAGGCCTATCTGCTAGGCACCTTCTTTCTGTCTTCTTTGTTAAAGTGGATGTAAACCCGACATTTTTTTTTTTTTTTTTTTATATCATACTGTAGAGCAGTGTTTCTCAACTCCAGTCCTCAAGGCGCCCCAACAGGTCATGTTTTCAGGCTTCCTATTATTTTGCACAGGTGATTTGATCAATTTCACTACCTTAGCAATTACCACAGCTGTTTCATCTGAGGGAAATCCTGAAAACATGACCTGTTGGGGCGCCTTGAGGACTGGAGTTGAGAAACACTGCTGTAGAGTATAAGATTTCCTATCATTTGAGCCCATTCTTGCCACACAGAGTTAATTTTTCTCTGAGCAATCCTCTTTTATTGTTCAGTGAAAAAAATCTTGACAAACTGAGAAAAACTTTGTCAAATCCTCCCCCTTGCTGTGAGTGACAGCCTAAGACACAGGCATTATTTTTTAATTCCCTCCCCCACTCCTTTCTTCAGCAGCTCTGCAAGGATTGGCTGTTCCACACCTCACCATGATTTGGCATGCTGAAGTCATGTGGTTACTTTCCTGTCTTTTCACTGGATGTTATAGATCATAGCAGAAGTTCAGTGTTAGAAATACACAGGGGAGTGTAGAGGTGGGTGGGGAGTCTACTGACATCACGACTTCACCCACCGAGCTCCAGACAACAGACCCCGCCCACAGAATATGCAGTTTTTCGGCTCTCACAACAGACAGAGGGGAGACATTTGACAGGTAAAGATACATGCAGGAGGCATGTATATCCTTATAGATAACCCCCATGGCAGTAGTTTAGAATGGATGACATTGGGTTTACATCCACTTTAATGCTCATAAAAAGAAACAATAAAAATTACGTAAGAGCAACTCTCAGAAATACTATCACTGAGGCTACTTTCAGACTGGGGCGTTGGGGGCGTCGGCGGTAAAGTGGTGCTATATTTAGCACCGCTTTACTGTCGTTTTAGCAGCGCTATTCAGCCACTAGCGGGGCGGTTTTAACCCCCCGCTAGCGGCCGAAAGAGGGTTAGAACCGCTTGCTGCAGCGGCGCTTTGCCGGCGGGTTTGCGGCGCTGCCCCATTGTTTTCAATGGGAAGGGGCGCTTTAGGAGCGGTGAATACACCGCTCCTATAGCGCTGCAAAGGTGCGGCTTGCAGGACTTTTTTTACCATCCTGCAAGCACACCGCTCCAGTGTGAAAGCCCTCGGGACACAGGAGAGGCTCTATACAGGCGCTAAGCAGGCGCTATTTTTAACGCTGTAGCGCCTGTAAAGCGCCTCAGTGTGAAAGTGTTCTTACTTATAGCATTTCTGAGAAGACTGATATTTTAGTCATTGTTGTTCCTCAATCTTTTCAGTTATGTCTGGCTACCTGCAGGAAGTGCCAAAAGTTAACCCCCCCTTCCCAAATCTTTGTGTGGCTGTCAAAACTACATGTCCCATTGTCAGGCCTGGACTGGCCATAGGGCACACCAGGGAGCAGCCTGTTGGGGACAGGGCCCTGTGGCGGGAGATGGGCGGTGGCCGTGGTTCAGACAGGGCTGATGCAGGCCGTGGTCGCCTCTTGCCTCCCACTGTGTTGCCATGCCTGTGTCTCTTCTCCTGGTGTAGAGTGTTGATCTGTATTCTCTGCAGTAACTGCAAATGCTCCAGATTTAGGCAAAACAAGCCAAGCTGCACCCGAAGAGGTAATTGAGCTGGTGGTATTTTTTGACCCGGTTGGGTCACCTGCACCACCACCCCCGGCCAATGACCCGTCCTCAACACTTACCCCGGGCGACCGGCTTCCCCTGTGTCTCCTCTCCTCGTGTCTCCTCCCTCCTCCTCCCGGTGGCCAGCGTAGCTTCTCCTTTTCGGCCAATCAGGAAACGGGTCTCAGACCCGCTTCCTGATTGGCCAGGGGGAGGATTATGCCCCGTACACTCGATAGGATTTTACAATGGAAAATGTTCTATGGGAGCTTGTTGTCGGAAATTCCGACCGTGTGTAGGCTCCGTCGGATATTTTCTATCGGAATTTCCGTCACACAAAATTTGAGAGCTGGTTCTCAAATTTTCTGCCAACAAAATCCGTTGTTGGAAATTCCGATCGTGTGTAAACAATTCTGACGCACAAAGTTCCACGCATGCTCGGAATCAAACAGAAGAGCCGCACTGGCCATTGAACTTTATTTTTCTTGGCTCGTCGTATGTGTTGTACGTCACCGCGTTCTTGACGTTCGGAATTTCCGACAAGATTTGTGTGACCGTGAGTATCTAAGACAAGTTTGAGCCAACATCCGTCGGAAAAAAAACATGAATTTTGTTGTCGGAAAATCCTATCGTGTGTACGGGGCATTAGTGTGACAATAGCAAATTTTCATTTGATAGTGTCACACAACTGGGTAAGCCCACCCTATTTTGAAGCCTATTAGAGCCTCTGGCTCCAATGAGTCACGTGCTTCAAACCCCTCCCATTGGAATCCATGCATCTGGCGCCCTTCATGTACTGTAGATTAGGGGGCCGGATGCATGAACAGGGGGGGTGGCGCCCATTGCGCCCATTATGGACAGGCCGCCACTGGCTGCCAAGGACACAATCATGACACAAGCTCTGGCACCTTAACAGCTGAGTCATCATTATTAACAATGGGGATACAAGATTTCAAAATGGCTGTAGCATGAATATTGGGTGGGGGGTGTTTGGAGGTCTATCAGTGGAAGGAGGGGGTGATATTTGGGGGGGTTTGGGATTGGAAGTTGGAAGGTGAAAGTCTATGAGCGGAGGAGTCTGTCAGTGGTGGGACGAAGCAGTAGTTGGGGGTGGGGGGGCAGTAGGTGGAGGGGTTTGCATTGCAGTGCGGAGGAATAGCTCTGTGGTTGTCCCGTTGCTGGCCACCCGGCCACTCCATGTCCCTGGAGGAACTGACTGCTCAGTCAGGATTGTCTGGGTCTGTTGTTTATCCCAGTCCGAGCCTGCCAATGGTTCATAGATAATGTAGTCTTAACTATGGGCAGTACATGGAATTTTCTTTGCTTCCCTGTCACCTCCCACTGGTGGGAAGCAGTATGAGGAACAAGGGTGGGTACTGACAGGCAGCAAGAACAGTTCTAAATATAACCCCATCCAAAGTTGGGATTGCTCTGATGTGCTTATATCAGTAGAGATGTGCTTGATGGAAAAATTTGTTTCATTTTGTTTAGTTAAGTTAATGATTTAGTTATGGCAAATTAATATTCGCTATTGTCTTCCTGATTCTCCTCCCGACCAATCAGGAAGCAGGTCCTGAGACCCGATTGGTCAAGGAGTCTTAGGACTCCCAGCCAATCGGGTCTCAGGGCCCACTTCCTGTTCGGCTGGGAGGAGAAGCAACGGCACGGAGCGAGGAGTAGCTGGAGCGAGGAGCAGCAGTCCCACCCTGGATCCTTGTCATCTGCCTCCTAAGGTAAGGAGGCCTCTTACCGCTACCTTCCCGTCCGTCTCCTGGGGGGGGGTGATAGCCACGTCTTCCCGTTCATCTCCCATGGGAGGGGGGGGGGGGGGGAATTACTGCCTTCCGTCCATCTCCCCCCAAAAAATATTGAGCACCAGCCGCCACTGCTTTAATACCTTCCTGTATTGCAATATTTTTCCATTTCATATGTAGTGCATTTTATTTAAATAATGAAACATTAAAAAAAAAAATGGATCCAAATTATTTGGATCACTGTTACGTTATTTTGGATGCTTCCAACATTCCAATTAAACAAATGAATTCCATATTTAGTTTCCTTATAATTTATTTCAGATTTGTTGACATTTCGTTGCTATTGTGATTCAGAGATTCATATACCTCCGAATCTCCCAATATGAAAATTTTGTCCGAATTTCGATTCGTAATGAAGTCTATACATCAGTGTGATAGATAAAAGAAACTACATAGGAGTGTTGAGGGGATCGGTTCCCTATTGTATCCACAGCAGACTCAGGTATTCAGGTTCTTGCACAAGAAAATGTTAGTTTATGCCTCTGAAAGATGAATTTAGCAGAAGATATCAGACCAAAGGAGAAGAAATCAGGATCAGGCAAGTCATAGCAGGCAGGGCCGTCTTAATAGCATCATGGGTCCCTGGGCAAAGTAATGCTCTGGGGCCCCTACAATGGAGACAGCGCAAGTAAACAGACATCAAGTAGGTAGGAGGCAGACAAGCAGAGCTTGACCTTTTGGGTGGAGCGCCGCATTAATTCTACATCCCAGATATCCCCCCAGCACTCAGACCCCTCTACACCCCAGATATCCCCCCAGCACTCTGACCCCTCTACACCCCAGATATCCCCCCAGCACTCTGACCCCTCTACACCCCAGATATCCCCCCAGCACTCTGACCCCTCTACACCCCAGATATCCCCCCAGCACTCTGACCCCTCTACACCCCAGATATCTCCCCAGCACTCTGACCCCTCTACACCCCAGATATCCCCCCAGCACTCTGACCCCTCTACACCCCAGATATCCCCCCAGCACTCTGACCCCTCTACACCCCAGATATCCCCCCAGCACTCTGACCCCTCTACGCCCCAGATATCTCCCCAGCACTCTGATTCCTCTACACCCCAGATATCCCCCCAGCACTCGGACCCCTCTACACCCCAGATATCCCCCCAGCACTCGGACCCCTCTACACCCCAGATATCCCCCCAGCACTCTGACCCCTCTACACCCCAGATATCCCAGAGCACTCTGACCCCTCTACACCCCAGATACCCCCCCAACACTTTGACCCCTCTACACCCCAGATATCCCCCCAGCACTCTGACCCATCTACACCCCAGATATCCCCCCAGCACTCTGACCCCTCTACACCCCAGATATCTCCCCAGCACTCTGACCCCTCTACACCCCAGATATCCCCCCAGCACTCTAACCCCTCTACACCCCAGATATCCCCCCAGCACTCTGACCCCTCTACACCCCAGATATCCCCCCAGCACTCTGACCCCTCTACACCCCAGATACCCCCCCCAACACTTTGACCCCTCTACACCCCAGATATCCCCCCAGCACTCTGACCCCTCTACATCCCAGATATCCCCCCAGCACTCTGACCCCTCTACATCCCAGATATCCCCCCAGCACTCTGACCCCTCTACACCCCAGATATCGCCCCAGCACTCTGACCCCTCTACACCCCAGATATCCCCCCAGCACTCTGACCCCTCTACATCCCAGATATCCCCCCAGCACTCTGACCCCTCTACACCCCAGTTATCCCCCCAGCACTCTGACCCCTCTACACCCCAGTTATCCCCCCAGCACTCTGACCCCTCTACACCCCAGATATCACCCAGCACTCTGACCCCTCTACACCCCATATATCGCCCCAGCACTCTGACCCCTCTACACCCCAGATATCCCCCCAGCACTCTGACCCCTCTACACCCCAGATATCCCCCAGCACTCTGACCCCTCTACACCCCAGATACCCCCCCAGCACTCTGACCCCTCTACACCCCAGCAGGGGCAGACTGACAACTCATGGGGCCCCCGGGCAATAGGAGATCCTGGGGCCCCCTGTCCACGCTCATGTGTTCCCACCCACACTCAAGCCACACCCACACAAATCCCCACCTACATTTTGCACTGCCCACACTACATGCGTTCATCACAGAATTACATTAAAGAAAGTGCAACAACGGTACCTTTCCAAAATGAAAGTGATTGTAAAGGCTCGTTTTTTTTTGTTTTTTTTTAAATAACAAACATATCATACTTACCTTCACTGTGCAGCTCGTTTCGCACAGAGTGGCCCCGAACCTCGACATCTGAGGGTGGCTCTCGCGGCTCCTCCCCACATCAGATAACTCCCTAGGAAAAGCGCTCTCCCGGGGGAGGGGGGGTTACCTTGCAGGTGGGCTCCCGTGTCCAGCATTTGCGTCTATAGACACGTGTTTACATACATGTGCTCATCCTACATAAAGCTTTTCATATAGAGCATGTGCGGGGATCATGGGGGTGCTTTACATTTTTTTAATTATTTTTATTAACTTTATATAATTTTCACTGATCACCAATGTAAGGAACATTCTTCCCACTGACCACCAATGTAAGGAACATTCTTCTCACTGACCACCAATGTAAGGCACATTCTTCCCACTGACCACCAATGTAAGGAACATTCTTCTCACTGACCACCAATGTAAGGAACATTCTTCCCACTGACCACCAATGTAAGGAACATTCTTCTCACTGATCACCAATGTAAGGAACATTCTTCCCACTGACCACCAATGTAAGGAACATTCTTCTCACTGACCACCAATGTAAGGAACATTCTTCTCACTGATCACCAATGTAAGGAACATTCTTCCCACTGACCACCAATGTAAGGAACATTCTTCCCACTGACCACCAATGTAAGGAACATTCTTCTCACTGACCACCAATGTAAGGAACATTCTTCTCACTGACCACCAATGTAAGGAACATTCTTCCCAATTTTTCTTTATTAAAAGTCTTGCAATCAATAAGCATAAAATCACTATATATAATATACATAAATATATACATATTTACATAAATGAAAATAAATATAGCAAATCTGCTCTCAAACAAAAAATGACTTTACAGCAAAAACAAAACTCATCATGAACATGTCATTATTGGGGATAATCTCACTACAACTCACACCAACACCAGGCATCCAAACTGTTAAGGTCAAGAAACAAACCCGCACCCATTATGCATGCAGCCCTTCTTCAAAAAGAAGCTACTAACCAACAAAAGCTAAGGGAGTGAAAGAAACAGAAAAAAAAAAAAAAAAAAGAAGAAGAGCACCTCACCCAGAGATGGGCAGTTCACCAAAGGCAGGTCTGATATTCCTCCACGCCCTTTTCCAGACCGCCCAAGGCTCCCTGCCCCTCTCAAGACCCCGAATTTTCCCAACCTCACCCAGAATATCGTGCACCACCACCTCAACAGAGAGGACTTTTTTCCGCAGGGTAATCTGGCACCGTGCATTCCATGTGAAGTAACGGACAACTATACTAACTAAAAACAGTGTATCCAAATCAAAATCCCAGCAAGTCGGGAATGCCCCGTACACCCACTCCGCATAGCTCATGCGATAGAAAAAGGGGATGCCTAGAGCCCTCCCCACCCTTTTATACACCTCTATGTTAAAGGGACACTGCAGCAAAAAGTGGTCCATAGACTCCACTTTACCAACACACTCCGCTCTAGGACAATCCCGATCATCCACAGGGCGATGCTTCAAGTTCCCTCTGACATAGAGCCTTCCATGGAAAGCGAGCCAGGCTTGATCCCTACACTTCAAGGGGATTCTTTCTAAATTGATTAAACGCAACCCCTCCCTCATTACAGAGCCTGGGCAATCCCTTAAGGCCAGTGACACACTGAAAGCAGAGCTCAAAATCCTCTTCTCCAGAAGCTTCCTGGGGAGGGACTTGATATCCTCCACTGTCACCTGCCACTGCCGAAGTATTTTCAGACAGGGGTCAACATAAGCCGGGAGCTTGCCATGTCGGACTCTCAGACTTTTCACTGGCCCGCCATCTTCCCAGCATCGCAGAAAAGGCCTAAAACAAGACTGAAAAATGCCCACCCATCCCGGCGGATTCTCTGCTAGCATGTTACCAAGATTGTACTTTAAAAAGAGCAGAGAAAAGAAAACTATTGGGTTGACCATTCCTAGGCCACCCTCCCGCCTAGACAGGTAAGTTACATTGCGTTTGATCAGGTTCAGCCTACTTCCCCATAACAGTTGGAAAAAACAGCTGTACACCCTTGCATAGAGAGATGCTGGCAAGATACAGACGAAGCTGACATATAAAAAGATTGGGACCAAGTATGTTTTGATCAAGTCAACCCTCTCCCTCAAGGAAAGCTTCCATTTCTTCCAGCTTGCTACTTTGGCATTGGCACACACCAACCTACTTTCCCAATTTCGATGACCATAGTCACCAGGACCAAATTTGATGCCCAACACTTTAATTTCCTGCTGGGGCTCTGGGAAGGCATCCGGAAGTTCGAAGCTTTCACCCTCCTCACCCATCCAGAAAACTTCACTCTTTTCATGGTTGACTTTAGAACCAGAGGCCTCCGTGTACTGCTCTATCATAGAGACCACCTCCTGAGCCTCCTCTGTCTGAGACAATAACAGACACATCATCGGCGGAGGCCACGACCTTCAGAGGCGGCACACCAGCAATGCCCAAAAGGCACCCCGCACAAAGATCCACTCTCTAGCCTTCTTATGAAGGGGTCGATTGCAAATACATATAACAGGGGGCTCAGAGGACATCCCTGGTGCACACCAGAGCCAACCTCAAAAGGCAGTCCAACCCAACCATTAACCAGTGGGAAGCTCTCAGCCCCTCTATATAATGTCTTCAGCCAATCTATAAACCTCCCCTGCAGGCCGTATCTACCAAGTAGCGAATACAGATACTCGTGATTGACTCTATCAAAAGCCTTCGCCTGATCCAATGCCAGCAAGTACTTTCTCCATCCAGCAGCCCTGCATCGTTCCAAAGCCTCCCGGACAGCTAAAACCGCTGAAAAGGTACTTATACCTTGGACTGAGTAGTGCTGATGACTGGACAACAAATCGCCTGCTACTGACGACAAGCGCCAAAAAAGAATTTTCTCCGGGATCTTTCTATCAACATTGAGAAGACTGATGGGGCGCCAGTTCTCAATCATTGAGGGGTCTTTACCTTTTGACAGAAGAATCACAGCGGATTGCCTCATGGAGGGAGGGAGCGAACCCTCTTCTAGACAGCTGTTATAAACCTCTGCTAAAAAGGGAGCCAGAATGGACTTAAAACACTTGTAGAATTCAGCTATCAACCCATCTGTCCCAGGCGATTTTTTGGTAGCCAGCTTCTCTATAGCATGAACTACCTCATCCACTGAAATTGGTTCTGTCAAATCCATCAAAGGCAACGTACCATTTCCCAATCCTGGAGTAGAATCCAGAAAGCTTTCCATCCTGTCCCGACAAAGGTCCTTTCTTCCCAGAAGGTCTGCGTAATATGATCTGAAGATCTCCAGGATCCCTGATCTGGACTTCACCAGGGGACCCGTACTATCCCTCAGGCCTATGACCGTCTTAACTGCTATGCCTTGCTTACAGTTCTGGTAAGGATCAGGCGAGTGATATTTTCCATAATCCCTCTCCAGAACCAAGGAGGCATGCCGGTCATATTGACATTTCCTAAGAAGAAACTTCACCTCAGAGATCTCCCCTGGATCTCCTCTATACGAAACAAGACGATCAAGCTTCCTCCGCAAATGCTGGTAGGCAATGTACATACCAAGCTGCTTCTTCTTACTTATGGCCTTGAAAAGTCCAATTGCCCTTTGTTTCACAAGCTCCCACCACTCTGCCTTTCTGCTGCAAAAGTCCAGAATAGAAACCTGTGCCTGAAAAAAATCCTCAAAGGATTGTCTTACCTCTACATCTTCTAGGAGAGTCAAATTCAGTTTCCAGGTACCCCTTCCCCTGGGTGGAGTGTCCGAGGCATTCAGAGTCACAGACAGCATACAGTGATCAGAGAACTCCACCGCCCTCAACTCAGGAGCCGAGAAAGCAGAGTTCTCCTTTAAAAAAAAACCTATCTAGCTTACTCTGACTATTCCCTCTCTGAAATGTGAATCCCGTGCTGCCAGGGCAGTGCTTAATATGCACATCTACCAGGCCTGCTTGTCTCACCATATCTCTAAGAAAAACGCTATCGTAACCCAGCCTGTGTATGGAGCCTCTCCTGTCTTCAGGCCTAATTATGGTGTTAAAATCACCTCCAAAGACAACCTGCTGGGACGTAAAAAGGAAGGGCTTGATCTCTGTGAGGAGGCATTTCCTGCCCCATTTTGACTGCGGTCCATAGATATTGATTAGGCGCAGGTCCTGCCCCCTAACAGAGACGTCCAAGACCATGCATCTCCCCATTTCTACCTCAATTACCCGCCGGCATGTTACCATATCGGTTTTAAAAAGGACCGCAACTCTGCTGCAGGGCTCAGCCGCAAGAGACCAAAAGGAGGGACCGCATCTCCACTCCCTTTTTGCTAGATGGACATCGGCCAAAGTATTGAGCCAGGTCTCTTGCTCAAATAAAATCTCGGCATCAAACTCGCTGAGCAAAAATAAGGCAATATCACGAGCTCTTGCAGATTTAATGCTGGCGACATTAATGGTCGCCACCTTTATCGGAGTGGGAACTGCCATCAGGATGATTGGGGTAGTCGTTTCTTAACCTTTGCCACACTCTCATCACCAGAAACAGCTCTCTTCAGACTACGTGACTCCCCCTCATCATGCCAAACCTGCCCCCCCAGCAGCTTCTGCCAGTCTGGAGGATCTACGTACAGTAGGATTAGGGACCACCAAATGGGGGACAGATTCAGGGACCACATTACTAGGGGAAACCGAATCAAAAGATGTAACAGACACAGGAGGGACAGACTCAGGGACCACATCACTAGGAGAAACAGAATCTGGAACAGATGTAACAGAAACAGGAGGGACAATAACAGTTTTAGTGGCCTCATCCTCCTTATCAAGTCTCTGCAACTCAGCCTCCAATCCTGGCAAGTTATGTAATGCCTCCGGGCACTGGCTATAAGGATGACCGAGCTTTTGGCACAAATTGCACCGAATTTCAGTACAATCCTTAGCCAAATGGCCCAAATCCTGGCATACTGAGCATTTCTTACGGGTACAAGTAGATGCAAAATGGCCTTTGTCTCCACATATATTACAGAAAAGAAAGGGGGATTGGGGTATAAATACCCCTGGGATTTTTAAGGTGCTTTTCAAAATTTTGTTGGGTCAGTAGAAAATAAATAAATTACCTCACAAGAAGAGGAAAAAGACACTGTATGCAAATGGCCAAACTGACTAATAAATTTCAAATTTCATATCTTTAATTGTTACAAATAATAACAAAACAATCTAAAAACATACAATCTTGAACAAACATAATCAGATAAAGAAATATTTAAAATTTGACACCACTAAGCGATACCAATCTCAACATGTTTCGCTCAATAGCTGAGCTTCATCAGGAGTTTTTTTGGTACAGGTGTGGCATACTATAGATAAAGAGAAGAGAAGAAAACAAAACAAAATATAAATACAATGCTTACAAAACACTTAAAGATATTAATTTATCAAAAACGTAGAATACATTGAGTAGTGCTGGAGACACACCAACTGATGTATATATATTTGCATACAGACAATATATACAAGTAAACCTTCCATATTTTTCTACAAGTCTATAATAATACATAGACTAATCAGTATGAACAAGGAATTAGAAGAATTTTTTGTTTTATATATAAATATACTGTATATTCCATTGGTTTCCAAAATCCACAAAGTGACGGAACATCAATGTGGGCATAGGAAAAATATAAACAACATAAAATAAAGAAAATGAATGAAGGGAGTAAGGGTTTGCTTACCAACGCCAAAAACAGATTCAGAGAAGACTAGTAGACAAACAAGTTGTAAAAGTATATAAAGTGCCGTGGCTCAAATACCAATCAAAAGAATGCGTCTCATCCGTCGAAAGCCTCCCAGACCATTTATTTGGTCCACAGAGGGGCCCAAATAAATGGTCTGGGAGGCTTTCGACGGGTGAGACGCATTCTTTTGATTGGTATTTGAGCCACGGCACTTTATATACTTTTACAACTTGTTTGTCTACTAGTCTTCTCTGAATCTGTTTTTGGCGTTGGTAAGCAAACCCTTACTCCCTTCATTCATTTTCTTTATTTTATGTTGTTTATATTTTTCCTATGCCCACATTGATGTTCCGTCACTTTGTGGATTTTGGAAACCAATGGAATATACAGTATATTTATATATAAAACAAAAAATTCTTCTAATTCCTTGTTCATACTGATTAGTCTATGTATTATTATAGACTTGTAGAAAAATATGGAAGGTTTACTTGTATATATTGTCTGTATGCAAATATATATACATCAGTTGGTGTGTCTCCAGCACTACTCAATGTATTCTACGTTTTTGATAAATTAATATCTTTAAGTGTTTTGTAAGCATTGTATTTATATTTTGTTTTGTTTTCTTCTCTTCTCTTTATCTATAGTATGCCACACCTGTACCAAAAAAACTCCTGATGAAGCTCAGCTATTGAGCGAAACATGTTGAGATTGGTATCGCTTAGTGGTGTCAAATTTTAAATATTTCTTTATCTGATTATGTTTGTTCAAGATTGTATGTTTTTAGATGATTGTTTTGTTATTATTTGTAACAATTAAAGATATGAAATTTGAAATTTATTAGTCAGTTTGGCCATTTGCATACAGTGTCTTTTTCCTCTTCTTGTGAGGTAATTTATTTATTTTCTACTGACCCAACAAAATTTTGAAAAGCACCTTAAAAATCCCAGGGGTATTTATACCCCAATCCCCCTTTCTTTTCTGTATTTATTTAACAGGGATGCGGTGCTAAGGGTTAACTGTCCATGCCCTCTAACAATTATTTCTTGTTACATATATTACAGACTTTAGGCTGACCCTGGTAAAAAATAGTCAGAATATCCCTCCCCAGAAAAGCTGAACAGGGAAGGTGTTGAACTACATTTCCAAGCACCCCCAATTTTAGTGACACTGTCCAGGCCCCTGTCCATATCCCATGCTCATCAAGAACCTTCCGCAGTGGAGCGAGGACCTCACCATATCGGCGCAGCCATACTATCAAATCAGCCTCTGGTATGGATTCGTTGCGCACCAAGATCGTCACCGACTTTATCAGAGGCTGCCTGGAAATCACCTTTGGCGCCAAACCACTCCACTGCGGAAGGCCCTTGCACCTCCTATATCGCTCCCAAAATAAATCCAGACCCTCAGGCTTTACAAAGGACAAATCAAATTCATAACTCCCCACTGGGCAAATCAAAGCAAATATATCTGATGCTTTAAACCCCATTTCTAAAACCAACTCAGCCACCCTCCCCCTTACTGGTGGGGTCCCCTCCCCCTCCCACTTCAATTGAACCACATTCCTCCTCCTGTACCCACCAACCATCCCACCACCAAGCCTCCCCAAATTGTGACCACTAATATTTACAAAATTCCCTCCACCCTCCTTGGTGCGACTCCCCAGAACAGACGCATAACTGCCCACATTTCTCCCAGCAGAAGAAACATTTGTGTGTTTTGAACCGTCTGACACATTTCTAGCAGATATCAATTGTACAGATTTGGTCTGAACAATCGATGAGTCTTTCCTCTGCTGAGCAGGGGGAGGAATGTCATTTTTATTTTTCCCAGCAGTATTAACCCCTTCACCACCAACCACCACATTCATTGTTTTATCATTACTGTCATTCTTAATACTTGCTGGTATATTCACAGTTCCTGTAGTCTTCCCAACAGTGTCAGTTCCCACTGCTGTGCTGGTGGAATCTTCAGCTGGCCTGTTCTCTATCATCAGGACAGGACTTTCAGCAGGCTGGTCTGATACATCCATGGCTTCCACTACACATGGTGCAATGTGCTGATCCCCTCCCCCATCAGCATCAATCAGCTCTGCTGGAACACAGGGAAGCTCAGGTGAGGCAATCTCTTTGCTGGTGTCAGCCATACTGTGTGAAACACATGGAGAAAACTTGGTAGAGGAACTACTTGTCTAAGCAAATGCAGGAGTAGAAACATCCATGTTCAGGGTATTTGGTGCAGGTCCATCTTCATTCCCTGGTTTATTTTTCCTCTCTTCCTCAGGGATTTCTGATGGATCATCAGAAATAGCAACCTTGTCTGCTCTCAGGGGTGACTCCATCTGCTGGATGAAGGTCAGGGTGCCATGCTCACTCTCAACCCCCTGGCTGGTTGCCGCTGGCGATTCCAAGGCCTTACATGGGGGGAGAGGTGCAGAGGCAGATGGACCCGGGTCATCCATAACCTGAGGCTGCTGATCCATGCAACTTACTGACGACTGGCTGGCAAATCTCTTCTCATTGTCAAATTTTTCTTTAAAAGCTCCACTTCTGGCTTTTAACTTCTCCAACAATAAAGTTTGCTGCTTTACCTTTTCCTCTAATTCCTGTAACTCAGGCTTCATGGCTGTGCGATTTCTACTCCATGCCTGGAAGTATTTGGCTCTAAAGTTTTTATGTTCAGTTTCCAAAACTTGAAGTTTCTCTTCAGCCCTTCCAATTTCCCTAAAACGATTAACAATCTTCTGCCTGAAGATACCCGCATCCATACCAGGGCCTGGACCCACAGTCAGATCCTCCACCTCCTCCTCACTAGGCCCCGTGTCATCAGGGGGATCCCCCAGGATCAGGCATTGTTCCTGGGCCAAACTAGCAGGCAAGGCCCAGGCTTGAAAAAAGGCTGGTTCTCACAGAGAGTTCCTTGGGTGTGTCCTCCTCCTCCTTCCCACTGACCACCAATGTAAGGAACGTTCTTCTCACTGACCACAAATGTATAGAAACATTCTTCTCACTGACGACCAATGTAAGGAAAATTCTTCTAACTGACCACCAATGTAAGGAGCATTCTTCCCACTGACCACCAATGTAAGGAGCATTCTTCCCACTGACCACCAATGTAAGGAACATGCTTCTCACTGATTACCAATGTAAGGAACATTCTTCCCACTGACCACCAATGTAAGGAGCATTCTTCTCACTGATCACCAATGTAAGGAGCATTCTTCCCACTGATCACCAATGTAAGGAACATTCTTCCCACTGATCACCAATGTAAGGAACATTCTTCTCACTGATCACCAATGTAAGGAGCATTCTTCTCACTGATCACCAATGTAAGGAACATTCTTCTCACTGATCACCAATATAAGGAACATTCTTCCCACTGACCACCAATGTAAGGGGCATTCTTCCCACTATTTATTTAATCTATATTGTGCACTATATTTGGCTGCTTCTGCTTGGCACACACGCACAATCACAATCACGCACATGATGATGAAGTCATCATCATGTGCGATTGTGCATGTTTGCCAGGCCTAAGCAGAAGCAAACAGCCAATCAAATATAGTGCTTAATATGGATTCAATAAATATGCATAGCCATAGATATCATAAATGACTACAGGAGATGACCAAAGACTGCGAATGCGACTACAGGAAATAACCAGAGACTGCAAATGCGACTACAGGAGATGACCAGAGACTGGGGATGCGACTACAGGAAATAACCAGAGACTGCGAATGCGACTACAGGAGACAACCAGAGACTGGGGATGCGACTACTGGAGATAACCAGAGACTGTGAATGCGACTACAGGAAATAACCAGACTGCGAATGTGACTACAGGAAATAACCAGAGACTGCGAATGCGACTACAGGAGACAACCAGAGACTGGGGATGCGACTACAGGAAATAACCAGAGACTGCGAATGCAACTACAGGAGATAACCAGAGACTGGGGATGCGACTACTGGAGATGACCAGAGACTGTGAATGGGACTACAGGAAATAACCAAAGACTGCGAATGCGACTACAGGAAATAACCAGACTGCGAATGCGACTACAGGAAATAACCAGAGACTGGGGATGCGACTACAGGAGATAACCAGAGACTGCGAATGCGACTACAGGAAATAACCAGACTGCGAATGTGACTACAGGAAATAACCAGACTGCGAATGTGACTACAGGAGATGACCAGAGACTGGGGATGCGACTACAGGGGATAACCAGAGACTGCAAATGCGACTACAGGAGATGACCAGAGACTGGGGATGCGACTACAGGAAATAACCAGAGACTGCGAATGCGACTACAGGAAATAACCAGACTGCGAATGCGACTACAGGAAATAACCAGAGACTGGGGATGCGACTACAGGAGATAACCAGAGACTGCGAATGCAACTACAGGAAATAACCAGACTGCGAATGTGACTACAGGAAATAACCAGAGACTGGGGATGCGACTACAGGAGACAACCAGAGACTGCGAATGCGACTACAGGAGATAACCAGAGACTGCAAATGCGACTACAGGAGATGACCAGAGACTGGGGATGCGACTACAGGAGATAACCAGACTGCGAATGCGACTACAGGAAATAACCAGAGACTGGGGATGCGACTACAGGAGATGACCAGAGACTGCGAATGCGACTACAGGAGATGGCCAGAGACTGGGGATGCGACTACAGGAAATAACCAGAGACTGCGAATGCGACTACAGGAAATAACCAGACTGCGAATGCGACTACAGGAAATAACCAGACTGCGAATGCGACTACAGGAAATAACCAGAGACTGGGGATGTGACTACAGGAGATAACCAGACACTGAGAATGCGACTACAGGAGATGACCAGAGACTGGGGATGCGACTACAGGAGATAACCAGACTGCGAATGCGACTACAGGAAATAACCAGAGACTGTGAATACAACTACAGGAAATAACCAGACTGCGAATGTGACTACAGGAAATAACCAGAGACTGTGAATGCGACTACAGGAGACAACCAGAGACTGGGGATGCGACTACAGGAAATAACCAGAGACTGCGAATGCGACTACAGGAAATAACCAGAGACTGCGAATGCGACTACAGGAGATAACCAGAGACTGGGGATGCGACTACTGGAGATGACCAGAGACTGTGAATGGGACTACAGGAAATAACCAGAGACTGCGAATGCGACTACAGGAAATAACCAGACTGCGAATGCGACTACAGGAAATAACCAGAGACTGGGGATGCGACTACAGGAGATAACCAGAGACTGCGAATGCGACTACAGGAAATAACCAGACTGCGAATGTGACTACAGGAAATAACCAGACTGCGAATGTGACTACAGGAGATGACCAGAGACTGGGGATGCGACTACAGGAGATAACCAGAGACTGCGAATGCAACTACAGGGGATAACCAGAGACTGCAAATGCGACTACAGGAGATGACCAGAGACTGGGGCTGCGACTACAGGAAATAACCAGAGACTGCGAATGCGACTACAGGAAATAACCAGACTGCGAATGCGACTACAGGAAATAACCAGAGACTGGGGATGCGACTACAGGAGATAACCAGAGACCGCGAATGCGACTACAGGAAATAACCAGACTGCGAATGTGACTACAGGAAATAACCAGAGACTGAGGATGCGACTACAGGAGATAACCAGAGACTGCAAATGCGACTACAGGAGATGACCAGAGACTGGGGATGCGACTACAGGAGATAACCAGACTGCGAATGCGACTACAGGAAATAACCAGAGACTGGGGATGCGACTACAGGAGGTGACCAGAGACTGCGAATGCGACTACAGGAGATGGCCAGAGACTGGGGATGTGACTACAGGAAATAACCAGACTGCGAATGCGACTACAGGAAATAACCAGAGACTGCGAATGCGACTACAGGAAATAACCAGACTGCAAATGCGACTACAGGAGATGACCAGAGACTGGGGATGCAACTACAGGAGATAACCAGACTGCGAACGCGACTACAGGAAATAACCAGAGACTGCGAATGCGACTACAGGAGATAACCAGAGACTGGGGATGCAACTACTGGAGATAACCAGAGACTGTGAATGGGACTACAGGAAATAACCAGAGACTGCAAATGCGACTACAGGAAATAACCAGACTGCGAATGCGACTACAGGAAATAACCAGAGACTGGGGATGCGACTACAGGAGATAACCAGAGACTGCGAATGCGACTACAGGAAATAACCAGACTGCGAATGTGACTACAGGAAATAACCAGACTGCGAATGTGACTACAGGAGATGACCAGAGACTAGGGATGCGACTACAGGAGATAACCAGAGACTGCGAATGCAACTACAGGGGATAACCAGAGACTGCAAATGCGACTACAGGAGATGACCAGAGACTGGGGATGCGACTACAGGAAATAACCAGAGACTGCGAATGCGACTACAGGAAATAACCAGACTGCGAATGCGACTACAGGAAATAACCAGAGACTGGGGATGCGACTACAGGAGATGACCAGAGACTGCGAATGCGACTACAGGAGATGGCCAGAGACTGGGGATGCGACTACAGGAAATAACCAGAGACTGCGAATGCGACTACAGGAAATAACCAGACTGCGAATGCGACTACAGGAAATAACCAGACTGCGAATGCGACTACAGGAAATAACCAGAGACTGGGGATGTGACTACAGGAGATAACCAGACACTGAGAATGCGACTACAGGAGATGACCAGAGACTGGGGATGCGACTACAGGAGATAACCAGACTGCGAATGCGACTACAGGAAATAACCAGAGACTGTGAATACAACTACAGGAAATAACCAGACTGCGAATGTGACTACAGGAAATAACCAGAGACTGTGAATGCGACTACAGGAGACAACCAGAGACTGGGGATGCGACTACAGGAAATAACCAGAGACTGCGAATGCGACTACAGGAAATAACCAGAGACTGCGAATGCGACTACAGGAGATAACCAGAGACTGGGGATGCGACTACTGGAGATGACCAGAGACTGTGAATGGGACTACAGGAAATAACCAGAGACTGCGAATGCGACTACAGGAAATAACCAGACTGCGAATGCGACTACAGGAAATAACCAGAGACTGGGGATGCGACTACAGGAGATAACCAGAGACTGCGAATGCGACTACAGGAAATAACCAGACTGCGAATGTGACTACAGGAAATAACCAGACTGCGAATGTGACTACAGGAGATGACCAGAGACTGGGGATGCGACTACAGGAGATAACCAGAGACTGCGAATGCAACTACAGGGGATAACCAGAGACTGCAAATGCGACTACAGGAGATGACCAGAGACTGGGGCTGCGACTACAGGAAATAACCAGAGACTGCGAATGCGACTACAGGAAATAACCAGACTGCGAATGCGACTACAGGAAATAACCAGAGACTGGGGATGCGACTACAGGAGATAACCAGAGACCGCGAATGCGACTACAGGAAATAACCAGACTGCGAATGTGACTACAGGAAATAACCAGAGACTGAGGATGCGACTACAGGAGATAACCAGAGACTGCAAATGCGACTACAGGAGATGACCAGAGACTGGGGATGCGACTACAGGAGATAACCAGACTGCGAATGCGACTACAGGAAATAACCAGAGACTGGGGATGCGACTACAGGAGGTGACCAGAGACTGCGAATGCGACTACAGGAGATGGCCAGAGACTGGGGATGTGACTACAGGAAATAACCAGACTGCGAATGCGACTACAGGAAATAACCAGAGACTGCGAATGCGACTACAGGAAATAACCAGACTGCAAATGCGACTACAGGAGATGACCAGAGACTGGGGATGCAACTACAGGAGATAACCAGACTGCGAACGCGACTACAGGAAATAACCAGAGACTGCGAATGCGACTACAGGAGATAACCAGAGACTGGGGATGCAACTACTGGAGATAACCAGAGACTGTGAATGGGACTACAGGAAATAACCAGAGACTGCAAATGCGACTACAGGAAATAACCAGACTGCGAATGCGACTACAGGAAATAACCAGAGACTGGGGATGCGACTACAGGAGATAACCAGAGACTGCGAATGCGACTACAGGAAATAACCAGACTGCGAATGTGACTACAGGAAATAACCAGACTGCGAATGTGACTACAGGAGATGACCAGAGACTAGGGATGCGACTACAGGAGATAACCAGAGACTGCGAATGCAACTACAGGGGATAACCAGAGACTGCAAATGCGACTACAGGAGATGACCAGAGACTGGGGATGCGACTACAGGAAATAACCAGAGACTGCGAATGCGACTACAGGAAATAACCAGACTGCGAATGCGACTACAGGAAACAACCAGAGACTGGGGATGCGACTACAGGAGATAACCAGAGACCGCGAATGCGACTACAGGAAATAACCAGACTGCGAATGTGTCTACAGGAAATAACCAGAGACTGGGGATGCGACTACAGGAGATAACCAGAGACTGCGAATGCGACTACAGGAGATAACCAGAGACTGCAAATGCGACTACAGGAGATGACCAGAGACTGGGGATGCGACTACAGGAGATAACCAGACTGCGAATGCGACTACAGGAAATAACCAGAGACTGGGGATGCGACTACAGGAGATGACCAGAGACTGCGAATGCGACTACAGGAGATGGCCAGAGACTGGGGATGTGACTACAGGAAATAACCAGACTGCGAATGCGACTACAGGAAATAACCAGAGACTGCGAATGCGACTACAGGAAATAACCAGACTGCGAATGCGACTACAGGAAATAACCAGAGACTGGGGATGTGACTACAGGAGATAACCAGACACTGCGAATGCGACTACAGGAGATGACCAGAGACTGGGGATGCAACTACAGGAGATAACCAGACTGCGAATGCGACTACAGGAAATAACCAGAGACTGTGAATGCAACTACAGGAAATAACCAGACTGCGAATGCGACTATAGGAGATGACCAGAGACTGGGGATGCGACTACAGGAGATAACCAGACTGCAAATGCGACTACAGGAGATAACCAGACTGCAAATGCGACTACAGGAGATAACCAGACTGTGAATGCGACTACAGGAGATAACCAGAGACTGTGAATGCGACTATAGGAGATGACCAGACTGTGAATGCAACTACAGGAAATAACCAGAGACTGCGAATGCGACTACAGGAGATAACCAGATTGCGAATGCGACTACAGGAAATAACCAGAGACTGGG
This sequence comes from Lithobates clamitans, assembly GCA_037952925.1. Taxonomy (NCBI): domain Eukaryota; kingdom Metazoa; phylum Chordata; class Amphibia; order Anura; family Ranidae; genus Lithobates; species Lithobates clamitans. The sequence goes on along the minus strand of JBBGZY010000712.1, from coordinate 144,155 downwards.
GATGTGACTACAGGAAAAAACCAGACTGCGAATGCGACTATAGGAGATGACCAGACTGTGAATGCGACTACAGGAGATGACCAGAGACTGGGGATGCGACTATAGGAGATAACCAGACTGCGAATGCAACTACAGGAAATAACCAGAGACTGCGAATGTGACTACAGGAGATAACCAGAGACTGCGAATGTGACTACAGGAGATAACCAGAGACTGTGAATGCGACTACAGGAAATGACCAGACTGCGAATGCGACTACAGGAAATGACCAGACTGCGAATGCGACTACAGGAGATAACCAGAGACTGCGAATGCGACTACAGGAAATGACCAGACTGCGAATGCGACTACAGGAAATAACCAGAGACTGGGGATGCGACTACAGGAAATGACCAGAGACTGCGAATGCGACTACAGGAAATGACCAGACTGCGAATGCGACTACAGGAAATGACCAGAGACTGCGAATGCGACTACAGGAAATGACCAGACTGCGAAAGCGACTACAGGAAATAACCAGAGACTGCGAATGTGACTACAGGAAATGACCAGACTGCGAATGCGACTACAGGAAATAACCAGAGACTGGGGATGCGACTACAGGAAATGACCAGACTGAGAATGCGACTACAGGAGATAACCAGGTAGCCAGTTTTAAAATTTAAACTTTCAGCAATGCACAGCTATACAGGGGGGTAAACAACATTTCCAGGGATGGTTTAGGGAAAAAAAGGGGTCTACATGCTGTGTATATACGGTAGGCAGAAGGACTTACCTGACCAGTCGGGCTCACCTCCCTCTCTCAAAGGTCCAGGGGCGGAGCTTTCGTCGGTAGGGGAGGTGATCTTTGTGGTCCAGAGCAGAGCTCTCAGAAGTGCAGGAGAGACGCTCTAATTAGGAACAGACTCAGACTACATAAGGAGGGGCGGGGCGGGGCAGGGCAGGGTCAGAGCGTCAGTGGAGCACCCTGCCCCGCCCCTCCCTGCTGACAGAGCCTCTCTCTCTCTCCCATAGCCGAGGTCTGCTCGGGCAGCGGGCTGGCCGCGGCGCCGGGAGCTGTTATAATCCGGGAGGACGGGTTTTCATGCGGTGCGGCAGGCGGCTTTTTTCCGCTGCTGACTGAGCCGCTCATGGGGCCCCTCCTGACGTCGGGCCCTCGGTCGGCGACCGAGTGACCGAATGGTCAGTCCGCCCCTACACCCCAGATATTCCCCCAGTACTCTGACCCCTCTACACCCTAGATATCCCCCCAGCACTCTGGCCCCTCTACACCCCAGATATACCCCCAGCACTCTGACCCCTCTACACCCCAGATATCACCCAGCACTCTGACCCCTCTACACCCCAGATATCACCCAGCACTCTGACCCCTCTACACCCCAGATATCCCCCCAGCACTCTGACCCCTCTACACCCCAGATATCCCCCCAGCACTGTTACCATATAACAAAAGATACCACTTGTATTGTGACCCCACTACATCCCTGATACCCCCTACACTGTGACCTCTCTACATCCCTGATACCTCTAGCACTGTAGCCACCCAAGCTACCCCAAGCATTGCTACCCCTTATACACCCCAGATCCCCCCTCAGCATTGTTTTTCCCCATATACCCTTGATATCCCCTAGCACCATTATTCCATCCATGTAGTACCCCCTTTTCCAGTGGAGATACAGTGCATGTAAACTTTTGGCTATGTGCTCACCTCCAGCACTGCACTCACCTATACCAATCAAGCAGGCAGAAAGAGGGGCGGAGGAGGGAGCATCCCTCCGGGCATTCCAAGCCCTTCGGTGCAAACAGTGCTGGACAGCTGGGCTCACCATGACACCATCCATAATGCTACTTCCGCAGGTGGGCTCTCAGTGCTGCCGACTCAGCAGCTCCCTCTCCAGCTCCTACCCCGCAGCCTTTGAATCCTGAGCAAGTGCAGGGGCCCCCCATGCAGCTGGGGCCCCTGGGCAATGCCCAGGTGTGCCCACTCATTAAGACAGCCCCGATAGCAGGTCAGATACACCTGTCATTGAATTCTAAGTGATCTCAGATGCATCTCAAACTGAGGCCATTGACATAAGCCCAAAGACCATTAATATAGGTGCCTTTACAGTTTGTTGGCCCCGTGGTACTCACACTGAGTTGGTATTGTCTGGAGAATTTCCAATTCGGACCTCTGCACCCATCAGCCGTTCCATACCGGCATCTGACCGGCCAGTGAGTACAACGGTATTTACTTTGTATTTCCGTTTCATGTCTAGCCTCCACCAGGGCGACTGGTCCTTATTTGTGTGGGTACAGAAGCCATTATACCAGTTTGTATCTTTCACACTATCAATGGCCTTGTCAGCGTAACCTATAGGTGAAGCGCCATGATAATCGGAGCTCTGTGAGGCTTCCCCAGTTCTGGCGATATTAAAGGCTGAAAAAGAAAAACAGGAGACACTTAATAATTATACATTTTGGGGTCCGTTGGCTGAATGAATGTGATAAATATCTGTACAGCTCCTCAAAACGTATATTCTGTGTAATATATCTATCTCCTATGTTAGCAAGCGCCATCTAGTGGCTGTAATGTATTTTTTTTTTCTAAATGTCTCAAATGGGAACAAAATGCATTATGGTCACTAGATGGCGCTTACAAACATAGAAGATAATTATACAGAATAAGGCAAGATGTGTTGGAGCTGTGCAGATATTTGTCACATTCGTTCAGCACACTTTTATACATTTAACCCATAATGTTTTTCCATTGTTCTAAAGCAGTGGCAGCTGATGCTAAATATTTTAGGGGGGGTTGCAAACTAATGCCCTCCACCCCCCGCCCGGGGAGACGGACGGGAAGGCTGGCGATCGGCGCCTATGGGAGAGATTTAGGCAGAATAAATGTTTTACTATCTAAAGTTAAAACAACAACAAGAGCAGAAGATTTAATAGATGGAAAGATGAAAAAAATTACTGAAGTTCCGCTTTAAAGTGATTGTTTTTTTTTTTCTTTACAAACATGTCATACTTACACGCTCTGTGCAGTGGTTTTGCACAGAGTGGCCCCAATCCTTCTTTCGCGTACCCCCCCCCCCCAGCTCTCTGGGCCCTTCCCCCTGGCACAGTGCCCCCATAGCAAGCCGCTTGCTGTGACGGCACTCGTGTGTGCTCACTCCCGAGGCCAACTCTCTGTGTTAATAAGCACATGCAGTATAACCCCCCACTCAACAGACCACCAACACTTTAGTACCCCTGTGTAGTAGATCCAGAGTTTATTAGTACTCAAGAAGTGTCTGGCGTCAATGAATCTACCTTGCATTACACCCACCATGCCTCCTAACTCACTCTACATAGAAGGATGTCAGCTATCCCTAACTCTGGAGGTTCTCATTAGACCAAAGGGGGGTCAGGACTTGGCTACACATCTGCAGAGTTTATGCCTTTGATCTGCAGATGAATGAACAGAATGATAAAAAAGTAACAATATGTTACATATATACATTGTATTTTTCTGTAGCCTCTAAAGAAGTGTTTTATAAACACTGTCAGGCTGGGATTTTTTTTTGACAGCTTAAAGCGGACCTTCAGACATTTTTTCATTTTTCCATCTATTAAATCTTCTGCCCTTGTTGTTGTTTTATGTTTGGATAGTAAAACATGTATTTTCTGCCAGTAAATACCTTATACAGCCCACTTCCTGTTTCTTGTCTGGTCATTAGCCTAGGCTTATGACATCATACACAGCTCTCTCTCTCTCTTGTGAGAGTTTGCCAGGAAGGGAGGGGGGGTGAGTCATAAGAGGGCCAATAAGAGCTGCTGAAAATCTGGAGGTGTGCCATACCAGACCTGAAGGGACAAGTGCACCACAGTTATTTTTTATATTTATATTATTCCTTATTTACCTTCAGGATCAGGGCCGCACCAAGCCAGACCCAAAGAGCCCAGGAAAAGAAAAGCAACCAGAGTCTTCATTCTGGAGGAGACATTCGGAAACACAAAGTCTGTTATCATTCTAAAACAGTAAAATAATACAGAAAGATATGCGTCTACAATGAATCAATCAATAGGTTTATCGAACGATTGTAATAAAAACAGTCATTAGAAAATAACTACAGGAATGTCTTACTCCTCTTTCCCCAGTCAGTAAAGGCTTTATTCTAGGGACATTCAAACAGCTGAACTTTTGCCCATGGAACCCTCTGTTCAGCGGGAACTGAGCATCATATATACAGGTGGTATCTCTAATGCTTCTATACAGGGCCGTCTTTAATATTGATTGGACCCTGGGCAAACATTTTCTTGCCCCACCCCGCACAATTTTACTCTCCCATTACATAGGACCCCCTCCCCATACTACCCCCTTTATTAGACAGAACCCCCTCCCCTTACTACCCCATCATTACACAGGACCCCCTTACTACCCCCATCATTACACAGGACCCCCTCTCCATACTATCCCCATCATTAGACAGGACCCCTCCCCCTTATTACCTCCATCATTACACAGGACCTCCTCCCCCTTACTATCCCCATCATTAGACAGGACCCCCTCCCCCTTATTACCCCCATCATTTGACAGCCCCCCCGATTACTACCCCCATCATTACACAGGACCCCCTCCCTCATACTACCCCCATCATTACACAGGACCTCCTCCCTCATACTACCCCCATTATTACACAGGACCCCCTCCTCCTTGCAACCCCATCATTACACAGGATCTCCTTCCTCATACTACCCCCATCAGTACACAGGACCCCCTCACTACCCCCATCATTACACAGGATCTCCTCCCCCATACTACCCCCATCATTACACAGGATCTCCTCCCCCATACTACCCCATCATTACACAGGACCCCCATACAACCCCCATTGTTTCACAGACCCCCTATACTACCCCCAACATTACACAGGACCCTCTTCCCCATACTAACCCATTATTACAAAGAACCCCCTTCCACATACTACCCCCATCAATACACAGGACCCCCTCTCCTTCCTCCTCAGACCCCTGCATTGCCCCGCCCATAGTCTCACCTTAAGCGTGTCCCCATCATACCCACTGGTGCAGAAGTTCTTCAGCGAGCCGATGGTTTGCAGCTTGCAGGCTGCAGCGTGACGTCAGCACATCACAGGGAACCGCGCGCCCTTTGATTGGACCTGAATGCCAGCACGGAACAAACAGCTGACGGCTGTTTCTTTCTCCGGATACACGCGGAATTATACGGAGGCAACGACCATACAACGAGGGATCTTTCTCCCCGGTCGAATACAGCTACTGGCCATTGTGGAGCGGCACTCTTGGCTACAGTCTTCCAGGGGTAGAATAACACTATTGGTGGACGATGGACTCCTTAGAGTTGGTGAGAGTATCCATATCCTACTCAGTATATGTATAGATTAGGGATGAGCTTCGAGTTTGAGTCATGTTCGACTCGAACATCGGCTGTTCGCAAGTTCGCCGAACAGCGAACAATTTGGGGTGTTCGCGGCAAATTCGAAAGACGCAGAACACCCTTTAAAAGTCTATGGGAGAAATCTAAACTGTTAATTTTAAAGTATTATGTGCAATTTTTTGTCATAAAAAGTGTTTGGGGACCTGGGTACATGGATCAATGCAAAAAAAAGCTTTAAAAACTGCCTTTTTTTCGGGAGCAGTGATTTTAATAATGCTTAAATTGAAACAATAAAAGTGTAATATTCCTTTAAATTTCGTACATGGGGGTGTCTATAGTATGCCTGTAAAGGGGCGCATGTTTCCCGTGTTTCCCGTGTTTAGAAAAGTCTGACAGCAAAATGACATTTCAAAAGAAAAAAAGTCATTTAAAAGTACTCGCGGCTATATGAATTGTTGGTCCGACAATACACATAAAGGTTCATTGATAAAAATGGCATGGGATTTCCCCACAGTGGAACCCCGAACCAAAATTTAAAAAAAAATGACGTGGGGGTCCCCCTAAATTCCATACCAGGCCCCTCAGGTGTGGTATAGATATTAAGGGGAACCCCGCCCCAAAATAAAAAAAAAGGCGTGGGGGGGTCCTCCTCTGAATCCATACCAGACCCTTCAGGTCTAGGATGGAATTTAAGGGGAACCCTGCACCAATTTTTTTTTTTTAAATGGCGTGGGGTCCCCCCAAAAATTCATACCAGACCCTTATCCGAGCACGCAACCTGGCAGGCTGCAGGAAACGAGGGGAGGACGAGAGAGCGCCCCCCTCCTGAACCGTGCCAGGCAACATGCCCTCAAAATTGGGAGGGTGCTTTGGGATCCCCCCTAAAGCACCTTGTCCCCATGTTGATGAGGACAAGAGCCTCATCCCCACAACCCTTGCCCAGTGGTTGTGGGGGTTTTGCGGGCGGGGGGCTTATCGGAATCTGGAAGCCCCCTTTAACAAGGGGACCCCCAAATCCCGGCCCCCCCTGTTTGAAATTGTAAGGGGGTACAAAAGTACACCTACCATTTCACAAAAAAGTGTCAAAAATGTTAAAAATGACAATAGTTTTTGACAATTCCTTTATTTAAATGCTTCTTCTTTCCATCTTCTTTCTTCTATCTTCTTTCTTCTATCTTCTATCTTCCTTCGGTTTCTTCCTCCATCCTCTTCTTCTTCTTCCTCTGATCCTCTGCTTCTTGCTCCGGTGTTCTCATCTGGCATCTTCCTCTGCGGCGTCTTCTTCCCTTCTTCGAGCTCGGGCCGCTCCGCATCCATGATGGGAGGCTCCTGCTGTGTGACGCTTCTCGTCTTCTGACGGTTCTTAAATAACAGAGGGTGGGACCATCCGGTGACTCCGCCCCCCTCTGACGCACGGGGACTTGACGGGGACTTCCCCGAGGCTTTCCCCATGATGTCAGAGGGGGCGGGATCACCAGTTACATAATAGGTGACCCCGCCCCCTCTGATGTCACGGGGAAAGCCACAGGGAAGTCCCCGTCAAGTCTCCGTGCATCAGAGGGCCCTCGCCCTCCATTATTTAAGAACCGTCAGAAGACGAGAAGCGTCACACAGCATCCCATCATGGATGCGGAGCGGCCCGAGCACGAAGAAGGGAAGAAGACGCCGGACGAGAACACCAGAGCAAGAAGCAGAGGATCGAAGGAAGAAGAAGATGCTGGAGGAAGAAACCAAAGGAAGATAGAAGATAGAAGAAAGAAGATAGAAGATAGAAGAAAGAAGAAGCATTTAAATAAAGGAATTGTCAAAAACTGTCTCTTGTCATTTTTAACATTTTTGACACTTTTTTTGTGAAATGGTAGGGGTACTTTTGTACCCCATTACCATTTCACAAAGGGGGGGCTGGGATCTGGGGGTCCCCTTGTTAAAGGGGGCTTCCAGATTCCGATAAGCCCCCTGCCCGCAGACCCCCACAACCACCGGGCAAGGGTTGTGGGGATGAGGCCCTTGTCCTCATCAACATGGGGACAAGCTGCTTTGGGGGGGACCCCAAAGCACCCTACCAATGTTGAGGGCATGTGGCCTGGTACGGTTCAGGAGGGGGGGGCTCTCTCATTCTCCCTCTTTTTCTGCAGCCTGCCAGGTTGCATGCTCGGATAAGGGTCTGGTATGGATTTTTGGGGGGACCCCACGCCATTTTTTTATTAAAAAATTTTGGCACAGGGTTCCTCTTAAAATCCATACTAGACCTGAAGGGTCTGGTATGGATTTTGAGGGGGACCCCCACGCTTTTTTTTTTATTTTGGCACGGGGTTCTCCTTAATATCCATACCAGACCTGAAGGGCATGGGAAATCCCATGCCGTTTTTATCAATGAACTTTTATGTGTATTGTCGGACCGACAATTCATATAGCCGCGAGTAGTTTTAAATGACCTTATTTCCTTTGAAATGTCATTTTGCTGTCAGACTGTTCTAAACACTGGAAACATGCGCCCCTTTACAGGCATACTTTAGACACCCCCAGGTACGAAATTTAAAGGAATATTACACTTTTATTGTTTCACTTAAAGCATTATTAAAATCACTGCTCCCAAAAAAACGGCCATTTTAAAACTTATTTTTGCATTGATCCATGTCCCCTGGGGCAGGACCCAGGTCCCCAAACACTTTTTATGACAATAACTTGCATATAAGCCTTTAAAATTAGCACTTTTGATTATTCATGTTCGAGTCCCATAGACTTTAAAGGTGTTCGCGTGTTCGAACAAATTTTTTGCCTGTTCGCATGTTCTGGTGCGAACCGAACCGGGGGGGGTGTTCGGCTCATCCCTGGTATAGATGCGTCTTAACTGATTATAGCACTCCCCCTGCTGGTATCTGCATGAATATTCATCTGCTGCCTCTGCCTCTGCTTTTATTATCTGGTGATAATGAACTTTTAAAGCCATGCTGCTTGTTTCACCTGCTGTGTTGCCTGATCACTAACTTATGCTGAGGGTCTGTGCTTCTATAACGTAATGACCCCACTGTATTGTCATCTTCATTTATACAAGATCAGTATACTCAGGTCATCTACCCGCTAAACCAGCATACCACGTATTTGGTTTGTGTTTGATGAACTTTACTATTGGGAGTCTATTTACAGGAATACTATGTTGACAAGGAACTTCTATATCCGTTCCTGATTTTCAACTAGCCAAATTATTCTATCAATAGCGTATGTAAGTGGTGAATATATGGTGTGAGTGTGGTATGTGCAGCCGCGGCTCTCTATGCTTTTAACCATTTGACAACTTTGTCTTCATTTTAAACGGTCTGTGTCAGCCATTTATCTTTGCCCTCATTTTTGTTTAATTTGCTGTGGAATTTTTTTGTACTAATAAAGCCAGTTTGTATTTACCTTAGTGTTCTGTCTTGGCCCTCTTAAGAGCACTTTTTCTCTTAGTCTTTTTTGTATGCAATTAGGACAATCAGAACTGCATCCTACTAGGCTCAGTTGGATGAATGATATATACTCACTCGCTATTACTCTTTATACTTACTAGTACTTAATTCTGGCTGATCCAGGCAAACCCTTGTTAATTTCTGCAGCTTATTGGACATGGTGAACGAGTGGGGTTGGTGTGATTGTGCCCAGGACTGACAGATGCTCTCCCGGGGCAAGGTTTACCTTACCTAGCTGGCCAACCGCTGCACAGGCTGCAGACATAACACCCAACCAATCACCAGTGCCCCCAACATTCAGTTCCAACCTCATCTCCTGAATGTTTGCCAAATCACAACTTATCAACTATTTGCGGGCAGCACATGCTCAAGGAGCAGCTCAGCTGTTTGGGTCCCACAACAATGACTGGGCCCAGGGCAGCTGCCCCTTTTGCCCCACATTAAAGATGGCCATTCTTCTATATATGACAGCTTCCCACTGTTACTAAGGCAGCCTTAAATCCTCAGCGTTCCTAGCAATGACTGGCATCACCAGGAATCCCTGCCAACTAAGCAAAGGGGCAGGGATAGCAGTGACATCAATGCCCAAATATAGCCATGGCCAGATTTGGTCAATGATGTCACCACTATTCCCACCCCTTCTCTCATATAGCTGATGACAGCTCAGGGAGCTGATAAGGAGTACCATTGGAATTGGTCACTTTTTTTTTTTTTTTTCAGTGGGCATCATGATTGACAATGGATTTAAAACGAGGGACTTTTTTTTGCACATAAGTCTCACTTATGCTGTAGAAACCTTGGTGAAGAGGAGTGACAAAATTACTTTTGGTGGACTTCCATTTAAAATGAAATGTAAATTGTTGGCAAATGTAAACACAGTTTTCCTTTGTAAATGGCAGTGCTACTACTACTTTCCTGCACATCATAGAGATGCACCCCTTCACAGACAATATTTGGACACCAGAGAAGCAAAATGATACCCCAGCTCCACTGCCAATATGATGATCTATGAACTGTGATCCGGTGCTCTAGCCAGGACGTTCAGGCCCCAAAATGCAGTCAAGAGCATCCGAGTCGCCAGCCCTTTTCTGATTAAAATATTTGGACACCCCACTTCAAGACCGGACTGTTTTACCAACTTTCAGACCTGGCCACTTTTGGGATGTCAGAGTTGTCACACTTTCTGACCACGATATAGTCGAAAGATGGCTACATCATGGCCGTCCAGTTCTGGGACATCTTCTAAGAACCTCAGCCCCCCTGCGCACCCCAAGGGTGCCCATCAGGAGTGCTCTGTGATCACAGTTCGAGGTAGAGGGCCAATCACAGCAGCCCTTTACCATGTGATCAGCTGTGTCCAATCACAGCTGATCCCATGTAAACAAATGCTGGTTATCGGCATTTCCTTTCCTAAGCACTGTCACTGTGAAGAAAGGAAAGCTGATAACTCGCTTTCCTGTAACAGCAGATATTTACACTTATCAGTGCCAATCAGTGCCAGTCAGTCTCCATCAGTTTAGCATATCAGTGCCACCTATCAGCACCCATCAATGCCGCCTATTACTGCCCATCAGTGCCACCTTATCATTGCAGCATCATCTGTGCCACTTCATTGGCGCCCACCAGCGCCAATCAGTGCCCATCAGTGGCCAAAAGTACCGCCTCATCAGTGCAGCCTCATCAGTGCCCATTAGTGAAGAGGAGAGGGTTTTTTTTCAAAATTTTCAGCCTTTTTTCACTTGGTTAGCAATAAATAAAAACCCAGTGGTGATTAAATACCAGCAAAAGAAAGCTCTATCTGTCTCAAAAAAATATATAAATTTAATTTGGGTACAGTGTTGCATGAAAAATGGCCTGGTCAGGAAGGGGGTGAAAGTGCCCAGTAGGCAAGTGGTTAAATGACAATTACAACATTGTACCCAAATTAATCTTATGTCATTTTTTTACACAAATAGAGCTTCTTTTGGTGGTATTTAATAACCACTTTTTGCATTATAAAGGAAAAAAGATTAAACTCAAAGTTACAAATTTAATCCGACCATACTGGCATAAAAGGGAATACCCATACAAAATAATAAAAATATACAAATTTTATATAAAGATAAAGGAAAAAGATTGAATATTTTTTCTTAATTTCTGTTATAAAACTTTGCAAATTTTGGGGAAAATGAAGAAATTAAATAAAGTAATATTTTTTTCACAATGTTGTAATTTTAACAAGTTATTTCTCACACACATCATAGGCAAACTATTGTTACACTCCAAAACACATTCTGCTGTTCCTCCTAAGTATGGGGATACTACATGTGTGAGACCTTTTCAAAACCTAGATGTGTAGAGACAGGGCCCAAAATCCAAAAAGTACCTTTGGAGGTGGGTTTTTGGAGGCCCTGGAGCACCAAGATAGTGGAAGCACCCACAAATGACCCCAAGGTATTTTCTAACTGGCATAGTGAGTGTTTTTAATACTTCATTTTTTGCCAATGCTTCAGAGTTTTTGAAAATGCAGAATGAAAATGAAAAATGAAAATGTAATTTTTACACTAATTTGTCAATTAATAGGATGTTTCTAACACACAGCATAAGCATACTTAGAATTACACCCCAAAAAACACATTCTGCCAGTCTTTCCACATGTGGCGAAACCACATGCGTGAGCCTTTTTCACAGCCTAACCACATAGTGAGACCCAAAATCCAAGGAGCACCTTTTACACTATGATTGCTTATACAGCCATGATGACTGTGTAAGCAATCATTTAGCTGAGATCCTTCAAAGGCTGCATTGCTGGTCAGTGAGTAGAGAAAGGGGGCACTGCTGCTTAGTGGGGGGGACAATAGGGGGCACTGGTGCTCAATCGATGAACAAGGAGGGGAAATGGCGATCAGTGGGGGGAGATGGGGGGATCTGGTGCACAGTGGATAGACAAGAGGAGCACTGGTGCTCTGTGGGGAGACAAGGGGGGAAACTGGTGCTCAGTGGGAGGAAAATGGGGCACTGGTGCTCAGTGGGGAACAAGACAGGCACTGGTGGTTAGAGGGGGGACAAGGGGAGCAGTGGTGCTCCATGTGGGGACAAAAGACGGGCAGTGGTGCTCAGTTGGGAGGACAAAGAGAGCACTAGTGCTCAATGGGGGAACAAGGGGGGCACTGGTGCTCAGTGGGATTACAAAGGAGGCACTGGTGTTCAGTGGGGGGGCAAAGTGGACACTGGTGAGAGAAGGGAGCACTGCTGATCAGTGGGGGAACAAGATAGGCAGTGGTGCTGAGTGGGTGGAGACAAGTGGGGAGACAAGAGGAGCCCTAGTGCTCAGTTGGAATACAAGGGAGCACTGGTGCTAAGTGAGGAGAGAAAGGGAGCACTGGTGCTCAGTGGGAGGTCAATGGGAGCAAAGGTGCTCAGTGGAGAGGGAAGGGAGCACTGATGTTCAGTGAGGAGAGAAAGAGGGTACTGGTGCTCAGTGGGGAGACAAGGGGGCACTGTTGCTCAGTGGGGGGACAAAAGGGGGCACTGTTGCTCAGTGGGGGGACAAGGGGAACTGGGGCTCAGTGGGGGAAATGGGGGGGGTCCTGGTGCTTAGTGGGGGACAAGGGGGGCACTGGTGCTGAGTGGGGGGGGTGGAGTGGGGGGGGCACTGGTTCTCAATACCTGACTGCTTGAGATAGCATCTGGAATCCTGGAGATAAATCATCCCCTCTCTTACTGTTCTTGTCTGCCTTTCTTTCTCCAGAGCCAACAGCAAACGAAGATTACCTCTACTCACTTATCTGCTGGGCTCTGACGGATGACATTATCTAATGCAGAGCCCAGCAGAGAAAGGCAGAGGTGGAAGTCTTCCTTTGCCACCAGCTATTTGTTGACTTGGCTAAGCTGTTTCTGCACTGGTATAGCTCTCAACTGTCCCTGATTAGAGGGACTGTCCCTGATTTGGATTTGATTAGATTTTTCCCTCTGTCCCTCTTTCCTCCTCATTTGTCCCTCATTTTGGTTTGATTTATATAGTTGTATATAAAATGCACCACTTATCTTTTAAAAAAAGTGTTTTCCACTGATAAATCTTTCATCCAATTTCTAAATTGCTGCATTTGAAAATTCAAAAAAACAGAATAAAGGAATAGTAGTGTTAAAAAAAGCACCTGTGGGTTCAACCAATAATGTGGGTGGAGGTGTGGTAAGGGGGTGTGTCCTATTCCTACATACTTTTGCTAATAGGTGTCCCTCATTCTCATCTCAGAAAGTTGGGAGGTGTGCACTGGCATCCCTGGCATCTCTGCAGATGTGTCAGCCACAGGAATAGCGATACCACTGTCAATATTTCTGTCAGCAGTGGCGTCCCTCATAATGTGGCACCCCGGGCACATGTCCCCCCAGCCCCCCCCCCCCCCTCCCCACCAGTTTTGGCCCTGATCCTCCCTCTCTCTCCTTCACAATTATAATAATAATGAAAATTATTCCTTATTCCTTTTTCATGCTGCATTACAGCATGTCCTTCATTCTTGCCTTGGGGAGAATGACGTAGTGCCCCCTACCAATGTCGATGTTTCTACAACACGCAAAAAAAGTGCATCTCTTTTGCAGGCATGCAACCGTGCACATGCCAAAATGCATGCTAGCATAGTGCCGTGTGTTTTGGTGCAGTGCAACTTTAAAAAAAAAAGGAATATGCACTTTTGTGTGACTTTTACATTGAGGCATGGTTCACACTGATGCGGTTGGGGGTCACAGCAGGGGGCCGGGTGCGTGGTGTCTGTTCATCGGTTCAGGTGAGCATCAGGTCCGAATTCTTGCCTGAATTCGCACCTGAAACACAGCCAAAGATGCACAGGACCCTTTTCCAATGCGGACAGCGGCCGCCCTGGAACTGTGTTAACCTGCTTCATTGAGAGCCGGTCACACTCTCCTGTTATGCGAATTGGATGCAGAGGAAAACCACATCCAATTCGCATCAGTGTGAACCCAGCCTTAAGGCAGCCCATTGAAATGAATAGGCTTCCCTAAACAAGACACAAAAAATTGCACAAAAAATGCATGCGTATTGTAGAACTTACATAGATGTGAACGGATCCTAACTATTCCTTTATCTATCCTAATTCATTAAAAAATGATCAGTAGATACACTTTAATTTCTCTGATACCTTTGGGATGTCTTTGTGTCCCCTTGTGCTCTGCAACCTAAGAAGTTGCCCTCATCTCCCCGCCAACAGGTATTTCTACATATGAAGTTCTTACCTGTACAGAGTCTTGAAGCTTCTGAAATTTTCATAGCCTCCCGTTTTTATTTATATGGGTGTTTGCTTTACATATTTCCTCCCACACCAAATTCCCTCCTCGAGCGTGGGGAACCTGATATGGATTATCCCTAAAAATCCAATGCCTAATCCTGGGGAGGGGCTGAATAAAGTCAGAAGACTGTAATTGAATTTTAGGATATACAAAGTTTATATTGTCAACCAGTTCAACAGAACTTTCAATATGTGATAATGATGTTATACATGTGCACACAATATATACAATGTTATACATGTGCACATACAGTGCCTTCAAAAAGTATTCATACCCCTTGAAATTTTCCACATTTTGTCATGTTACAACCAAAAACGTAAATGTATTTTATTGGGATTTTATGTGATAGACCAACACAAAGTGACACATAATTGTGAAGTGGAAGGAAAATGATAAATAGTTTTTCAATTTTTTTACAAATAAATATGTGAAAAGTGTGGGGTACATTTGTATAGCAAAGTCAATACTTTGTAGAACCGCCTTTCACTGCATTTACTCCTGCAAGTCTTTTTGGGGATGTCTCTACCACCTTTGCACATCTAGAGAGAGACATTTTTGCCCATTCTTCTTAGTAAAATATCTCAAGCTCTGTCAGATTGGATGGAGAGCGTCTGTGAACAGCAATTTTCAAGTCTTGCCACAGATTCTCAATTGGATTTAGGTCTGGACTGTGACTGGGCCATTCTAAAACATGAATATGCTTTGATCTAAACCATTCCATTGTAGCTCTGGCTGTATGTTTAGGGTCGTTGTCCTGCTGGAAGGTGAACCTCCACAGACTTTTGCAGACTCTAATGCCCCGTACACGCGGTCGGATTTTCCGACGGAAAATGTGTGATAGGACCTTGTTGTCGGAAATTCCGGTCGTGTGTAGGCTCCATCACACATTTTCTATTGGATTTTCCGACACACAAAGTTTGAGAGCAGGCTATAAAATTTTCCGACAACAAAATCAGTTTTTGGAATTTCCGATCGTGTGTACACAAATCCGACGCACAAAATGCCACGCATGCTCAGAATAAATAAAGAGATGAAAGCCATTGGCTACTGCCCCGTTTATAGTCCTGACGTACGTGTTTTACGTCACCGCGTTCAGAATGATCAGATTTTCCGACAACTTTGTGTGACCGTGTGTATGCAAGACAAGTTTGAGCCAACATCCGTTGGAAAAAATCCTAGGATTTTGTTGTCGGAATGTCCGATCAATGTCCGACTGTGTGTACGGGGCATTACAGGTTTTCTTCTAAGATTGCCCTGTATTTGGCTCCATCCATCTTCCCATCAACTTTGACCAGCTTCCCAGTCCCTACTGAAGAAAAGCATTCCCACAACATGATGCTGCCACCACCATGTTTCACGGTGGGAATGGTGTGCTCAGGGCAGGGCCGTAGATAATTTTTTGTTCTGGGGGGGTTTAGCAGTAGTAAAAGTCTTTTTAAATAAAATAAATTGCGCCACAGTTATAAAGACTGGAAAAAGGGAAACTGATATGTGTTGCCCCTAGTAAGCAATCACATCCTTAATTCTATTTTATTAGGTCCTTTAGAAAATGAAACCTGATTTAAGTTTTTTTTCTTCTTCCAGTTTCTATGAACGCTGCCCAGTAAGGTTGGCTATTGTCCAGTCTAATGCCGCGTACACATGATCGGACTTTCCGACAACAAAACCGTGGACTTTTGTCTGAAGGGTTTTGGCTCCAACTTGTCTTGCATACACACGGTCACACAAATGTTGGCCAACAATTATGAACGTGGTGACGTTCAAGACGTACGACGAACCTATAAAAAAGGTAGTTCAACAGTCCTGCGCTACCCTTTGGGCTCCTTCTGCTAATCTCGTGTTTATCTCGTGTTAGTATAAGTTTGGTGAGAGATGATTTGCGCTTTTCAGCCTCGTGCTTTTCAGTTCGTTTCTGCTTTTCAGGTTGTGCTTTTGGGTTCGTATCTGTTCTTCAGTGCCTGCTTGTCAGGTCGTTTCTGATTTTCAGTGCGTTCTATTTATAGTTCGCTTCTGATTTTCAGTGCGTGCTTGTCAGGTTGTTTCTGATTTTCAGGTCATGCTGGTCAGGTCTTTTCTGATTTTCAGTGCGTTCTGTCAGTTCGTTCTGAGTAGCCATTCGTTTACTAGCCATGTGGCGTTCTCGTCGGAGAGATCATACTGTTGTTGGGCTTGGAGTTATTGCTTTGACCCAAGTCCAGTCCATGAACAGGGGGAGGAGGAGTTCTTGGACCAAGAATTGGTTACTTAATCATGACCAATTCTGTCAAATGCCTTTGCTGCGGGAGCTCCAAGAGAATAATCCTGATGATTTCAGGAACTATCTCCAGATGACGGACCCTGTCTTTCACCGTCTACTGGGTTTGCTGTCCCCTTATATTACAAAGCAGGACACCTGCATGCGGCATGCATCTCTCCCAAGCAAAGGCTCGTTGCCAGCTTGTGGTTCCTAGCGAGGGGGAGAATTCTCCAGGACCTGAAGTTCATGACTGGGATCTCCCCTCAGGCTCTGGGAATCATTATTCCAGAGACCTGTTCTGTCATCATTC